>JAGFBZ010002298.1:0-116239 GCA_018398805.1 Hirundichthys speculiger | reverse complement strand
AACCCCTAACCCTAACCCCTAACCCCTAACTCTAACTCCTGACCCCTAACCCTAACCCCTAACCTCTAACTCTAACTCCTAACCCTAACCTCTAACTCTAACTCCTGACCCCTAACCCTAACCCCTAACCTCTAACTCTAACTCCTGACCCCTAACCCTAACCCCTAACCCCTAACCCTAACCCTAACCCCTAACCTCTAACTCTAACTCTAACTCTAACTCTAACCCCTAACCCAGGATGATCCTCTTGTATTCTTTAGTTTGATGTGACCTCAACAAGTATTTAAACTGCTTCACTTAGTATTTAGCAGCAATTAGCATTTATTTCACTGACATTAAAAGGAAAACAGAACTTGGGTTGCAGAGAAAAAGATCTGGAAACATCTGTGAACCTCTGGAGCGTTTCACTGAATCCATGTTCACTCCCATTTTTAACTTCTTCAGGTCTTTTTTGGAAGATGCAAACAATAAACTTTAAACTGTATTGTAAAGTAGTTTTATTTATGAGTTATAAAATACATATTTAGTTAATTAAGCATCTTGTTTCTCCTTCGTTATTTCAGGAATCCTGAATGACATTAGTGTATCAGCAGAAAATGATCCTAACAAATATCAATATTGATCGTAACGGTGATCAGTTTACTGAAGTTCATGAGAGATCAACGTTTGTGTTCACACTTACTTGACTTTGAAGGAGCAGAACTGTTTGTTTCCGATGATGTCCCAGATCACCTGAGGAGGAACGATCAATGATTACTGCAGAAGAACACTCCTGACTCCTAACCCCTAACCCCTAACTCCTAACTCCTAACCCCTAACCCCTAACTCCTGACTCCTAACCCCTAACTCCTAACCCTATCCCAGATCACCTGAGGAGGAACGATCAATGATTACTGCAGAAGAACCTCAGCAGCCTCACCCTCACTCCTGACTCCTAACTCCTCCTAACCCCTAACCCCTAACCCCTAACTCCTAACTCCTAACCCCTAACCCCTAACTCCTAACTCCTAACCCCTAACCCCTAACTCCTAACCCTATCCCAGATCACCTGAGGAGGAACGATCAATGATTACTGCAGAAGAACCTCAGCAGCCTCACCCTCACTCCTGACTCCTAACCCCTAACTCCTAACCCCTAACTCCTAACCCCTAACTCCTGACTCCTAACCCCTAACTCCTAACTCCTAACCCAATCCCAGATCACCTGAGGAGGAACGATCAATGATTACTGCAGAAGAACCTCAGCAGCCTCACCCTCACTCCTGACTAACCCCTAACCCCTAACTCCTAACCCCTAACTCCTAACCCCTAACTCCTAACCCCTAACTCCTCCTAACTCCTAACCCCTAACTCCTAACCCCTAACTCCTAACCCCTAACTCCTAACTCCTAACCCCTAACTCCTAACTCCTAACCCCTAACTCCTAACCCCTCACTCCTGACTCCTAACCCCTAACTCCTAACCCCTAACCCTATCCCAGATCACCTGAGGAGGAACGATCAATGATTACTGCAGAAGAACCTCAGCAGCCTCACCCTCACTCCTGACTCCTAACCCCTAGCTCCTATCCCATAACCCCTAACTCCTAACCCCTAACCCCTAACCCCTAACCCCTAACTCCTAACCCCTAACCCCTAACCCTGACTCCTAACCCCTAACTCCTAACCCCTAACCCTGACTCCTAACTCCTAACCCCTAACTCCTAACCCCTAACTAGGGATGCACGATAATTATCGAGCCGATAACAGGAATTATGACGTCATCCCGATAAGTCTGATATCATAGGAATAGCCCCGATAACAAATATATATTTATTTATTTTTAACACAGCAGTGTCTCGCTCCCTCTGAGCCTTGAATGACCAGCAGTGAATGTTATGTTCATGTGACGTCGGCATAATCAGAAAAACGATTACTCAGTAAGGAAAATCAAGAATACCCCCTCATGCCAGAAAACAACTCGTTAACTCGGTCATAATTTTAGTAGTTGCTGACTTTAATTGATATTCGCAGTATTTTCCCACATGTTACACATAAAAAATAGAAAAAATAGAAAAGGATGAAAGAACGACGAGCAAACGAAGGAACGGGGGAATTTACGTTACACCTTGAATGCAGCATTGTTTTTTTATCAACGCACTGTTCCACAAACATGCAGTAAACGGTGGTCAAGTTTCAGAGGAAGATAGTTCGCTGGTTATTTATGACAAATGCTCCAAGTGAAGGAGGAAAAAATAGCACAAGCTTTAATACGTCAAACCCGACCAGCCACCTGAAACATAACCATCAACCATCGGTTGAGTTTACATGACAGACAGCTGGTTAAATGTCACGCTCCACCTGATTCCTGCCTACAGGTAGAAACTAAAGCTCTGCACACCTGTAGGACCTCAAAGAAGTGGACCAGTGAAGCAGAGGAGGATCTCCAGGTGTGTTTGGACTCTACTGACTGGGATGTTTTCAGGACTGATACCAACAATCTGGATCAGTACACAGAGATTGTGACGTCACACATCAGCTTCAGCTTCTGAAGACTGTTGTGTCCCATCATGCACCAGGGTGAGTTACGACAACGACAAAACCCTGGTTCACAGCCAAACTCAGACAGCTCAGGTCAGCAAAGGAAGAGGCCTTCAGGAGCGGAGACAAAGACGGATTCAGAGACCAAATACAGGTTTAGCAAGGCGGTCATGGGAAGTTTAATTCCTCTTTAATTCAGAATTAAGGTTAAAGCCGAATAAAAAGTTACCATGTAAACACCTAATTCCATATGAAAATGTCCATTTCCGAATTAAACTTAATTCCGAAGTAAGTGGCTGGTTTATTCTGATTTTAATTCCGAATTAAATAATTCCGCAGTCATGTTTACACTCATTCCTGTTTAAATGAATTCCCGTCTTTCTGCGCATGCTAGTTCTCTCTCGCCCGTCTGTCGCGATGACGCTTATATTCAACGCTGGGGCTTGTTTTGAAAAACAAAGTTTTAAAATGGCGGCACGCAGTAAACGGCGTTCAAGAGCAGAGACGATTTATTTAATAAATATCTTGGAGGAACTGGAAATAATTAAAAGAACAGATGGCAGGAAACATAAAAAATTGTGAGCTTTTCAAAGTTGTAGCGGCCAGGTTAAATGAAGGAGGTTTCACAGATAGAAACTAGGGATGATGCCGCGATTACTCGTCTAAACGATTAAACGTCCGCTCACTTACTAGTCGGCACCAGAAATATTAGTCGTTTAAACCAATTTTTGGTTTTTATTCATGTACAAGGCCGCTTAACTGTCATACAGCCGCCCGCCACTAGTCGGGGCTACAGAGCCGTCAGACAGCAGTCCTCCTCTCAACGCTCGAGTAGACTGGAGTTTTAAAACGGCACAGTGGGAAGATAGTCTCGCTAAACCAGCGCGGTTTGGCGGTACTTTAATCTAGAAAATGAAAACAAGCTAGTATGTAGACTGTGTCAGAAACAACTGGCATACAATCACTCGACTGGAGCAATGAGCAACCACATTCAACTCAAGCGAGACAACGCTGCTGATGCTAGCGGTGCTGATGCTAGCAGTGCTGATGCTAGCGGTGCTAGCCACGCTCAGGCCGATTTGACATTGTTTACCCGGAGACGTGTTCTCCCGTCCGGTCTGAGAGATTTTAGATGTTTGTTTAATTTTACACTCATGAAGGGGGCGCTGTGGAGCAAGGAAGATGTAGGACGTGTTTCGCAGTGGCTCCGTCGAAATGTGACTTTTCATAGACTTTTCTTGCACTACTTTTTTCAATTCTGCCAGTTTTGAACTCTATTACTTCTGCCTTATTGTTTTTGCCATACTTTTCCCTGGTTGAGAAGAATTTATGATGGCGGGACGAAGGAAATCCGAAGCTTCCAAAGGTGGCCGCAGTAAGCCTCGATTATCTCCTGAACCGGAAGGCCCTGTGCAGACGGATACTAACGAGGCTTTGTTGATAAACGTGAAACAGCTGACGGATGAGCTTCGTGCTGACATCATCAGTAAATTTGATGCTACTGTTTCTTTTCTGCGGCGGTCAAGAGAGAGATTACCTCAGTTTTGGAACCCTTCGAATCGAGGATTGCTTCACACGGAGGGGCTATTGCGGAGCTTGAGCGCTCGGTTCGCGACCATGATGATAAGCTAACGGACCTTCAAAACCATGTTAGCTCGCTGGTTGATTCTCTCTCCAAAAAATGTGAAGACTTGGAGGGTCGCTCAAGGATGAATAATGTTGGCTTGGTGGGCCTCCCGGAGGGAGTGGAGGGACCTCGTCCTACTGAATTTGTGGCCCAGTTCCTTCAAGACCTGCTCGGTGTCGACGAGAGGCCGGTGCTGGACCGGGCCCGGACCGGGCCCAGGGATGGAGAGCCGCCTCGACCACTAGTGATTCGGGTGAATTTCTTTCAAGTCTGGAACCAAATCTTGCGCCGGGCTGGAGTAGTTTCTCCTCTCTCTTACACGGATAAGAGGATTTCCATTTTCCCTGATTTCACCTCGGCGGTGGCCAAGAAACGGGCCGCCTTTAACAATGTGAAGAAGCAGCTTCGCTTCGCAGTTGCCCGAACGTTAAGTTTGGACTTCTCTTCTCTTCCCGGCAGTGCTACGTATCACCCTTCCCGGTGGCCAGACGCACAGATTCGAGGACCCGACCTCGGCATCGGAGTTTGTGCGGAAGAAAATTAAAAAAAAGGAGTTTTCTCCGGACGATGTGTGTAAAGGTTGTGTTAGCTGGCTAGTTAGCTGCTGCTAACTATGCTTAGGTTCATAAGCTATAAGAACTACATTTCCTACATGCCCTTGGTGCCATTGCACTAGTTTGATATTTGAAGTTTCACTAATATCTCTGGTATAAGATTATGACATTGTGGGTACTAGGGATGCACCGAAAATTCGGCCACCGAAAATTTTCGGCCGAAAATGGCCCAAAAGTGCATTTTCGGTTTTCGGCCGAAAGACTTTTATCACCGAAACAACACGGCCGAAACAGGATGTTGTGATGACGAACAAAAACCGCGGCCAGCACGCGCTTGTCTGGGGCCAACATGTCTGTGGTGTGGACGTATTTAAATATATCTGAGAAAGACCCACGGATAGCGATTTGTAAAACATGTAACGCTGAAATTTCAAGAGGGGGTGAATCTGCAACGACTTTCTCCACGTCGGGTTTGATTTATCACCTGAAATCCAAACATCCCCATCGCCATTCTGAATATGAGAAGGCGGCGGCACAGAAAAGGAAAATCCCTCCGAGCGCACCCACTCCGTCTGTGGCGGACGTATTTGAAAAGGCAAGAAAGTTTTCCAGTGATGGTGCCAAGGCAAAGGGCATTACACAAAAAATTATGGAATTCATTGCCTTAGATGATCAGCCGTTCTCTGTTGTAGAGGATGAGGGATTTCGTAGGCTGGTCGAGCACATTGAGCCCATAGGCGTAGTTTGACTTTTGCGTTGGGGGGGGCAAAAATTGTTAAGCACTTTCAACAAACGGCCGCACTCTCACGCGAACCGGCGCGCATGCACACATATGTGCAAACTCGCGCGCACATGATGGCACACAAGATACACTCACCACGAAACCATGAAGTCCAAGATTAGATGATGTTCAAAACCAGTAGTTGCAACAGGATACAGTACACAGTAGATGTTATAAATGTTAATGTTAATGATGTTAAATGTATTAAGAAACAAAATATAACATGATTCATTTTAACTGTCACAATATACCGCAGTTTATTTTGGACTTAAAAAAAACATTACGGTCAAAAACATTTATTTATTTTTGCCAGTTCGTTGACAATGCAATTACATATTTCAGCCACCAGGGGGAGCATTGCTCCCCCTGCCCCCCCGCAAACTCCGCCCATGATTGAGCCCCGTTATTCCATGCCGAGCAGACGACATTTCTCAGACGTGGGTTTACCTGAGCTGTTTTAATGTTGTTGCAGCTCACGTCCATGAGCTTATAGCTGCAGATATTTTTTGTTGTAGTCCTACAGAGAATTTTTTTTAAAATGCACTTGACTTAAATGCACTGTGTTTTTATGAGAGAACATTTTTACAATCTTTCAGCAGGCCAGTCAGTTATAGGCCTGTATTATTATTTAATGTACACCTGAGTGGGGTCAAGTTAAACATTTTATTTTGAATTTTGTTTTATATTGTGCATTGTTGTAATGTCAATGCTAATAAATATTTTCATAATTTTGCAATTAATTTATTCTTTGTAGCATTAATATTAATTTATGCAATGGTAATGCCTTGATTTTAGTGAGGTTAGTTCACAGTCATTGCCATGAATGCAACGGTACTAATAATTGGCATAATAATTTATTTCGGTGTTTCGGTTTTCGGCCTTGGTTTCTTCATTTTCGGTTTTCGGTTTCGGCCAAGAATTTTCATTTCGGTGCATCCCTAGTGGGTACCTCGTTTGTATTAAGTTATCTGAATACTTGAATTTTTGAAACTTTTTCATATCTGGCTCATTTATTAGATCTCTTAATGGTGTGCAGTTTTTATTTCCTTTTAATAAATAAATGGTCACACTTCAGACGCCACGGTTGTAGGTGAGTTTGTAGTTTCTAGGTTCTAGAGCTACTATAGGCGTGTTGAGTGTGTGTTTTTGAGGGGGGGTTGCTTCTGCTAGTGTCTGTGGGGGGGGTGGGTGGTTGGGGGGGATTTGCCACTATTCAGGTACCTTTATCAGTATTTACTCTGTTGACTGTCATTTATTTTTATTTATGTTTCATCCGACTCGTTGCTATGACCCTACCTAATTCAACTGCGTTTTCCAGCGGGGGTGACATTAAATTTACTAGCCTAAATTGTAAAGAACTTAATAATCCCATAAAACGTAGCAAGGTATTGCATTATCTCCATCATCTGAGTGCTCATATAATCTTTCTACAGGAAACTCATCTTAAAGTAACGGATCATCTAAAACTGAAGAGGGGATGGGTAAGGCAGATTTATCATTCTTCATTTTTGGGTAAGTCAAGGGGCGTGGCTATCCTGCTCCATAAATCCGTTACGTTTGTGCAGTCGAATGTTGTTTCTGACCCTAATGGTAGATTTGTTATAGTTTCTGGTCAGATTCATAATAAACATGTGATCTTGGCTAATGTTTATGCTCCCAACTCGGACGATGAGGCATTTTTTAAGCGTCTCTTTTCAACACTCCCTGATATGTCTTCACATTTCCTGATTTTAGGAGGAGACTTTAATTGTTGGCTGGATCCCCAGTTGGATCGTTCTTCTTCTAAAGTATCCATGCTCTCAAAGTCAGCCAAGGTAATCCAGTCTTTTATGAAGGAGTTTGCCGTGTCTGACGCCTGGCGCTTTTTTTAACCCCTCTAAAAGGGAATACTCATTTTTCTCCCATGTTCACCATACTTACACCCGTATTGATTTCTTTTTGGTAGACAATAGATTACTTTCTTCCATATCAGCATGTAAATACAATGCTATTGTCTTATCCGATCACGCCTCGGTCTCTATGAATGTATATTTTTAAGAACTTCCCCATTATGCGAGCTCCATGGCGTCTCAATACACGCTTACTGTTAAAAGAAGACTTTGTTAATTTTGTTTCACAACAACTAGACTTTTTTCTGAGCATAAACAGAACACCTGATGTGTCTGCTACGTTGCTGTGGGAATCCTTGAAGGCTTATATCAGGGGTGAAATAATCTCCTATTCGGGATATGAGAGGAAACTTAGAAAAGACAAACTGCTTGCGCTATCATGTCGTATATCTCAACTTGACAACACTTATGCTACTTCTAAATCCTCAGAGGTATTTAAGGAAAGTCTCTCCCTTAAGGCAGAATACGACACTCTTTTGACACATCATTCTACCGAACCTTTACTCCAAACGAAGTCTGGGCTTTATGAACATTGTGACAAGGCCAGTAAATTATTAGCACACCAATTGCTTCAGAGATCGGCATCTCATCAAATCCCACAGATCCACACCGACTCAGGAACAACTACTGAACCCGGTGAAATTAATACTGTGTTTAAGAAGTTTTATGAGTCTCTCTCTTCATCAGATCAAGTTTCCACTCCAGATTTTAATAGCTTTTTTGATAAATTGGAGGTTCCTTCAATTGAACAGTCCGCTACGGCAGCTCTTGAGAAACCTTTTACTATTACTGAACTTAACACAGCAGTAGGATCTTTTCAAAATGGGAAAAGAGCCGGATGGGTTTCCTGTTGAATTTTTGGCACAAACTAGCGCCTTTATTATTGGACATGTTTATTGAATCTTTTGACACTGGTCGGCTTCCTCAAACTTTGAATCAGGCCTTTATCTCCCTCCTCTTAAAGGAAGGCAAGGAACCCCTAAAATGTTCCTCCTATCGTCCGATAAATTTGCTAAACGTGGATTTTAAACTTCTTTCAAAACTGTTAGCTCTCCGCCTGGACTCCATTCTTCCATCTATAATCTCCTTAGACCAAACAGGGTTTATCCGAAATAGGCATTCCTTTTCTAAGCTTAGACGTTTATTCAATACAATATATAATGTCTCTGCCTCCAACTCGCAAGAAGCCTTGATTTCATTAGACGCTGAAAAAGCGTTTGATAGAGTGGAATGGAATTATCTTTTTTTTGCTCTGGCAAAATTTGTTTTTGGGACCCGTTTTATTTCGTGGGTTAAGCTACTCTATTCTTCTCCCCAGGCCTCAGTCAGAACCAATGCTGTACAGTCCGAATATTTTCACCTTTATCGTTCTACTAGACAGGGCTGCCCGTTAAGTCCATTGCTATTTGCAATAGCTATTGAACCTCTTGCGATTGCGCTTCGTTCTCATCCTCATATTTCAGGTATACATAGGAACGGAATTGAGCTTAAGGTGTCTCTTTATGCGGACGACCTTCTTTTCTATGCTTCCAATTTGGCTGATTCGGCCCCTGCCATCCTTTCTACTCTCCAATCATTTGGCCAAGTATCTGGATACAAACTGAACCTGAACAAAAGTGAGATCTTTCCAATAAATAAGGCTGCAAAGAATTATCCCTTGTACAATTTACCCTTTAAGATTGCTCAGGATGGCTTTAGATATCTCGGAGTTAATGTTACACACAAATTCGACGAGCTTTATAAAGCTAACTTTGCACCCCTGCTGACCCGAATCAAAGAAGATTTTGGGCGCTGGTCTGTACTCAACTTATCCGTTAAAATGAATGTTCTTTCTTCTTCCACGGTTTTCTTACTTGTTTCAGTGTATACCTTTGTATCTTCCCCAGGCCTTTTTTCATAAAGTGGATAGCCTGATTTCAGAGTTTATTTGGAATAACAAGGTTCCCAGGTTGCGGAAACAATATCTGCAGAGGCCTAGGCCACTTGGAGGGTTGGCTTTGCTGAATTTGAGGTTCTATTATTGGGCGGCCAACATTAGGGTTTGTAAATAAATACTGGCTTCAATATGAGTCTTTTGATTCTCCCCCTCCCCCTTGTGGCTAGTTTATGGAGGCCAATTCTGTTAAACCTGTATCTTTGAATGCCCTCGTACACTCTCCTATTCATTCTTCCACTTTTCCCTATACTAAGAACAGGATTGTCAAAACATCACTCAGGATCTGGGTCCAGTTTAAGCGCTATTTTGGTTTTCAGTCAATGTCAACTTATGCTCCTTTAGCAGCTAACCATGTTTTTCCTCCATCTTTGGTAGACAGCACTTTTTTAAACTGGTCTAATCTCGGTGTTAAACAGTTCAAAGATTTGTACGTTGACAACGTTTTCACTTCCTTTGAGCAACTTTCGGACAAATTTTCACTTCCCAAAGTATATGTTTCCAATGTGCTTGTTTAGTGGCTAATTGGTGGTGGTTTATTTTTTTTGTTTTGTTTTTTATTTTTGTTTATTTTCTAGGTGTTATGTTTTGTGTTGGCTTGGTTTTTTTTTTTTAATCGCTATTTCTTAAGTTCTTTTATAAAAAAAAAAGTATGTACACATTTTTCGTTTATTTATATCTTGTATTTTTTGAGAAAACCCAATAAACAAAGTTTAAGAAAAAAATAATAATAATTTTACACTCATATTGAACTGCGCATAGAGCTTAATAATTCAGCAGCAATTTATCTTTTTTAGATGTTACATTATTTGTTAATTTTAAGTGAGTTTTTGTCGGATGTGCAGGGTTTATATTCATACTGCACGGCGCAAAATGCTGCTCGTTTCGGTTGAAATTTAATCATAATTTAGTTTTTTTGTTTTATTAACTTGAAAGTGAATTAAAGCTATAATTCAGTGTGTCAGAGGCAATTTATTTGTTTTGGTGGTTAACATTTGACTGAGTTGCCTTCATGTTCACATTCATTCATACTGCACGGTGCAAAGTGTCTCGTACTTCAGCGGCATTTAAAATCCGACATGGTTGTTGAACATTGTGATTAAAGGCTTAAAGAACTCTTGTTACACACAATATTTTTTGGGACAATGTTTCAAATTTTCAAATTCTGTTTCGATGTTTTCAATAAATTGTGCTAAATTTACACTGTTTTTCTGAGTGTTTTCCTTTTTTGTAGACTAGTCGACTAGTCTTAATTAAAAATTTTGTTTAGTCGACAGAGAAATTAGTCGCCAGGAACATCCCTAATAGAGAGACGCCACCCAGGTCAAAAATAAGTGGAATGTTGTTGCTAACCGAGTTGTTGCTAAGTTTGTTTTCTTCCAGTAGATGTAAAGACGTCCCCCCCCCCCCCCCCCCATCCAATCAGAACTCTTCCCAACCCCAGACCTAAAGCTGAATTGGATAAAGCCGAACAAACGTGTTTTCCATGTAAACCTCAATTCGGAATTACTATTTCCATGTAAACTCAAAGGAAAATCGTTAAATTCGGAATGACTGAACTCTGGGGATCAGATCTGTGGTTTTATTTTAAAGTATCTGAATCATAAGATGACGACAGTAACGACAGAAGAATCCGGATAACCTCTCATTCACGTCCAGACTCATCTCTCCTGGATCTGTCTGAGTTCGCTGCTGCTGGTCGTTCTACTTTTCTGCTCATTTAAAGGCTGATTTAAATTAAGCTCTGGCGTCAGAGTTCAGGGGACCACGTGACTGCAGGTTTTCATAGAACTGAAGGATCTTTGGAGAAACTTGGTCCAGTTTCAAGCTGTTCTTCAGATTCTGTCACGTGACAGTGAAGCTGCTGAGTGATAAGTGGCACCAAATACCTTTACAGGTAAAGATCAAGGGGACACCAGGTTCCAGGGGTCTCTAACCGTCTGAACGGTCTCCTGCTGCGGTTGTTTACGTCACACTCAGATAGTTATTTTGAGATTTATTTCAGTGGAGTCTGGTGACGTCAGTAATAGCCACACGTGAACATCCTGTCCTGGTAGACCATTTAAACCAATCATCAATCAGTCGATTTTATCGATCAGAGAAATATTTGTCAGTTAGCATTAGCATGCGGCTAACAGGGAATCTTCCGATGACTTTAAACACTCACGTCGTCGTGCTGCATTTCCGGGTCCCGTCAGAGTCTGGCAGCTTCGCAGCAGACCTCAGCTATGGTTCCGGGTTGTTCCTGGTGATATTTAAGAAGTTTAAAGAGGATATTTCAGAAGTGTTTCGGTCCGGAAAACCACATGGACGTTCAGGGAGACGACATTTTTGTTGAGCAGAAAACTTCGCGCAGGCGCACTGCGGGGTGATAGAACACCGCGAGACTTGTCTGGGAGCTGGGATCCACTTCAGAAACTTCCGGTGACAAAGATCAAAACTCAACCTTTATGGGTTGAAGACGTTCGTATAAAAACAAAGGCGTTTATTAGGAAAACCAAGGAAATCGTTCTTTCAGAACAGAGGAAATGATTAAAGTCTTCATTTATAATTCCAGACACCAGAACATCTCTTTAGTCAAGTCACGATCCTCAAACTGTCCGTGTGTCTGGATCAGTGACTAAAAAGCTCTTTAAATGGCTAATACCGTCATAAATATTAACTTCAGTCACTAGTTCACTTGTAGAATCTCAGAAAGTCTCATGATTTTAAATCAGTTACAACGTTTAACTACAAACTCCAGTCCGCCCTTTATCCCAAGAAGAACGGACCACGCTGCAGGGAACGTCCGCCATCTTGAACCAGATGTTCAGCAGTAGATTTCTACAGCACGCAGGCAAATGACCTGATACTAAATTATGAATATTTGATACCATAATAGATATCTGTGTAGTACATTCTAATATTTATAATTGTTTAACAACTTGTTAAACAATGACAAATATATATAATAGTATTACTATAATAATAGTATAGGATAATAGTATATAATAGTACATATAATAGGTTTGGGCTGCTGTTTAACCGAAGAGTTCAAGAGTCTCTTCAGGGTTTAATTCTTTTACAGAGACAGAATAGTCACTATTAAACCCTTTATTTGTTCTGGATTATTAACAATGTTCTTGTCTGGAAATCTTTGCACTAAAAGCTGAAATTCATTGTAGCCTGCTTCAGTTTTTAATGTTTATACGTGTTCAAGTCATGGTTTACGCTCAAAACAGTCACGTGACTGTCAAAGCAGAGATGTGGCGCCCCCCTGTGGACGATTTACGCCGAACCCAGATCAGACTTTAAAATCTAACCCACACATGGTTCTAATCAATATTTCAGAATAATTTAAACTCATATTGGTGGGAGGGTTAGACTGGATGTTAGTTGTGACTCTAAATTAATTCATCCCAGAGATTATTTCCAGGATAAAACGAGTTAAAGCCTCTAAAACTCACCTGGATCGGATCCCTTCAAGGAGCCAATGATCAGTGATCTCTAGTTACCATTACTAGTTTATGATCAATAACAGCGTCTCTGATCATGACTGTTCTGCTGATCCAGTCACAGTTTATCAGAAACATTATCGGTCATTGATCAGTTCGATCTTCACCGGTTCAGGATCAGACGGTTTGAGGCGCAGCTGCGTAACAAGTGAAGGTCGCGCCCGTCACAGAATGCTGTGCACGTACCGATCATCATGCTCATGAACCGAAGGATCGGGGGCGCGCACGGGCCGTGAGTGTTCTGTATTTCCGCTCCGTCCGTCTGGGTCACGGTTCGCTCCGAGTTCTTCTTCTTCTTCTCTTCTCCAACGGAAAGTTCTCGAATGTAAAACCGAGGAACTAGTTTGTAGGACTCATTATCTGCATCCGCGCTGCTTTAAACGGCCTGCTGCTCACCGACTAACGAGGTGCATTCTGGGAGTCACAGCAGTGAAACGCAGCAACGGCGACACGTGGCGGTGCTGAGGAGAACTGCACTCATCTACCTGACGGGACAGCAGACCTGGGATCAGAATCAGAACCAGAACCAGAACCAGAACCAGAATCACAATCGCCTTTATTGTTTAATGTTGGTGTGTTTTTATGTTTTTCATGAGTGCTTTTTGGACCTTGACTTTGTATTAAAGTTTATCTATCTATCTATCTATCTATCTATCTATCTATCTATCTATCTATCTATCTATCTATCTATCTATCTATCTATCTATCTATCTATCTATCTATGCATTCTTCAAAAGGTACTTGTGAGGTAAACAGGAATATTAATGGTATTAAATATATTTACAGCGAAAGGAAGGCAACATAGTAATAATTATTAAAAGTATAAACAAAATGTAAACCAAGTTATAGAGAGTTCTGTCGGCTCGCATTAGAGTATTGCTCTGGAAATATTCCAGTTATTCACAGTATAAAGTGCAGAGTGTTATTTCCAGTTATTGTTCAGTGCAGTGATGGTTCTGGGGGAAAAGCTGTTTGTCCCAGTTCTGTGGACCGGTACCGTCGGCCCGGTACCGGTGGACCAGGTGGTTACTGGGGTGGGAGGAGTCCTGGATGATGCTGGTCGCTCTGCTGAGGTAGCGAGAGCTGGCGATGTCCTCCAGGCTGTGATCCAGTACCAGGATGCTCTGGATGGTGGCTCTGTAGAGCAGCACCCTGGTACCAGGCTGTGATCCAGTACCAGGATGCTCTGGATGGTGGCTCTATAGAACATCACCCTGGTACCAGGCTGTTATGCAGTACCAGGATGCTCTGGATGGTGGCTCTGTAGAGCAACACCCTGGTACCAGGCTGTGATCCAGTACCAGGATGCTCTGGATGGAGGCTCTGTAGAACATCACCCTGGTACCAGGCTGTGATCCAGTACCAGGAT
This sequence comes from Hirundichthys speculiger, assembly GCA_018398805.1. NCBI lineage: Eukaryota > Metazoa > Chordata > Actinopteri > Beloniformes > Exocoetidae > Hirundichthys > Hirundichthys speculiger. Next base: position 102,074 of record JAGFBZ010002298.1, on the reverse strand, counting down.
GCTCTGGATGGAGGCTCTGTAGAACATCACCCTGGTACCAGGCTGTGATCCAGTACCAGGATGCTCTGGATGGTGGCTCTGTAGAGCAGCACCCTGGTACTAGGCTGTGATGCAGTACCAGGATGCTCTGGATGGTGGCTCTATAGAACATCACCCTGGTACCAGGCTGTGATGCAGTACCAGGATGCTCTGGATGGTGGCTCTGTAGAGCAGCACCCTGGTACCAGGCTGTGATCCAGTACCAGGATGCTCTGGATGGTGGCTCTGTAGAGCAGCACCCTGGTACCAGGCTGTGATGCAGTACCAGGATGCTCTGGATGGTGGCTCTGTAGAGCAGCACCCTGGTACCAGGCTGTGATGCAGTACCAGGATGCTCTGGATGGTGGCTCTATAGAACATCACCCTGGTACCAGGCTGTTATGCAGTACCAGGATGCTCTGGATGGTGGCTCTATAGAACATCACCCTGGTACCAGGCTGTGATGCAGTACCAGGATGCTCTGGATGGTGGCTCTGTAGAGCAGCACCCTGGTACCAGGCTGTGATCCAGTACCAGGATGCTCTGGATGGTGGCTCTGTAGAGCAGCACCCTGGTACCAGGCTGTGATGCAGTACCAGGATGCTCTGGATGGTGGCTCTGTAGAGCAGCACCCTGGTACCAGGCTGTGATGCAGTACCAGGATGCTCTGGATGGTGGCTCTGTAGAGCAGCACCCTGGTACCAGGCTGTGATCCTGGATCCTGAATTCTGGAAAAAATAGTTGCTAGCCAGTTAGGAGAACACCTGCATAGAAATGATCTATTTGAGGTCTTTCAGTCAGGGTTTAGAACTCATCATAGCACAGAAACTGCACTGATTAGAGTCTCCAACGACCTCCTTATGGCCTCAGACAATGGATTAGTTTCTATCCTTGTTCTGTTGGACCTCAGTGCTGCTTTTGATACCGTTGATCACGGCCTTTTGCTGCACAGATTAGAGCACACTGTTGGAATTAAAGGGACAGCATTAGGCTGGTTTAAGTCATACCTATCTGACAGGTTCCAGTTAGTCCATGTTAATGACGTTTCTTCTACACGGACTAGGGTCTGCTATGGCGTCCCACAGGGTTCAGTTCTGGGACCAATCCTTTTCACTTTATACATGTTGCCCTTGGGAAAAATTATCCAGAGCCATGGCATAAACTTTCATTGCTACGCTGATGATACGCAGCTGTACTTATCTATGAAACCAGAGGAAACAAAACCTTTGGCTAAACTTCAAGGGTGTCTTAATGATATTAAGTCCTGGATGTCCTCTAACTTTTTGCTTCTAAATTCAGATAAAACAGAGGTTATTGTCTTTGGTCCCAAACACCTGAGGAATGGATCGACTGGGTTTACGCTGGCTTCCAGCACAGCTGTGAAAAACCTTGGAGTTATTTTTGATCAGGATATGTCATTTAAGCAGCATATTAATCAGGTTTGCAAGACTGCCTTTTTTCATCTCCGAAATATTGCCAAGATTAGTAGCATCCTCTCCCAGGGTGATGCCGAAAAATTAATCCACGCTTTTGTCAGTTCTAGACTGGATTATTGTAATGCGTTGTTAGCAGGATGTCCGAAAAGCTCGCTGAATAGCCTTCAATTGATCCAGAACGCAGCAGCGAGGGTGCTGACAGGAATCCGTTAGCGTTAGCGTCTCTCCCGTGTTAGCCTCCCTCCATTGGCTTCCCGTGAAATTTAGAATTGAGTTTAAAATTCTGCTTCTTGCATATAAGGCCCTTAATGGCCTAGCTCCGCGCTATTTACAAGACTTGATAGCATGTTATGCTCCTAATAGAGCTCTCCGCTCTCAGAGTGCAGGATTACTCGTCGTTCCTAGAATATCTAAAAGTAGGTTTGGAGGACGGGCCTTCTGCTACCAGGCACCTTTTTTATGGAACCAGCTACCAGTTTGGGTTAAGGAGGCTGATACTATCTCCATTTTTAAAACTAAATTGAAAACATTTCTGTTTAGTAAAGCCTACAGTTAGTCTAAACTATAGTGTGTAGATGCTAATAGTTATAGCTACAGTTAGTCTAAACTATAGTGTGTAGGGGCTAATAGTTATAACTATAGTTGTAGTAGCTCAGACTAGAGTAGCTCGTCTTAATCACAGCTTCGTCATAGCTATGCTGCTATAGGCCTACGCTGCAGGGAGACACCAACATGATCTGCTGAGTGGTGTCTCCACTGCTCTTCTCCTTTTTCTTCCCTTTCTTCCTCCTCCAGCTCATTTATAATAATTTGGAGCACCCTGTTACTGAAACTGTGCTCCATTTTCTTTGCTTTCCTGTGTTTGTTGTGCTGTTTCTGCCCCCTTTTCTTTCTGTGTATTAGCAGGCCAGAGTTTCCTGGGTTTCATGCTGACTTGCAGTTCCATCCTCTGTCCATCCCGGGGTTCTCCTCCACTTGTGTTTGGGTGCCGACTGACGTGGTGATCGGCGACCTGGTCCTCTGGCCATCTCATCCCAGTGCTGCTGCCTCCATCTGTTTATGTTTATATGGTCGTTGTATTTAGTCATTTGTGTCTCTCCTCTCTCTGTCCTCCATCCTCTCTCTGTCCTCCATCCTCTCTCTGTCCTCCATCCTCTCTCTGTCCCCCATCCTCTCTCTGTCCTCCATCCTCCGTCCTCTCTCTGTCCTCCGTCCTCTCTCTGTCCTCCATCCTCTCTCTGTCCTCCATCCTCTCTCTGTCCTCCATCCTCTCTCTGTCCTCCATCTTCTCTCTGTCCTCCATCCTCTCTCTGTCCTGTCTCCCCTCTTTTCTTTCTCTACCCGGCTGGTCTTCATCAGGAAGGTCCCTCCATATGAGCCAGGTCCTGCTCAAGGTTTCTTCCTCTTAAAGTGGAGTTTTTTTCTTGCCATTGTTTGGCATAAAGGTTTTTTTTTTCTCCCTTGGAGTGGGAGTTTTTTACCTGCCATTATCATTGATTGGATTTAATTATATAATCTTAGTTAATGATATTTGCTCGGGGGTCATGCTCTGGGTCTCTGTAAAGCGCCTAGAGACAATTGTCATTGTAACAGACGCTATATAAATAAAATTGAATTGAATTGAAATTGAATTGATGCAGTACCAGGATGCTCTGGATGGTGGCTCCTTAGAGCAGCACCCTGGTACCAGGCTGTGATCCAGTACCAGGATGCTCTGGATGGTGGCTCTATAGAACATCACCCTGGTACCAGGCTGTGATCCAGTACCAGGATGCTCTGGATGGTGGCTCTGTAGAACATCACCCTGGTACCAGGCTGTGATCCAGTACCAGGATGCTCTGGATGGTGGCTCTGTAGAGCAGCACCCTGGTACCAGGCTGTGATCCAGTACCAGGATGCTCTGGATGGTGGCTCTATAGAACATCACCCTGGTACCAGGCTGTGATCCAGTACCAGGATGCTCTGGATGGTGGCTCTATAGAACATCACCCTGGTACCAGGCTGTGATCCAGTACAAGGATGCTCTGGATGGTGGCTCTGAAAGCAGCACCCTGGTACCAGGCTGTGATCCAGTACAGGATGCTCTGGATGGTGGCTCTGTAGAGCAGCACCCTGGTACCAGGCTGTGATCCAGTACCAGGATGCTCTGGATGGTGGCTCTGTAAAGCAACACCCTGGTACCAGGCTGTGATCCAGTACCAGGATGCTCTGGATGGTGGCTCTAGAGAACATCACCCTGGTACCAGACTGTGATCCAGTACCAGGATGCTCTGGGTGGTGGCTCTGTAGAGCAACACCCTGGTACCAGGCTGTGATGCAGTACGCCTGGATGCTCTGGATATTGGCTCTGTAGAGCAGCACCCTGGTACCAGGCTGTGATGCAGTACCAGGATGCTCTGGATGATGGCTCTGTAGAGCAGCACCCTGGTACCAGGCTGTGATGCAGTACCAGGATGCTCTGGATGGTGGCTCTGTAGAGCAGCACCCTGGTACCAGGCTGTGATCCAGTACCAGGATGCTCTGGATGGTGGCTCTGTAGAGCAGCACCCTGGTACCAGGCTGTGATCCAGTACCAGGATGCTCTGGATGGTGGCTCTGTAAAGCAACACCCTGGTACCAGGCTGTGATCCAGTACCAGGATGCTCTGGATGGTGGCTCTGTAGAGCAGCACCCTGGTACCAGGCTGTGATCCAGTACCAGGATGCTCTGGATGGTGGCTCTGTAGAGCAGCACCCTGGTACCAGGCTGTGATCCAGTACCAGGATGCTCTGGATGGTGGCTCTGTAAAGCAACACCCTTGTACCAGGCTGTGATCCAGTACCAGGATGCTCTGGATGGTGGCTCTGTAGAGCAGCACCCTGGTACCAGGCTGTGATCCAGTACAGGATGCTCTGGATGGTGGCTCTGTAGAGCAGCACCCTGGTACCAGGCTGTGATCCAGTACCAGGATGCTCTGGATGGTGGCTCTGTAAAGCAACATCCTGGTACCAGGCTGTGATCCAGTACCAGGATGCTCTGGATGGTGGCTCTATAGAACATCACCCTGGTACCAGACTGTGATGCAGTACCAGGATGCTCTGGATGGTGGCTCCATACAGCAGTGCCCTGATACCAGGCTGTGATGCAGTACGAGGATGCTCTGGATGGTGGCTCTGTAGAGCAACACCCTGGTACCAGGCTGTGATGCAGTACGCCTGGATGCTCTGGATATTGGCTCTGTAGAGCAGCGCCCTGGTACCAGGCTGTGATGCGGTACGCCAGGATGCTCTGGATGGTGGCTCTGTAGAACATCAACCTGGTACCAGGCTGTGATGCAGTGCACCAGGATGCTCTGGATGGTGGCTCTGTAGAGCAGCACCCTGGTACCAGGCTGTGATGCAGTGCACCAGGATGCTCTGGATGGTGGCTCTGTAGAGCAGCACCCTGGTACCAGGCTGTGATGCAGTACCAGGATGCTCTGGATGGTGGCTCTGTAGAGCAGCGCCCTGGTACCAGGCTGTGATCCAGTACCAGGATGCTCTGGATGGTGGCTCTGTAGAGCAGCACCCTGGTACCAGGCTGTGATCCAGTACCAGGATGCTCTGGATGGTGGCTCTGTAGAGCAGCACCCTGGTACCAGGCTGTGATGCAGTACCAGGATGCTCTGGATTGTGGCTCTGTAGAGCAGCACCCTGGTACCAGGCTGTGATCCAGTACCAGGATGCTCTGGATGGTGGCTCTGTAGAGCAACACCCTGGTACCAGGCTAGGATCCAGTACCAGGATGCTCTGGATGGCGGCTCTGTAGAACATCACCCTGGTATCAGGCTGTGATGCAGTACCAGGATGCTCTGGATGGTGGCTCTGTAGAGCAACACCCTGGTACCAGGCTGTGATGCAGTGCACCAGGATGCTCTGGATGGTGGCTCTGTAGAGCAACACCCTGGTACCAGGCTGTGATGCAGTACGCCTGGATGCTCTGGATATTGGCTCTGTAGAGCAGTGCCCTGGTACCAGGCTGTGATGCGGTACGCCAGGATGCTCTGGATGGTGGCTCTGTAGAGCAGCACCCTGGTACCAGGCTGTGATGCAGTACCAGGATGCTCTGGATGGTGGCTCTGTAGAGCAGCGCCCTGGTACCAGGCTGTGATCCAGTACCAGGATGCTCTGGATGGTGGCTCTGTAGAGCAGCACCCTGGTACGAGGCTGTGATCCAGTACCAGGATACTCTGGATGGTGGCTCTGTAGAGCAACACCCTGGTACCAGGCTGTGATCCAGTACCAGGATGCTCTGGATGGTGGCTCTGTAGAGCAGCACCCTGGTACCAGGCTGTGATGCAGTACCAGGATGCTCTGGATTGTGGCTCTGTAGAGCAGCACCCTGGTACCAGGCTGTGATCCAGTACCAGGATGCTCTGGATGGTGGCTCTGTAGAGCAACACCCTGGTACCAGGCTAGGATCCAGTACCAGGATGCTCTGGATGGCGGCTCTGTAGAACATCACCCTGGTACCAGGCTGTGATCCAGTACCAGGATACTCTGGATGGTGGCTCTGTAGAGCAACACCCTGGTACCAGGCTGTGATCCAGTACCAGGATGCTCTGGATGGTGGCTCTGTAGAGCAGCACCCTGGTACCAGGCTGTGATGCAGTACCAGGATGCTCTGGATTGTGGCTCTGTAGAGCAGCACCCTGGTACCAGGCTGTGATCCAGTACCAGGATGCTCTGGATGGTGGCTCTGTAGAGCAACACCCTGGTACCAGGCTGTGATGCAGTACCAGGATGCTCTGGATGGTGGCTCTGTAGAGCAGCACCCTGGTACCAGGCTGTGATCCAGTACCAGGATGCTCTGGATGGTGGCTCTGTAGAGCAGCACCCTGGTACCAGGCTGTGATCCAGTACCAGGATGCTCTGGATGGTGACTCTGTAGAGCAGCACCCTGGTACCAGGCTGTGATGTAGTACCAGGATGCTCTGGATGTTGGCTCTGTAGAGCAGCACCCTGGTACCAGGCTGTGATGCAGTACCAGGATGCTCTGGATGGAGGCTCTGTAGAGCAGCACCCTGGTACCAGGCTGTGATCCAGTACCAGGATGCTCTGGATGGTGGCTCTGTAGAGCAACACCCTGGTACCAGGCTGTGATCCAGTACCAGGATTCTCTGGATGGTGGCTCTGTAGAGCAGCACCCTGGTACCAGGCTGTGGATGCAGTACCAGGATGCTCTGGATGGTGACTCCGTAAGCAGCACCCTGTCCAGGCTGGATCCAGTACCAGGATGCTTGGATGGTGGACTCCGTAGAGCAGCACCCTGGTACCAGGCTGTGATCAGGTACCAGGATGCTCTGGATGGTGACTCCGTAGAGCAGCACCCTGGTACCAGGCTGTGATCCAGTACCAGGATGCTCTGTTTATCATGTCATGTCATTAGTCATGTGTCATTATCATGATGTCATTAATCATGTCTTAATCATGTCATTAATCATGTCATTAGTCATGTCATTAATAATGTCATTAATCATGTCATTAATCATGTCATTAATCATGTCATTAATCATGTCATTAATCATGTCATTAATCATGTCATTAAATGTCATTAATCATTCATGTCAATCATTTCATATTGTCATTATCATGTCATTCAGTCATTAATCATGTCATTAATCATGTCATTTCATTCATCATTCATGTCATTAATCATGTCATTAATCATGTCATTTCCAATAATCATGTCATTAATCATGTCATGTCATTAATCATGTCATGTCATGTATTATCATGTCATTAATGTCATGTCATTTCATGTCATGTCATTAATCTGTCATTGTCATTAATCATGTCATCATAATCATGTCATTCATTATCATGTCATTAGTCATGTCATTAATCATTTCATTAATATTGTCATTAATCATGTCATTAATATCATGTCATTAGTCATGTCATTATCATGTCATTAATCATTTAATGTATTTATTGTCATTCATGGTAATATTCATTAATGTCAATGCATTATCGTGTTATAATCATGTCATTAATCGTGTCATTAATCATGTCATTAATCATGTCATTAATCATGTCATTAATCATGTCATTAATCATGTCATTAATCATGTCATTAGTCATGTCATTAATCATGTCATTAATATTGTCATTAATCATGTCATTAATATTGTCATTAGTCATGTCATTAGTCATGTCATTAATCATTTCATTAATATTGTCACTAATCATGTCATTAATATTGTCATTAGTCATGTCATTAGTCATGTCATTAATATTGTAATTAATGATGTCATTAATGATCGCATTAATCGTGTTATTAATCATGTCATTAATCGTGTCATTAATCATGTCATTAATCATGTCATTAATAATGTCATTAAACATGTCATTAATAATGTCATTATCATGTCATTAATATTGTCATTAATCATGTCATTAGTCATGTCATTAATCATTTCATTAATATTGTCACTAATCATGTCATTAATATTGTCATTAGTCATGTCATTAGTCATGTCATTAATATTGTAATTAATGATGTCATTAATCGCATTAATCGTGTTATTAATCGTCATTAATCGTTATGTCATTATTAATCATGTCATTAATGTCATCTTAAATAATGTCATTATCATGTCATTAATATTGTCATTAATCATGTCATTAGTCATGTCATTAATCATTTCATTAATATTGTCATTAATCATGTCATTAATATTGTCATTAGTCATGTCATTAGTCATGTCATTAATATTGTAATTAATGATGTCATTAATGATGTCATTAATCGTGTTATTAATCATGTCATTAATCATGTCATTAATATTGTCATTAATGATGTCATTAATCATGTCATTAATGTCCATGTCATTAATATTGTAATTAATGATGTCATTAATGATGTCATTAATATTGTCATTAATCATGTCATTAGTCATGTCATTAATCATGTCATTAATATTGTCATTAATCATGTCATTAGTCATGTCATTAATCATGTCATTCATGTCATTTGTCATTAATCATTGTCATTGTCATTGTCATTAATCATGGTCATTAATATTGTCATTCAAATCATGTCATTAATCATGTCATTAATATTGTCATTATCATGTCATTAATGTCATTAATAATGTCATAATATGTCATTATTGTCATGTAAATTAGTCATGTCATTAATCATGTCATTAATAATGTCATTATCATGTCATTAATATTGTCATTAATCATGTCATTAATATTGTCAATTATCATGTCATATGTCATGTCATTATGTCATTTCATTATATTGTCATTAATCAGTCATTAGTCATGTCATTAATCATTCATTAATATGTCATTAATTGTCATTATATGTCATTGTCATTAGTCATGTCATTAATATTGTAATTAATGATGTAATTAATGATGTCATTAATCGTGTTATTAATCATGTCATTAATCGTGTCATTAATCATGTCATTAATCATGTCGTTAATATTGTCATTAATCATGTCATTAATAATGTCATTATCATGTCATTAATATTGTCATTAATCATGTCATTAGTCATGTCATTAATATTGTCATTAATCATGTCATTAGTCATGTCATTAATATTGTCATTAATCATTTCATTAATATTGTCATTAATCATGTCATTAATATTGTCATTAGTCATGTCATTAGTCATGTGATTAATATTGTAATTAATGATGTCATTAATGATGTCATTAATCATGTCATTAGTCATGTCATTATCATGTCATTAATATTGTCATTAATAATGTCATTAATCATGTTATTAATCATGTCATTAATTATGTCATTAATCATGTCATTAATATTGTCATTAATCATGTCATTAATGATGTCATTAATCATGTCATTAATCATGTCATTAATATTGTCATTAGTCATGTCATTAGTCATGTCATTAATATTGTAATTAATGATGTCATTAATTAATCATGTCATTAATCATGTCATTAATATTGTCATTAGTCATGTCATTAATATTGTAATTAATGATGTCATTAATGATGTCATTATTCGTGTTATTAATCATGTCATTAATCGTGTCATTATTCATGTCATTAATCGTGTCATTAATGATGTCATTAATATTGTCATTAATCATGTCATTAAAATTGTCATTAATCATGTCATTAATATTGTCATTAATCATGTCATTAATCATGTCATTAATCGTGTCATTATTCATGTCATTAATCGTGTCATTAATGATGTCATTAATATTGTCATTAATGATGTCATTAATATTGTCATATATTGTCATTAATAATGTCATTTCATGTCATAATGTCTTAATCATATCATTAATACTGTCATTAATTGTCATTAATGTCATTGTCATTAATAATCATGTCATTAATCATATTGTCATTAATATGTCATATGTCATTATATGTCATGTCATTAATATTGTCATTAATCATGTCATTAATCATGTCATTAATATTGTCATTAATCATATCATTCATTCAGCTGACAGAAACACTGGCAGCTTGGAGGGAAGTTCATAAGTTCACATTTTTTTGTTTCTGCTGTTTAAAGAAAGAGAAAATAAGTTGACACAACAACAAAGTTTCCAGTGAGAACAGCAGAAACATTCTTGAAAACATCTACAGAAAATAAAGATGGACTCATTTAAGTTCATTCCTAATTGTATCCACATAAAACAATTTTAATGAAGAAGTTAAAATGCAGTTTGGACTCTAAATGTACATTTTGTCATAGGAATGCAGAAACTTTATTTTATCCTGTGGTGTTTTTTTAATTGTTTTCTGTTTACAGGGTTACAGATTCTCATATTTGTCCTACCTTTTATTCTTTCTTGGTAAATAAATGTAATTTAAATAAAGTAGCCCAGTTTGCTCCAGTAACGATACTGTCAGATAGATCTACAGAGCTGCTTCATCCAACCCTAACCCCTAACCCTAACCCCTAACCCCTAACCCCTAACCCTAACCCCTAACCTAACCCTAACCCCTAACCCCCCTAACCCTAACCCTAACCCCTAACCCCTAACCCTAACCCTAACCCTAACCCAACCCTAACCCCTAACCTAACCCAAACCCCAACCCCGAACCCAACCCTAACCCCAACCCGAACCCCTAACCCCGAACCCTAACCCCTAACCCCCGAAACCCCTAACCCCGAACCCCCCCGAACCCTAACCCCCCTAACCATAACCCCTAACCCCTAACCCTAACCCTAACCCTAACCCCTAACCCTAAAACGTAACCCTAAAAATAACCCTAAAACCCGAAAAAACCCTAAAACCCCAAACCCTAAAACCTAAAAGGAACCCCTAAAAAACCCCTAAAAACCCACTAACCCTAACCCTAACCGTAACCCCTAACCCTAACCCCAACCCGGTAACCCCTAACCCCTAACCCTAAACCCTAACCCCTAACCCTAACCCCTACCCTAACCCCTAACCCTAAACCCCTAACCCCAAACCCTAACCCCTAACCCCTAACCCTAACCCAACCCTAACCCCTAACCCCCTAACCCCAACCCTAACCCCTAACCCTTAACCCCTAACCCCTAACCCCTAACCCTAACCCCAACCCCTAAACCCTAACCCCCAACCCAACCAGGTTCACTGAATACCTGGATGAGGTTCACCTGCAGCAGAGCAGACCCGAACCCTAACCCACCTAATCACTGACCTGATCACCTTCATAGATCAGCTGCTTCTGATCATCTCCAATTGGAATAATATTGAAAAGAAACCGTTCGTAGGATCAATAAAATATCAGCCTTCTTAAAGACGGTCACCTTCATCATTTAATCAGGACAGAACTGGAGATGATGAGGACAATGATCAAAATTCCTAATTACAACTTGTTTGTAAAGTTTGAATGCAGGCTGAAGAAAAAAAGGAAACAAACACACAGAAGTTGGTGCTAACTTTTCATTAAACGTGTGTCAGATGAGGGTTCGGGTTCGGGTCAGAGCAGCACGACTCAGAGATCCTGCTGGTTAATCTGGTCCAGACCAGGACAGCTGACCAGGACACATCTCCATGGTAACATGGTCAGGATAAATTCAGCAGGATCAATAATCCCTGATCTTGGCTTCGGGCAACAGCCGTCCGGTCTTTTGCAGCTCTGTTTTCACCTGGAAGGGGGCGTGGCCACCCCTCGGAGAGGGAAGTGACGTGTTCTGCTTGTCGTTTACGGTTCAGCGCAGGGCTCTTATTGTGAAGGGCTGTTGTTTTCCCGCCCTTCCGCCATCTTGTCGCAGCAGCTTGACGCAGCGCAGCTCCAGCGGCGGCAGAGCGGATCGATTCTGATCATCGGCAGCTGATCGGGACTCTGCGACGCTGCCGACCGCGCTGTGGGTGAGTACCGGCGGCCTGGAGCCGTCTCACCGGCCCGTTACCGAGCCGTTAGTGGGCGTCATGGCGGTCCGCAGACCCCCCACCCCCTCCGGAGAGGCTGCCGTCTTTGTTCGTCTGCGCCAGTTCAGCTGCGGTTCTGGAGACACTGGCGCAACATGGCGGCCGAGCTGCGGCGGTACCGGTGGGCCGTCTGGGCTGCACATGACTGCACATGAGTTAGTGTTAGTGGTGGGGGGGGCGGTGTTGTCAGGGGGGTCATGTTCATCTTCATTTTCATCTCTGGAGCTCCATGGAAACCTCAGAATGAAGCTTTGATCCCGACCCACGCAGCACAGGCACGAGGAAAAACACTGAGCAGGGGCGGCTCCACCTGCTACAGGGCCCCGGGTCCGGGCCCCGGGCCCCCCGGGTCCAGGCCCCGCCCCCAGGGCCACCTGACCCACGCAGCACAGGCATGAGGAAAAACACTGAGCAGGGGCGGCTCCACCTGCTACAGGGCCCCGGTCCGGGCCTCGGGCCCCCGGGTCCAGGCCCCGCCCCCAGGGCCACCTGACCCACGCAGCATAGGCACGAGGAAAAACACTGAGCAGGGGCGGCTCCACCTGCTACAGGGCCCCGGGTCCGGGCCCCGGGCCCCCCGGGTCCAGGCCCCGCCCCCAGGGCCACCTGACCCACGCAGCACAGGCATGAGGAAAAACACTGAGCAGGGGCGGCTCCACCTGCCACAGGGGTCCGGGCCTCGGGCCCCCGGGTCCAGGCCCCGCCCCCGCCCCCAGGGCCACCTGACCCACCAACACAGGCATGAGGAAAAACACTGAGCAGGGGCGGCTCCACCTGCTACAGGGGTCCGGGCCTCGGGCCCCCGGGACCAGGCCCCGCCCCCAGGGCCCCGGGTCTGGGCCTCGGGCCCCCCGGGCTCCTGATCTGCTTCAGGGGTCCTTCAGACAGGTGACTGGAATCTAGACTGGACTGCTGAAACCAGTCAGCTACCAGTAAAGGTCTGGTGAGTGTTGGTGGGGGGTGGTGGTCCTGGTCCTGGTTCTGGTCCTGGTCCTGGTTCTGGTCCTGGTCCTGGTCCTGGTCCTGGTTCTGGTTCTGGTCCTGGTCCTGAGGAGAACATGGTGGTCAGATGGACTCCAGACCTTCAGGAAGTTGTCTCTGCTCCTGTTAAAGTGCTAAAACAGATGTTTGTTGTCATCTGGGCTCAGTAGAAGTTGGACCGAACCCTGGAAGAGGTCCAGATCAGAGACCAGCAGGAAGAACCACATCAGAACCCCAGTCGGACTGGTTTTGGTCCAGGTGGTCTATGTTGAGGTGTGACTGATTCATTTAGAGGTTTTATTCTGTTCGGACCCCTCTGGGTCCTGGTTTACTCCACTGAATAGTCCGGTCCGCTCTGGTGGGTCTGTAGTTCTGCTGATGGTTCTGGCCGTGTGGCCCAGCAGCTGGGTCTCTGGTGAACCCAGCAGGACCAGCTGGGTCTCTGGTGAACCCAGCAGAACCAGCTGGGTCCCCGGTGAACCCAGCAGAACCAGCTGGGTCTCTGGTGAGACCAGTAGGACCAGCTGGGTCCCTGATTCTGTTCTGTGGGAGAGGTAACCTTAAATGACTTCTGTTGTGATCTGGCACTGGGAACACTGGGAACACTGGGCTGGGAACCCACTCTCAGCTCTGGGGTCTCATGTTAACACCTGTCTCTGGTTTCCCTTCCCAGAATCCTCGGTTCCTCCAGTCCAGCAGCTGGACCTGGTCCTCCCACCGTCACTGCTGACCCCAGATGCACCGTCTCCAGGGCCCATTTTAGCTCCTGCTGCTCCTTCACCTCCTCTTCCTCCCTCCTCTCCCTACCCTCCCCCCTCCTGCCCCTCCCTCCACCCTCCTAGGCTCCGCCCAGTCCCCTTACAGGTGGATGAATGAAGACCCCGTTCAAGAGTCCGGCGGCCCCACGACCCCGAGCAGACGGGGGTAAGTAGCTGCTTCAGGGTGCTGGAGGGTTGTGGAGCTCCACAGGGTTCAGTCTGAGGACCTCTGCTGGTTGTAGGTCTCCGTCCTGCTGGAGACGTCCTTCATGGACAGTTCTGCTCAATGCTAATGCTAATGCTAGCTGTTTACATGTTTTTGAGTCTTTTAACAAAGTCTTCTTCGTTGATTATGTTGGTTGTTTAAATCATCCTGGTTTGAACGCTGTGCTGTTTTAAGGATTGTCTTGGTTATTTTTTCATTCGTTATCACCTGTTATGATGAGTAACCAGGTAATACCCCCCCCCCCCCCCCACACCACACACACACACACACACACACACACACATGGAGACACCAGGAGGTCTGAACCTGACTGACAGACCACAGCTGGATGTCTCCTCCATCACCTGGACCACTGACTACCTGACTAACAGACCACAGCTGGATGTCTCCACCATCACCTGGACCACTGACTACCTGACTGACAGACCACATCTGGATGTCTCCTCCATCACCTGGACCACTGACTACCTGACTAACAGACCACAGCTGGATGTCTGCACCATCACCTGGACCACTGACTACCTGACTGACAGACCACAGCTGGATGTCTCCACCATCACCTGGACCACTGACTACCTGACTAACAGACCACAGCTGGATGTCTCCACCATCACCTGGACCACTGACTACCTGACTAACAGACCACAGCTGGATGTCTCCACTATCACCTGGACCACTGACTACCTGACTACCAGACCACAGCTGGATGTCTCCACCATCACCTGGACCACTGACTACCTGACTAATAGACCACAGCTGGATGTCTCCTCCGTCACCTGGACCACTGACTACCTGACCACCAGACCACAGCTGGATGTCTCCACCATCACCTGGACCACTGACTACCTGACTAACAGACCACAGCTGGATGTCTCCTCCATCACCTGGACCACTGACTACCTGACTACCAGACCACAGCTGGATGTCTCCACCATCACCTGGACCACTGACTACCTGACTAATAGACCACAGCTGGATGTCTCCTCCATCACCTGGACCACTGACTACCTGACTAACAGACCACAGCTGGATGTCTCCTCCATCACCTGGACCACTGACTACCTGACTACCAGACCACAGCTGGATGTCTCCACCATCACCTGGACCACTGACTACCTGACTAATAGACCACAGCTGGATGTCTCCTCCATCACCTGGACCACTGACTACCTGACCACCAGACCACAGCTGGATGTCTCCTCCATCACCTGGACCACTGACTACCTGACTAACAGACCACAGCTGGATGTCTCCACCATCACCTGGACCACTGACTACCTGACCACCAGACCACAGCTGGATGTCTCCTCCGTCACCTGGACCACTGACTACCTGACTAACAGACCACAGCTGGATGTCTCCTCCATCACCTGGACCACTGACTACCTGACTAACAGACCACAGCTGGATGTCTCCTCCATCACCTGGACCACTGACTACCTGACTGACAGACCACAGCTGGATGTCTCCACCATCACCTGGACCACTGACTACCTGACTAATAGACCACAGCTGGATGTCTCCACCATCACCTGGACCACTGACTACCTGACTAACAGACCACAGCTGGATGTCTCCTCCATCACCTGGACCACACTGACTACCTGACTAATAGACCACAGCTGGATGTCTCTCTCCTCCATCACCTGGACCACTGACTACCTGACTAACAGACCACAGCTGGATGTCTCCTCCATCACCTGGACCACTGACTACCTGACTAATAGACCACAGCTGGATGTCTCCTCCATCACCTGGACCACTGACTACCTGACTAACAGACCACAGCTGGATGTCTCCTCCATCACCTGGACCACTGACTACCTGACTAACAGACCACAGCTGGATGTCTCCTCCATCACCTGGACCACTGACTACCTGACTAATAGACCACAGCTGGATGTCTCCTCCATCACCTGGACCACTGACTACCTGACTAACAGACCACAGCTGGATGTCTCCTCCATCACCCTGGACTGACTACCTGACTGAGACCTGGGTGTCTCCTCCATCACCTGGACCACTGACTACCTGACTAACAGACCACAGCTGGATGTCTCCTCCATCACCTGGACCACTGACTACCTGACTGACAGACCACAGCTGGATGTCTCCACCATCACCTGGACCACTGACTACCTGACTGACAGACCACAGCTGGATGTCTCCCTCCTCATCACCTGGACCACTGACTACCTGACTAACAGACCACAGCTGGATGTCTCCACCATCACCTGGACCACTGACTACCTGACTAACAGACCACAGCTGGATGTCTCTCCTCCATCACCTGGACCACTGACTACCTGACTAACAGACCACAGCTGGATGTCTCCTCCATCACCTGGACCACTGACTACCTGACTAACAGACCACAGCTGGATGTCTCCTCCATCACCTGGACCACTGACTACCTGACTGACAGACCACAGCTGGATGTCTCCACCATCACCTGGACCACTGACTACCTGACTAACAGACCACAGCTGGATGTCTCCTCCATCACCTGGACCACTGACTACCTGACTAACAGACCACAGCTGGATGTCTCCTCCATCACCTGGACCACTGACTACCTGACTAACAGACCACAGCTGGATGTCTCCTCCATCACCTGGACCACTGACTACCTGACTAACAGACCACAGCTGGATGTCTCCTCCATCACCTGGACCACTGACTACCTGACTGACAGACCACAGCTGGATGTCTCCTCCCTCACCTGGACCACTGACTACCTGACTAACAGACCACAGCTGGATGTCTCCTCCATCACCTGGACCACTGACTACCTGACTGACAGACCACAGCTGGATGTCTCCTCCATCACCTGGACCACTGACTACCTGACTGACAGACCACAGCTGGATGTCTCCACCATCACCTGGACCACTGACTACCTGACTGACAGACCACAGCTGGATGTCTCCTCCACCATCACCTGGACCACTGACTACCTGACTAACAGACACAGCTGGATGTCTCCTCCCATCACCTGGACCACTGACTACCTGACTAACAGACACCTGGACCTGACACTGACAGACACCACAGCTGGATGTCTCCACCATCACCTGGACCACTGACTTCCTGACTGACAGACCACAGCTGGATGTCTCCTCCATCACCTGGACCACTGACTACCTGACTGACAGACCACAGCTGGATGTCTCCTCCATCACCTGGACCACTGACTACCTGACTAACAGACCACAGCTGGATGTCTCCTCCATCACCTGGACCACTGACTACCTGACTGACAGACCACAGCTGGATGTCTCCTCCATCACCTGGACCACTGACTACCTGACTGACAGACCACAGCTGGATGTCTCCAGCATCACCTGGACCACTGACTACCTGACTGACAGACCACAGCTGGAGAGACTGAACGGTTGAGGGTCTGAGCAGGTGTCAGCAGCTCAGGTGAACCACAGGGAACTGGACTCGGACCATTGATCTTCACTCTGGACACCTCAGACCTCCAGAACCAGTCAGAGTCCAGACATCTGCAGAAACACTCTGATGCTGGACCGGAGACTGAGGACAGAACTGGAGGACCGGAGACTGAGGACAGAGAACTGGAGGACCGGAGACTGAGGACAGAGAACTGGAGGACCGGAGACTGAGGACAGAGAACTGGAGGACCGGAGACTGAGGACAGAGAACTGGAAGGCCGGAGACTGAGGACAGAGAACTGGAGGACCGGAGACTGAGGACAGAGAACTGGAGGACCGGAGACTGAGAACAGAACTGGAGGACCGGAGACTGGAGGACAGAGAACTGGAGGACCGGAGACTGAGGACAGAGAACTGGAGGGCCGGAGACTGAGGACAGAGAACTGGAGGACCGGAGACTGAGGACAGAGAACTGGAGGACCAGGAGACTGAGGACAGAGAACTGGAGGACCGACTGAGAGAACTGGAGACCGGGACTGAGGAGAACTGGAGGACCGGAGACTGAGGACAGAACTGGAGGACCGGAGACTGAGGACAGAACTGGAGGAGGCCGGAGACTGAGGACAGAACTGGAGGACCGGAGACTGAGGACAGAACTGGAGGACCGGAGACTGAGGACAGAACTGGAGGACCGGAGACTGAGGGCAGAGAACTGGAGGACCGGAGACTGAGGACTGAGGAACAGAGAACTGGAGGACCGGAGACTGAGGACAGAACTGGAGGACCGGAGACTGAGGACAGAACTGGAGGACCGGAGACTGAGGACAGAGAACTGGAGGACCGGAGACTGAGGACAGAGAACTGGAGGAGGACCTGGAGACTGAGGGACAGAGAAACTGGAGGACCGGAGACTGGAGAGAGGACAGAGAACTGGAGGACCGGAGACTGAGGACAGAGAACTGGAGGACCGGAGACTGACTGAGACGAGGAGAACTGGAGGACCGGAGACTGAGGACAGAACTGGAGGACGGAGACTGAGGACAGAAGAACTGGAGGACCGGAGACTGAGGACAGAGAACTGGAGGACCGGAGACTGAGGACAGAGAACTGGAGGACCGAGACTGAGGACCAGAGAACGGACCGGAGACTGAGGACAGAGAACTGGAGGACCGGAGACTGAGGACAGAGAACTGGAGGACCGGAGACTGAGGACAGAGAACTGGAGGACCGGAGACTGAGGACAGAACTGGAGGACCGGAGACTGAGGACAGAGAACTGGAGGACCGGAGACTGAGGACAGAAAACTGGAGGACCGGAGACTGAGGACAGAGAACTGGAGGACCGGAGACTGAGGACAGAGAACTGGAGGACGGAGACTGAGGACAGAGACTGGAGAGACGGACGAGAACTGAGGACGGAGACTGAGGACAGAACTGGAGGACCGGAGACTGAGGACAGAACTGGAGGACCGGAGACTGAGGACAGAGAACTGGAGGACCGGAGACTGAGGACAGAACTGGAGGACCGGAGACTGAGGACAGAACTGGAGGACCAGAGACTGAGGACAGAGAACTGGAGGACCGGAGACTGAGGACAGAGAACTGGAGGACCGGAGACTGAGGACAGAACTGGAGGACCGGAGACTGAGGACAGAGAACTGGAGGACCGGAGACTGAGGACAGAACTGGAGGACCTCTTGGTGACGTGGTGTGGAGACAATCATCTCATCTTAAATATCAAGACAAACGAGATGATTGTGGATTTCAGGAGGACCAGGAACAAGTCCAACAACGTCATGGAGAATTCAGTTTCATCTGTACAGCGTCTGTTACCATGTCAACTGTCTCCAGGTCTCCAGAGACTCAGATCAGGACCCTCGAGACAATATCATTAACTAAAATTATAATATTAAATCCAATCAATCAATAATGGAGGTAAAAACTCCCACAGACGGAGAAAAGATGAGAGGAGGATAAAGACCTCAGTGTCCACCTGGACAGCAGACTGGACTGGAGACACTGATGCTGTTGAGAAGAAGGACAGAGACTTTAGTTCTGGAGGAAGCTGAGGTCCTTCAGAGTTTCAGCCAGATGTTCAGATCTTCTATCAGTCTGTTGAGGAGACTTCAGTCCTTCTGCTGTCACCTGGTGGAGGAACATCAGAGAACCTGAACAACCTGATGAAGAACTGGAGACTGTTCTGGAGCTGATGGAGCTGATGGAGATGATGGAGACGATGGAGACGATGAAGACGATGGAGATGATGGAGATGATGGAGCTGATGGAGATGATGGAGACGATGGAGATGATGAGATGATGGAGCTGATGGAGACGATGGAGCTGATGGAGATGATGGAGATGATGGAGCTGATGGAAATGATGGAGACGATGGAGCTGATGGAGACGATGGAGCTGATGGAGCTGATGGAGACGATGGAGCTGATGGAGATGATGGAGATGATGGAGATGATGGAGATGATGGAGATGATGAGATGATGGAGCTGATGGAGACGATGGAGCTGATGGAGCCGATGGAGACGATGCAGACGATGGAGATGATGAGATGATGGAGCTGATGGAGACGATGGAGCTGATGGAGCCGATGGAGACGATGCAGACGATGGAGCTGATGGAGCTGATGGAGATGATGGAGACGATGGAGATGATGAGATGATAGAGCTGATGGAGATGATGGAGACGATGGAGACGATGGAGATGATGGAGCTGATGGAGATGATGGAGATGATGGAGCTGATGGAGCTGATGGAGATGATGGAGATGGAGGAGCTGATGGAGATGATGGAGCTGATGGAGCTGATGGAGATGATGGAGATGATGAGATGATGGAGACGATGGAGACGATGGAGATGATGGAGCTGATGGAGATGATGGAGACGATGGAGACGATGGAGATGATGGAGCTGATGGAGACGATGGAGACGATGGAGATGATGGAGCTGATGGAGATGATGGAGATGATGGAGCTGATGGAGCTGATGGAGATGATGGAGATGGAGGAGCTGATGGAGATGATGAGATGATGGAGCTGATGGAGCTGATGGAGATGATGGAGATGATGAGATGATGGAGCTGATGGAGACGATGGAGACGAATGAGACGAATGAGATGATGGAGATGATTCCTGAACACAGCTGGAACCTTCTACAGTCAGTCTGAAGACATTTATTGTCCCGAATGAGAAAAGACAAAAGTCAAACTTGCATCATGACAACTGCTGAAACAATTAATTTGCCTTCAAGGATCAATAAAGTAGTTTTGAACTGAGTGAGTCAAAGCCGTTTGAGCAGAAATGATGAATTGTGGGAGTGTGATGGATCAGCAGTAACAGCACAGATCAATCTGATCGATCAGCTGCTGGAGCTGCTACAGGTTTCAGGAGAGACCTGACCTTCATCTGACCTTCGTCTGACCTCAGAGCAGGAAGTAGTTTGTGTTTGTTGTGACTGTTTTCAGTCCTGTTATCAGTCACATGTCAGAGTGACCTTGAATGTTGCTTCTACTGTCGTTAACAAAGAGGCTGCTGGGAAATATGAACCTGTGTTTCTGTTTCAGGACATTCAGGCGTCTCTGCAAACATGATGAAGAAGAAGAACCCACACAAGTAAGTCCACCTGGTTTCCTCCTGCCAGAAGGTGAGAGATGGAGGGTTACCTGTAACTGTACCTGTACCTCTAATTCAGTCAGACTTTATCACCGAAGAGAAATGGTGAAAGAGTTCAGGTTGTGGGGCAGCAGGTAGAGGTAGTGGGGCAGCAGGTAGAGGTAGTGGGCAGCAGGTAGAGGTAGTGGGGGCAGCAGGTAGAGGTAGTGGGGCAGCAGGTAGAGGTAGTGGGGCAGCACAGGTAGAGGTAGTGGGGCAGCAGGTAGAGTTAGGGTGGGCAGCAGGTAAGAGTGTGGGCAGCAGGTAGAGGTAGTGGGGTCAGCAGGTAGAGGAGTGGGGGCAGCAGGTAGAGGTAGTGGGGCAGCAGGTAAGGTAGTGGGGCAGCAGGTAGAGGTAGTGGGCAGCAGGTAGAGTGTGGGGCAGAGGTAGCAGGTAGAGTAGTGGAGCAGCAGGTAGGTAGTAGTGGGGCAGCAGGTAGAGGTAGTGGGGCAGCAGGTAGAGGTAGTAGGGTGGCAGCAGGTAGAGGTAGTGGGGGCAGCAGGGTAGAGGTAGTGGGGCAGCAGGTAGAGGTAGTGGGCAGCAGGTAGAGGTAGTGGGGGCAGCAGGTAGAAGGTAGTGGGGCAGCAGGTAGAGTAGTGGGGCAGCATGGAGCAGGTAGAGGTAGTGGAGCAGCAGGTAGAGGTAGTGGGGGCAGCAGGTAGAGGTAGTGGGGGCAGCAGGTAGAGGTAGTGGGCAGCAGGTAGCAGGTAGTGGGGCAGCAGGTAGAGGTAGTGGGGGCAGCAGGTAAGGTAGTGGGCAGGCAGCAGCAGGTAGAGGTAGTGGGGCAGCAGGTAGAGGTAGTGGGGCAGCAGGTAGAGGTAGTGGCAGCAGGTAGAGGTAGTGGAGCAGCAGGTAGAGGTAGTGGGGCAGCAGTAGAGGTAGTGGGCAGCAGGTAGAGGTAGTGGGGCAGCAGGTAGGTAGTGGGGCAGCAGTAGGTAGTGGGGCAGCAGGTAGAGTAGTGGAGGCAGCAGGTAGAGGTAGTGGGGGCAGCAGGTAGAGGTAGTGGGGGCGGTAAGGGTAGAGGTAGTGTAGCAGCAGGTAGAGGTAGTGGGGCAGCAGGTAGAGGTAGTGGAGCAGCAGGTAGGTAGTGGGGGCAGCAGGTAGAGGTATTGGGGGCAGCAGGTAGAGGTAGTGGGGCAGCAGGTAGAGTAGTGGGGGGCAGCAGCAGTAGAGGTAGTGGGGCAGCAGGTAGAGGTAGTGGGGGCAGCAGGTAGAGGTAGGTAGTGGGGCAGCAGGTAGAGGTAGTGGAGCGCAGTAGAGTAGTGGGGCAGCAGGAGAGGTAGTGGAGCAGCAGGTAGAGGTAGTGGGGCAGCAGGTAGAGGTAGTGGGGCAGCAGGTAGAGGTAGTGGGGCAGCAGGTAGAGGTAGTAGAGGTAGCAGGTAGAGGTAGTGGGGCAGCAGGTAGAGGTAGTGGAGGCAGCAGGTAGAGGTAGTGGGGGCAGGTAGAGGTAGTGGGGGCAGCAGGTAGAGGTAGTGGGGGCAGCAGTAGGGTAGTGGGGCAGCAGGTAGAGGTAGTGGGCAGCAGTAGAGGTAGTGGAGCAGCAGGTAGAGGTAGTGGGGCAGCAGGTAGAGGTAGGGGGCAGCAGGTAGAGGTAGTGGGGCAGCAGGTAGAGGAGGTGGGCAGCAGGTAGAGGTAGTGGAGCAGCAGGTAGAGGTAGTGGGGGCAGCAGTAGGTAGTGGGGGCAGCAGAGGTAGAGGTAGTGGGGCAGCAGGTAGAGGTAGTGGGGGCAGCAGGTAGAGGTAGTGGGGCAGCAGGTAGAGGTAGTGGGGGCAGCAGGTAGAGGTAGTGGGCAGCAGTAGAGGTAGGGGCAGCAGGTAGAGGTAGTGGGGCAGCAGGTAGAGTAGTGGAGCAGCAGGTAGAGGTAGTGGAGGCAGCAGTAGAGGTAGTGGGGCAGCAGGTAGAGGTAGTGGAGGCAGCAGGTAGAGGTAGTGGGGGCAGCAGGTAGAGGTAGTGGGGCAGCAGGTAGTAGGTAGGGGCAGCAGGTAGAGGTAGTGGGCAGCAGGTAGAGGTAGTGGGGGCAGCAGGTAGAGGTAGTGGGGCAGCAGGTAGAGGTAGGTAGCAGCAGGGGGCAGCAGGTAGAGGTAGTGGGAGCAGCAGGTAGAGGTAGTGGGGCAGCAGGTAGAGGTAGTGGGGCAGCAGGTAGAGGTGGGGCAGAGAGGTAGTGGGGGCAGCAGGTAGAGGTAGAGGTAGGGTAGTGGGGGCAGGTAGAGGTAGTGGGGGGCAGCAGGTAGAGGTAGTGGAGCAGCAGGAGGGTGGGGCAGCAGTAGAGGTAGTGGAGGCAGCAGGTAGAGGTAGTGGGGCAGCAGGTAGAGGTATAGTGGGGCAGCAGGTAGAGGTAGTGGGGGGCAGCAGGTAGAGGTAGTGGGGCAGCAGGTAGAGGTAGTGGGTGGGCAGCAGGTAGAGGTAGTGGGGCAGCAGGTAGAGGTGGGGCAGCAGGTAGTGGGGAGCAGGTAGTGGGGCAGCAGGTAGTAGGTAGGGTAGTGGGGCAGCAGGTAGAGGTAGTGGGGCAGCAGGTAGAGGTAGCAGGTTAGAGGTAGTGGGCAGCAGGTAGAGGTAGTGGGGGCAGCAGGTAGAGGTAGTGGGGGCAGCAGGTAGAGGTAGTGGGGGCAGCAGTAGAGGTAGAGGTAGTGGGCAGCAGGTAGAGGTAGTGGGGCAGCAGGTAGAGGTAGAGTGGCAGCAGCAGGTAGAGGTAGTGGGGGCAGCAGGTAGAGGTAGTGGGGGGCAGCAGGTAGAGGTAGTGGGCAGCAGGTAGAGGTAGTGGGGGGCAGCAGGTAGAGGTAGTGGGGCAGCAGGGGTAGCAGGAGTAGTGGGGGGGGTAGAGGTAGTGGGGGCAGCAGGTAGAGGTAGCAGGTAGAGGTAGTGGAGCGGCAGGTAGAGGTAGTGGGCAGCAGGTAGAGTAGTGGGGGTAGAGGTAGTGGGGGCAGCAGGTAGAGTAGTGGGGGCAAGGTAGTGGGGCAGCAGGTAGAGGTAGTGGGGGAGCAGGTAGAGGTAGTGGGGCAGCAGGTAGAGGTAGTGGGGCAGCAGGTAGAGGTAGTGGGGCAGCAGGTAGAGGTAGTGGAGGCAGCAGGTAGAGGTAGTGGGGCAGCAGGTAGAGGTAGTGGGGCAGCAGGTAGAGGTAGTGGGGGCAGCAGGTAGAGGTAGTGGGCAGCAGGTAGAGGTAGTGGAAGGGCAGCAGGTAGAGGTAGTGGGAGCAGCAGGTAGAGGTAGTGGGGCAGCAGGTAGAGGTAGTGGGGGCAGCAGGTAGAGGTAGTGGAGCAGCAGGTAGAGGTAGTGGGGGCAGCAGGTAGAGGTAGTGGGGGCAGCAGGTAGAGGTAGTGGGGCAGCAGGTAGAGGTAGTGGGGCAGCAGGTAGAGGTAGTGGGGGCAGCAGGTAGAGGTAGTGGGGCAGCAGGTAGAGGTAGTGGGCAGCAGGTAGAGGTAGTGGGCAGCAGGTAGAGGTAGTGGGGCAGCAGGTAGAGGTAGTGGGGGCAGCAGGTAGAGGTAGTGGGGCAGCAGGGTAGAGGTAGTGGGGGCAGCAGGTAGAGGTAGTGGGGCAGCAGGTAGAGGAGTGGGGCAGGAGGTAGGTAGGGGGGCAGCAGGTAGAGGTAGTGGGGGCAGCAGGTAGAGGTAGTGGGGCAGCAGGTAGAGGTAGTGGGGCAGCAGGTAGAGGTAGTGGGGCAGCAGGTAGAGGTAGTGGGGGCAGCAGGTAGAGGTAGGTAGAGGTGGGCAGCAGGTAGAGGTAGTGGGGCAGCAGGTAGAGGTAGTGGAGGCAGCAGGTAGAGGTAGTGGGAGCAGCAGGTAGAGGTAGTGGGGCAGCAGGTAGAGGTAGTGGAGGCAGCAGGTAGAGGTAGTGGGGGCAGCAGGTAGAGGTAGTGGGGCAGCAGGTAGAGGTAGTGGGGGCAGCAGGTAGAGGTAGTGGGGCAGCAGGTAGAGGTAGTGGAGCAGCAGGTAGAGGTAGTGGGGCAGCAGGTAGAGGTAGTGGGGCAGCAGGTAGAGGTAGTGGAGGCAGCAGGTAGAGGTAGTGGAGGCAGCAGGTAGAGGTAGTGGGGCAGCAGGTAGAGGTAGTGGGGCAGCAGGTAGAGGTTAGGGTAACCCCAATCCTAACCTCCGTCTTGAATCATCCTGACCTCCAACTTGAATCATCCTGACCTCCAACTTGAATCATCCTGACCTCCATCTTGAATCATCCTGACCTCCAACTTGAATCATCCTGACCTCCATCTTGAATCATCCTGACCTCCAACTTGAATCATCCTGACCTCCATCTTGAATCATCCTGACCTTCATCTTGAATTATCCTGACCTCCATCTTGAATCATCCTGACCTCCATCTTGAATCATCCTGACCTCCACCGTGGAGCATCAGGGGAGCTTCTGATAAAATCAGACAGATTTCTAGAAATCAGAGCTGCATCATCCTGGTGGATGAATGTTGTCTCTTCAAATCAGACCAACTTTCCCCAAAACGTCTGCCAATCATCAGTAAAGGCCACGTTGTTTTCTGGACACCACCAAGACAACCAGTGATGGAGCGATGACCTGCAGCTAAACACGTGATCACTGGTTGAATTAGTTAGGAGACCAGAGGAAACTACGGAGTCAGACGTGCTTTTATCGCAGTTACACAACGACTCAATATTAACTTAAGTGACCTCTGACTGGGGGAGCTGGGGGTCATCAGCACCAACATGTATTATAACTTTACTGTTCTTATGGTTCCTCTTTACCAGCAGCTTCAAATTCACCTGGATGTCTCTCTGGCTCCTGGATACACCTGTCTTCACATGTCTCAGAATAGTCTCCAACTCCAGGGTCGGTTTCTCAACAGGTGTGTCTGAGTGGAGAAGTACGGTTAGATACGTGGAGAGAGTGGACCTTGGCTAGGCCGGACTACTGCTGGGTTAGCCTGGCTAGCTGCTAGTTGGTAGAACCGGGCCTCTAGCTCACTGAGCCTCGCCTCCAAGGCTATAAATAAACTTCAAAGGAGTTTTTTTTTTTTTTCACATAAAATTAGCAGTTTCAGTTTCACTGGAAGAGATCTTTGCTTACTTTAAAGTTTTATCTCGCTGCAGTGACGACCCATACCTGCTATCAAAAACCAAACACAGTCACTTCCTGCTCCATCCTGGTAGGACACCTGCATGTCTTCACGGTACTCTGACACACTTCAGCGATGGAGAAGCTACTTCACAGGGCTACCTGCTACATAAGAGGAGACTCAAGGTGCTGAAGAAAGGCATGATGGAAGAGACCAAGCAGGAAATCAACAAAGTTAGACAGTTATAAAAGAGACTGAGCTTCCATCACCTATAGAGGGAGCCAAAGAGCTGCAGAAGTTTCTCTGTGCTTCTTTAAGTCATCCCTAAACTGACGTTTACCTTCAGAAAACCAGACATCATGCTGATGTGTGCTGGAAAGCTCTGCTCAGGCTGGTAAAGCTGAGTTGGTACAAGGTTTCAGTCCAAGAAGACGTCTGAATGAGTCTTCAGTCACTTGAACTGTCCATGGACGTCTCAGCAGGAAGTTCCAGCTGACAGATGTTTGAAAGTGAGAAACCTCTCTCCTTCCTGTTAAGTTTACATATCATCAACTTGGAGGAGTTCAAGTATCTCAGGGTCTTCAGTGTTTCCCCTACCATTATATTAGAGGGTTACCCCCCCCGCCTCCCCCTTTTATGTCTCCTGTCTTCATTCCTGCATTGGTTCTTTGCTCTCACTGTCTTTCCCCTCCCTCCATTCAGGAAACAGAGGACCAGTGTTGGTCCCAGTAAGACGCTGGTCCAGCCCAGAAGGAACATTGTTGGCTGCAGGATCCAGCACATCTGGAAGGAGGGCAGTAAGTTGCATTTCAGGGTATTTACATCTGAAGAAGAGAGGCACGCTCTCCTTCAGTTTCACGGTGGATGTTCAGTGGAGCACCAGTTAAATACCAGTTAAAGACCAGCAGGTCTCACCTGTCACTGCGGGGGGTTGCGTTAACCTGCGCGTCTCTTCCCCTCCCCCCACAGGTAAGTCGTCTCAGTGGAAAGGAACAGTCCTGGACCAGGTGCCTGTCAACCCTTCCCTCTACCTGATCAAATACGACGGTTTTGACTGCATCTACGGCCTGGAGCTGTACAGCGATGAGCGGGTCGTGGGTCTGGAGGTGCTGCCCGACCGAGTGGGTGAGGAGCTGAAATTACAACGTCACAACAGGTTACAACGTAACAACAGGTTACAACGTCAACTTTAGAGAACAGTTATTCATGGTCTACTTGAAACATAGTTCAGATCGGTTCACCTCTGTTGTCATCTCAAGGAGCTTTACATGGAGACGATTTCCATCCATCTAGACCTGCTTTTCAGGGTCATGGGGTTCTGCTGGAGTCCATCTCAGCCTCTTTGAGGGGTAGTTTAGCAGTCCAGTCCAGGTCCATGTATGAAGAGCTGTTTACAGGAACTCCTCTGGCCAATTAAGAGTCAGCAATTAGGGCAACATACATGCTTTTAGACTGGGAGGAAACCAGAGCGGGTTGGTTCACGTCACCTGATTAGTCGAGTGATTGTATGCCAGTTGTTTCCTGACACAGTCTACATACTACCTTGTTTTCATGATCTAGATTAAAGTACCACCAAACCGCGCTGGTTTTAGCGAGAGACCATCTTCCCACCGCGCCGTTTTAAAACTCCAGTCTACTCGAGTATTGCCACGAAGAGGGGGACTGCTGTCTGACGGCTCTGTAGCTCTGACTAGTGGCGGGAGGCTGTATGACAGTTAAGCGGCCTTGTACATGAATAAAACACAAATTGGTTTAAACGACTAATATTTCTGGTGCCAACTAGTAAGTGAGCGGACGTTTAATCGGTTAGACGAGTAATCGCGCGCATCCCTAGTCTGGAGTCCTGAAGACATCTGGAGTCCATCGGGCCTCTGGAGTCCTGAAGTCATCTGTAGTCCATCGGGCCTCTGGAGTCCATCGGACATCTGGAGTCCATCGGGCCTCTGGAGTCCTGAACACATCTGTAGTCCATCGGGCGTCTGGAGTCCTGAAGACATCTGCAGTCCATCAGGCCTCTGAAGTCCTGAAGTCATCTGTAGTCCATCGGGCCTCTGGAGTCCATCGGACATCTGGAGTCCATCAGGCCTCTGGAGTCCTGAAGACATCTGGAGTCCATCAGGCCTCTGGAGTCCTGAAGACATCTGTAGTCCATCAGGCCTCTGGAGTCCTGAAGACATCTGTAGTCCATCAGGCCTCTGGAGTCCTGAAGACATCTGGAGTCCATCAGGCCTCTGGAGTCCTGAACACATCTGGAGTGTTGAAGACATCTGTAGTCCTGAAGACATCTGTAGTCCTGAAGACATCTGTAGTCCTGAAGACATCTGTAGTCTTGATGACATCTGTAGTCCATCGGGGGTCTGGAGTCCATCGGGCCTCTGGAGTCCATCAGACTCAGTCGGGGGTTCTAGTTCATGTCCAGCTGTTGGGGTCAGGGTCCAGTTCAGTCTTCTTGGTCCAAAGTGCCTACAAATGCCTTTAGTTGGGGATTAGGCCCCTCCCTCCTCTCCCCATGTGATCGTATTTTCCTCTGATAAGGGGAGCGCCGCTACAAGTGGCCGCTGACCCCCCCAGACACCGTCGACTCCTGTCTAACATGTTGTTGTTTGATTCTGTATGTTTTTCTTGGACGATGTTCTGGAAATGTAATTTCACTGTGTCGGGACGCTGGCTCAGTGACAAATAAAGGCATTCTGATTCTGATTCTTAGAGCTTTGTAAATTAATAAATGAAACAAAATAATTATGGCAGTCGTTCCAGTGTTTCTGTCCAGATGGCGGCAGGATGATGTCATCAAATTTATCTCAGCGGTCAAACGTTCACCAGACTGTTCCAGAAAGCTCCAGGTCAATCTTGAATTTGAGTTAAAGCAGCGTTATTTGATTTTAGGAGTCTAAGCAGATCGTCCCCGGCTGATGTTGGTCTTGAATCCAAACGTTGTTTCTAGAACCGGGCCAGAACCATTGTTGGATGTTTCAGTGTGACTGATGCCCCTCCCTCTGTCTCTGATTGGTCCAGCTCCGGCCCGTGTGAGTGACTCCCTGCTGGCGGAGACCATGATCGGGAAGGCGGTGGAGCACATGTTTGAGACGGAGGATGGACCGAAGGAGGAGTGGAGGGGGATGGTGCTGGCCCGGGCCCCCATCATGACGTCCTGGTTCTACATCACCTACGAGAAAGACCCGGTTCTCTACATGTACCAGCTTCTGGACGACTACAAGGAGGGCGACCTGCGCATCATGCCCTGACTCCAGTGAGTCTAACAGAGCTAAAGCTGTTCCAGGCTAACATCCTGGAATACCAGAACATTCCTGAAGATGTTCCTGTCCATGTTCCTTCTGCCGTTCATGTCGGCCCGGCAGGCGGTTCTGGACCTGGATGTTCATTTATGGCAGCTGAAAAGAACATAGTCTTGTAGCATACGTTAGGGTTAGGGTTTGGATTAACCTAACCCAAACCCAAACCCTAACCCTGGATCCTGAGACCCTGCAGGTGGACCAGGACCATGGAACCCTAACAGAACTGTTCTGAAGGAGCAGCTGGTTCTGAAAGTTCCTGCAGGTTTCTGTCAGCGTTTGTAGGAAGCGTGCTGGTCATTAGCGTCCGTTAACGACTCTTTGTGTCCACAGATGACAGCATGGCGGAGCGCGAGCCCGGCGAGGTGGTCGACAGTCTGGTGGGCAAACAGGTGGAGTACGCCAAGGAGGACGGCGGGAAACGCTCGGGCATGGTGATCCACCAGGTGGAGGCCAAGCCCTCCGTCTACTTCATCAAGTTCGACGACGACTTCCACATCTACGTCTACGACCTGGTCAAGACCTCCTAAGACTGGAAACCCAGAGACTGACCAAGACCCACAGACCGCCCCACCAAACCCCCAACCGCCAACAGGGTCCAAGAAACCGAGACGGAAGACGGTACTTCTTTACTTTCTTTCATGAGGCGCCTTAAAACCGGGACAAATCCAGAACCAGACCTCCAGACCAGATCTCAGACCTGGATCTCATTCACCTCTCAGTCCAGGTCCAGACCAGATCCAACAGCAGGGTTTCATCATTTCTGAGTTCTTCAAAGAACCCTGCTGAGGCAGAGCAGAATTCTTTAAAGAACCCCTGAGACCAGCTCCAGGTTCTCCTTTAGTACTCTTGGGTTCTGTTTGGTACCGACTTCTAAAGCAGCACCTGGACTGCAGAGCTGTGACCATCCAGGAGTCCAGCTGTGGTCACTGAACTTCACTGCTGTGATCCGTCTGGAGTTCTGAGAGTTCTGAGACCCCTGCAGATGGACCAGGACCACCTCGTGCCCCCTGTCGGGGTTGATGATGGGACGGGACTCCACCTGTCGTCTCAGAGGCGTCCATCAGCACCTGCTTTTGTCCTGATGAACTCGGAAAGACCCCCCCGGCTCTCTGTGGTGGTCCACGTGTCGGTCTTGGTTCTGGTTCAGTCTGTGTTTCCACATTCAGCTTTGGTTCTTGTGGGTCGTCTTTAACATGTTTTTATGTTTGTGCCAAACGACGGTAAAACTGATTGAACTTGGACGTGGTTCCACTGAAACCGTCTCATCCAGCAGAACCTTCAGCAGACGTGGGCCCGTCCAGGTGGAGCTGAGCGCACCTGAGGTGTCTGCAGGTGTTTTACTGCTTCATCATGGATTATTTCCTCCACGGCGCCCTCTAATGGATCAGCAGCTGCATGACGGTGGGCTCCAACCCTGACCCGCCTTCACCGCGGCTCCTGGATCTGCTCTGGTCCTGGATCTGCAGCTCCATGAGCTTCTTGGACATTTTCAGTGACGCTGGTCTTGTTGAACTATGGGAGGACGTCCCTCCAGCGTCTCCTGAAGTCCTTCTGTTGTCCACACGTGTCTGCTCTGTTTTATAAAGACGTGTCCCCTGGTGTCGTAGACTTTAGTCCTGTTGCTGTCTGAACGTTGTCCTCAGCTGGCGCTAACACCTCCTCCTCTCTGGTCCCCCTTCTGTCCTCTGGATTCTGGTTCTGAACGTTGTCCTCAGCTGGCGCTAACACCTCCTCCTCTGTCCTCTGGTTCTGGTTCTGTCCAGTTAGGGGATGACTGGTTGTGGCTGTTTGCTGGTCCCAGTTGATCTGCTGGTGGAGGATTTTCATCAAGTCTGATCACCTCCCTGGAAAACAAAAACTCCATCTGCTGGTCCAGAAAATCCTGCCGGTCTTCTGGTCCAGAAACGTCACCTCAGATCTGAATCCTGCGTTTGCTCATGTGGCTCATTTTTCTTTTTTAAAACGAACGACTGAAGCATTAGCGTGTTGCCTCGTTAGCGTGTTGCCTCGTTAGCGTGTTGCCTCGTTAGCGTGTTGCCTCGTTAGCGGCGCCGGATCATCTCAGTGCCTGAAGAGACTCAACGGTCTCAAACAAAATGTTCAAGAAAAGACGACAACCCAAAGTTTGATTTGGGTCCAAACGGTCTCAAACATTCCTGCTTCGACCCGGTCAGCATCTGAGGACTCCACCGTTCTGTTCCTCCTTCATCTCTGTTTGGGTTTAGAACCTCCATGTCCTGGTTCTGGATCTTTCAGAACCGGCTGTCTAATGGTAGAGTTTTGGGACGGTCTGGCCGGTTTCATGACCACCATGTTCTGGACCCATCGGTCCCGGTCAACACCAGAGTAGACGACCCTGAATCTACGTTCAGCAAACCTGGATTTCCTCTGAATGTTCTGGTTCTGGAGATGAATGTTCAGCACTTTTCCTTCAGTTTTAGGTTTGAAATCCTGAAACAGCAGGAAACATGAACCACATGGACCTGGATGTTCTGGTTCTGGAGCCAGCCTTGGTCTGGAAACCTGGAGATAACACCTCACAGCTCAGTTTCGTCCTGGTTCTGATCCCACCTCAGGAGAACCTGAATGAGATCTGGTGCTGGTGTTGGGCCTCCTCAGGTGCTCCAGAAGAGTTCTTCACGCTGACCCGCTTCTAAAACCAGCTACTGGACTCTCATGAGACCAGAAACTCTTTAGGTGTGTTCTTCAGAACCAGGACGTGGTCTTACATCTCAGATACCGTAGAGGGATCCAGGTTCAGGTTTTAGTCCAGACTCCAGACCATAAAAACATTGGAAGGCTGGTATGGTCTGAGTTCTGCCTCCAGAATCAGGTTCTGTTTGGAGAAGCTTCTAGAATCCAGTATTAAACATTTAATGGTGTGATGCTGATAAAAGTCTGCGTCTATGAAGGACAACAGTATTTGGTTTTGATGTAAAGAGTCTAGAAGGTGGTTCTGGAACCTGAACTATCTGGACCAGTTCAACCATGGTTCAACTGGATCTGCTGCTGGGTTTTCAGTCGGGTTCAGGACGACTCAGTTTCTGACTTTTATAGATTTCTTTGTTCATGTTTTCTGAAACAGACTCTCAAGACCCAGAACACAGAGGTGGAGGAGTTCTGGACCATCAAGAACATCAGCAGCTGATCCAGATTCTGCTGCTTCAGGTGGTCCAGCAGAATCTGGACCATCAAGAACATCAGCAGCTGATCCAGATTCTGCTGCTTCAGGTGGTCCAGCAGAATCTGAACCATCAAGAACATCAGCAGCTGATCCAGATTCTGCTGCTTCAGGTGGTCCAGCAGAATCTGGACCATCAAGAACATCAGCAGCTGATCCAGATTCTGCTGCTTCAGGTGGTCCAGCAGACGTCTTCAGGTTTTATTTCCTCTAACGGTCAACTTCAGGATCCAGAGGTCACGCTTTGATTCAGAACCAACAGTCGGACTCCAGGGACAGTATGGTTTGACCGGTTCTAGAGTAGCCCTGGAACAGCTGGTCCTGGTTCTAGAAGGAGCTTGGTCCAGAAACATTCTTCTAGAACCTGGAACAGCTCTGGATCAGGGGCACTCTCATTTCAGGAGAGCTGGTTCTGGTTCTAGAAGGAGCTTGGTCCAGAAACATTCTTCTAGAACCTGGAACAGCTCTGGATCAGGGGCGCTCTCATTTCAGGAGAGCTGATTCTGGTTCTAGAAGGAGCTTGGTCCAGAAACATTCTTCTAGAACCTGGAACAGCTCTGGATCAGGGGCACTCTCATTTCAGGAGAGCTGGTCCTGGTTCTAGAAGGAGCTTGGTCCAGAAACATTCTTCTAGAATCTGGAACAGCTCTGGATCAGGGGCACTCTCATTTCAGGAGAGCTGGTCCTGGTTCTAGAAGGAGCTTGGTCCAGAAACATTCTTCTAGAACCTGGAACAGCTCTGGATCAGGGGCGCTCTCATTTCAGGAGAGCTGGTTCTGGTTCTAGAAGGAGCTTGGTCCAGAAACATTCTTCTAGAACCTGGAACAGCTCTGGATCAGGGGCGCTCTCATTTCAGGAGAGCTGATTCTGGTTCTAGAAGGAGCTTGGTCCAGAAACATTCTTCTAGAACCTGGAACAGCTCTGGATCAGGGGCGCTCTCATTTCAGGAGAGCTGGTTCTGGTTCTAGAAGGAGCTTGGTCCAGAAACATTCTTCTAGAACCTGGAACAGCTCTGGATCAGGGGCACTCTCATTTCAGGAGAGCTGGTTCCTGGTTCTAGAAGGAGCTTGGTCCAGAAACATTCTTCTAGAACCTGGAACAGCTCTGGATCAGGGGCGCTCTCATTTCAGGAGAGCTGGTTCTGGTTCTAGAAGGAGCTTGGTCCAGAAACATTCTTCTAGAACCTGGAACAGCTCTGGATCAGGGGCGCTCTCATTTCAGGAGAGCTGGTTCTGGTTCTAGAAGGAGCTTGGTCCAGAAACATTCTTCTAGAACCTGGAACAGCTCTGGATCAGGGGCGCTCTCATTTCAGGAGAGCTGGTTCTGGTTCTAGAAGGAGCTTGGTCCAGAAACATTCTTCTAGAACCTGGAACAGCTCTGGATCAGGGGTGTCTCATTTCAGGAGAGCTGGTCCTGGTTCTAGAAGGAGCTTGGTCCAGAAACATTCTTCTAGAACCTGGAACAGCTCTGGATCAGGGGCGCTCTCATTTCAGGAGACCTGGTCCTGGTTCTAGAAGGAGCTTGGTCCAGAAACATTCTTCTAGAACCTGGAACAGCTCTGGATCAGGGGCGCTCTCATTTCAGGAGAGCTGGTCCTGGTTCTAGAAGGAGCTTGGTCCAGAAACATTCTTCTAGAATCTGGAACAGCTCTGGATCAGGGGCGCTCTCATTTCAGGAGAGCTGGTCCTGGTTCTAGAAGGAGCTTGGTCCAGAAACATTCTTCTAGAACCTGGAACAGCTCTGGATCAGGGGCACTCTCATTTCAGGAGAGCTGGTTCCTGGTTCTAGAAGGAGCTTGGTCCAGAAACATTCTTCTAGAACCTGGAACAGCTCTGGATCAGGGGCGCTCTCATTTCAGGAGAGCTGGTTCTGGTTCTAGAAGGAGCTTGGTCCAGAAACATTCTTCTAGAACCTGGAACAGCTCTGGATCAGGGGCGCTCTCATTTCAGGAGAGCTGGTCCTGGTTCTAGAAGGAGCTTGGTCCAGAAACATTCTTCTAGAACCTGGAACAGCTCTGGATCAGGGGCACTCTCATTTCAGGAGAGCTGGTTCTGGTTCTAGACGGAGCTTGGTCCAGAAACATTCTTCTAGAACCTGGAACAGCTCTGGATCAGGGGCACTCTCATTTCAGGAGAGCTGGTCCTGGTTCTAGAAGGAGCTTGGTCCAGAAACATTCTTCTAGAACCTGGAACAGCTCTGGATCAGGGGCACTCTCATTTCAGGAGAGCTGGTCCTGGTTCTAGAAGGAGCTTGGTCCAGAAACATTCTTCTAGAACCTGGAACAGCTCTGAATCAGGGGCGCTCTCATTTCAGGAGAGCTGGTTCTGGTTCTAGAAGGAGCTTGGTCCAGAAACATTCTTCTAGAACCTGGAACAGCTCTGAATCAGGGGCGCTCTCATTTCAGGAGACCTGGTCCTGGTTCTAGAAGGAGCTTGGTCCAGAAACATTCTTCTAGAACCTGGAACAGCTCTGGATCAGGGGCTTTCATTGGCTGGTCTGGTTCTAGAAGGAGCTTGGTCCAGAAACATTCTTCTAGAATCTGGAACAGCTCTGGATCAGGGGCGCTCTCATTTCAGGAGAGCTGGTTCTGGTTCTAGAAGGAGCTTGGTCCAGAAACATTCTTCTAGAATCTGGAACAGCTCTGGATCAGGGGCGCTCTCATTTCAGGAGAGCTGGTTCTGGTTCTAGAAGGAGCTTGGTCCAGAAACATTTTTCTAGAACCTTCATCTTTCATTGCTGATGTCGTGGCTGTCTAGACTTCTAGAACCTGTCATCCAGATTTAGATTCTCTTATTCCAGAACTGGTGTTAAATCACGACCGTAACTGCTCTGGAGCAGTGATTACCCATGATGCACCGGGATGGCGTGGATGTCGAGGAGCCGTGTGATTGGCTGCTGGTGGTTTCTGCATGCGTGTACAGCTGTAAACCGTGTTTGTTGCATGTTTGTGGAGTTCTGTTGGGCCGGTTCTGTCCGTCGTGGCTCTAGCTGCTTCGTTCTGTTTTATTTCGGGTTCCTGAGGAAACTCAACTGTGTTTGGGGGGATTGTTCCTTTAGTGCCAGCTGCAGATGTTGTACAGCTGTGAAAACTCACTATTTACTAAAATAAACCATCTCTCTTTTTCACTGGTGAGTCAGCGTCTTCTTGTTCATCAGACCAGGACTCACCTGAAACATTCAGGTGTGTGCTAACACAGTGCTAAGAGGGGAAGACATCAGCAGAGGTGTCACGTGACAGGACAATGATCCAATCAGCAGCAGATTTACATCAAAATGGAAGAAGAAGAAGAAAAGGTTTTGGTCCAAATCCAGACCTCAGGCTGATGAAGATGTTGCCGTGGAGACGTGAATGTCCACAAACCTCAACGAACCGAAGCCACATCAGAGAGAAGACTGGACCGGACCGGACCAGGAGTCGGTTCCTGAAGGTGGATCATGATGAAACAGCTGTCAGTAACAGTGGAGCCAGTTTCAGAAACCCAGCTCCCTCTGCTGGGGGGATGACCGGGAGGTCCCGGTCCTGGTCCGGTCCGGTCCTGGCCAGTCCTGGTCCAGTCCTGGGCCGGTCCGGTCCTGGGCCTGGGCCTGGTCCCGGTCCCGGTCCTGGTCCAGTCCTGGCTCCACTGAAACCTGAGCAACAGGTTTCAGTGGAGCCAGTTTCAGAAACCCAGCTCCCTCTGCTGGGGGGATGACCCGGTTTCTGGGGCCTGAGGTCCCAGTCCTGGTCCTGGGCCTGGGCCCGGTTCCGGTCCTGGTCCTGGTCCAGTCCTGGCTCCACTGAAACCTGAGCAACAGGTTTCAGTGGAGCCAGTTTCAGAAACCCAGCTCCCTCTGCTGGGGGGATGACCCGGTTTCTGGGGCCTGAGGTCCCGGTCCTGGGCCCGGTCCCGGTCCCGGTCCCGGTCCAGTCCCGGTCCGTCCCGGTCCCGGTCCAGTCCTGGTCCTGGTCCAGTCCTGGTCCTGGTCCTGGTCCCGCTCCCGGGCCCGGTCCAGTCCTGGCTCCACGGCTCCAGGTCCTACAGATGGTCACCTTCTCTGCGTGGATGACGCGCTGCAGCTTGACCTCGTCTCTGGTTGAGTTGCACTAACGAACTAAATTAATTTAATTAATAACTCAGACGGTTACAGAGGATGTGGTGATGATGTCACATCTGTCAGGAAACATCCAAATAACTTTAATTCATCATCTTCCAGGCATCAGCAGTACCATCGTATGTCCATACTTGACAGAAAACACCTCGGGTTGTTTTATTAGCTACTTATTTGTAAATGTTAGTTTTGTTAAACACAGATGCATTAAAGGGTTACCACATTATTTATCTTTTTAGCTTTGATGCATTTTTGCTACAGTGAAAAGAAGTGGGACGTTGTTGGTCTGAAGTGTTTCATCTGAGACTCAGGTGAGCTAATGAAGTATCTGAGGGTCAGTAACACCTGGACGAGTCATCTCAGGTTGGTTGGTTGTTTTCTCTAATCAGCAGAATCACGTGACTGTTTTTATTCTCAACACTCTGAAACCATCTCATTTAAAGGTCACAGTTTTAAATATCTTTTATCACACTCAAAATTACTTCACAAGTGAGGAGTAGATTGATGTATATTTTGAAAAGTCATGAGGAAATGGTGTTACGTCAGGTGCCTTCACGTGCGCACGTACTGCAGAAATTCTCCCAGAAGCTCCGCCCTCCTGTCTCTCTGATAAATAGCGACCCTTGTGATATCAGCAGTAGGATCTTCTCGCCACATACTGATCTTTGACCCGTTTTCCTCGTACCTGGAGCGGTGACGTCAGAAGCCTAACTAACGCACGTGATCAAGAAAAAAATCTTCAGAAAAAAATGTCACTTGGGTAACATTTTATTTTCTAGACGTAGCTGTTGACCCAGATGGTTCTGCTGTGTTTCCAAATCTCAGATTTGATCATAAAATAGTGTCTACAGTTTTTATTAACCTTAAAATCATGACACGTGACTCTGCGAACACGCTGCGAGTTTAATCAAATGATCAGAGCAGGGCCGTGGCGAACGGCAGGCGGCGCTGTTGCGTTAATAAAATTGAACTGGCACAGCAGGGTGGAAAGAAGCGAGCGTAGTGATGTCAGCTGATCCGAGGTCAGATCTGTGGAGTAAACTAAACTAGCAGAACCACCGAGCAGCGTTTGAGCTGATCCAGGAACAGGCCGTGTTGGCTGGTTGGTTTTCAAAGTAGGGGCAGCTCGGCAGGGCGGTGCTTGTCTGTGTAAACTCATCAGTAGACCGCTGCTCAGAAACTGCACCGCTCGTCCGGTGTGACTGGTGTTGAAACCAAGGAGTCAAACGTTTAAGTAGATGATCTTCCTGTTGCTGAACTTTTGCTTCTGTTTGGAGCAGCAGACGGAGGTCGGTTCGGTTCGGTTCGGTCTGGTCTGTGTGGAGCCTGAGGAGAACCACAGAGACACGGATCCACGCGGCGGGACATCCTGGAACAGACGGAGACCCACCCGGAGGATGTTCAGGGACTGGAGCTGAAACTCGTCTCGGAGAAATGTGAGCCGAAGCGGGACAAGAGCACCGCCGAGGCCAACGACGTCATCATGCTGGTCCGGAGCTCGGTGAGTGCTACCCGGTAGATAATAATAATAATAATAATAATGATAATAATGATAATAAAAAGAGTGCTGCCCGGTAGGCGGGTTAGCGGCGAAGCAGAGGCCGGTGAAAGCTGCCCGGTAGGCGGGTTAGCAGTGAAGCAGAGGCCGGTGAAAGCTGCCCGGTAGGCGGGTTAGCAGTGAAGCAGAGGCCGGTGAAAGCTGCCCGGTAGGCGGGTTAGCAGTGAAGCAGAGGCCGGTGAAAGCTGCCCGGTAGGCGGGTTAGCAGTGAAGCAGAGGCCGGTGAAAGCTGCCCGGTAGGCGGGTTAGCAGTGAAGCAGGCGGTGAAAGCTGCCCGTAGCGGGTAGCAGTGAAGCAGAGGCCGGTGAGAGCTGCCCGGTAGGCGGGTTAGCAGTGAAGCAGAGGCCGGTGAAAGCTGCCCGGTAGGCGGGTTAGCAGTGAAGCAGAGGCCGGTGAAAGCTGCCCGGTAGGCCGGTTAGCAGTGAAGCAGAGGCCGGTGAAAGCTGCCCGGTAGGCGGGTTAGCAGTGAAGCAGAGGCCGGTGAAAGCTGCCCGGTAGGCGGCGAAGCAGATTCTGGTTCTGGTCCAGAGTCTTGATAGAGCCTAGTTCTGGTCCAGAGTCTTTGTAGAGCCTGGTTCTGGTCCAGAGTCTTTGTAGAGCCTGGTTCTGGTCCAGAGTCTTTGTAGAGCCTGGTTCTGGCGGTCCCAGAACTGGGCCTGGTTCTGGTCCAGAGTCTTTGTAGAGCCTGGTTCTGGTCCAGAGTCTTTGTAGAGCCTGGTTCTGGCGGTCCCAGAACTGGGCCTGGTTCTGGTGGTCCAGATTCTTTGTAGAGCCTGGTTCTGGTCCAGAGTCTTTG
Source organism: Hirundichthys speculiger (assembly GCA_018398805.1). Classification (NCBI taxonomy): domain Eukaryota; kingdom Metazoa; phylum Chordata; class Actinopteri; order Beloniformes; family Exocoetidae; genus Hirundichthys; species Hirundichthys speculiger. The sequence continues at coordinate 63,269 of JAGFBZ010002298.1, read as the reverse complement.
TAGAGCCTGGTTCTGGCGGTCCCAGAACTGGGCCTGGTGGGTTCTGGTCCAGATTCTTTATAGAGCCTGGTTCTGGTCCAGAGTCTTTTAGGCCTGGTCTGGTCCATTCTTTGTAGAGCCTGGTTCTGGCGGTCCCAGAACTGGGCCTGGTTCTGGTGGTCCAGATTCTTTTAGAGCCTGGTTCTGGTCGAGAGTCTTTGTAGAGCCTGGTTCTGGCAGTCCCAGAACTGGGCCTGGTTCTGGTGGTCCAGATTCTTTATAGAGCCTGGTTCTGGTCCAGAGTCTTTGTAGAGCCTGGTTCTGGCAGTCCCAGAACTGGGCCTGGTTCTGGTGGTCCAGAGTCTTTGTAGAGCCTGGTTCTGGCGGTGCCAGAACTAGGCCTGGTTCTGGTGGTCCAGAGTCTTTGTAGAGCCTGGTTCTGGTCCAGAGGTCTTTGTAGAGCCTGGTTCTGGTGGTCAGATCTTTATAGAGCCTGGTTCTGGTCCAGAGTCTTTGTAGAGCCTGGTTCTGGCGGTCCCAGAACTGGGCCTGGTTCTGGTGGTCCAGATTCTTTATAGAGCCTGGTTCTGGTCCAGAGTCTTTGTAGAGCCTGGTTCTGGCGGTCCCAGAACTGGGCCTGGTTCTGGTGGTCCAGAGTCTTTGTAGAGCCTGGTTCTGGTCCAGAGTCTTTGTAGAGCCTGGTTCTGGCGGTCCCAGAACTGGGCCTGGTTCTGGTGGTCCAGATTCTTTATAGAGCCTGGTTCTGGTCCAGAGTCTTTGTAGAGCCTGGTTCTGGCGGTCCCAAGAACTGGGCCTGGTTCTGGTGGTCCAGAGTCTTTGTAGAGCCTGGTTCTGGTCGAGAGTCTTTGTAGAGCCTGGTTCTGGCGGTCCCAGAACTGAACTTGGTTCTGGTGGTCCAGATTCTTTATAGAGCCTGGTTCTGGTCGAGAGTCTTTGTAGAGCCTGGTTCTGGCGGTCCCAGAACTGAACCTGGTTCTGGTGGTCCAGATTCTTTATAGAGCCTGGTTCTGGTCCAGAGTCTTTGTAGAGCCTGGTTCTGGCGGTCCCAGAACTGGGCCTGGTTCTGGTGGTCCAGAGTCTTTGTAGAGCCTGGTTCTGGCGGTCCCAGAACTGGGCCTGGTTCTGGTCCAGAGTCTTTGTAGAGCCTGGTTCTGGTCCAGAGTCTTTGTAGAGCCTGGTTCTGGTGGTCCAGATTCTTTATAGAGCCTGGTTCTGGTCCAGAGTCTTTGTAGAGCCTGGTTCTGGCGGTCCCAGAACTGGGCCTGGTTCTGGTGGTCCAGATTCTTTATAGAGCCTGGTTCTGGTCCAGAGTCTTTGTAGAGCCTGGTTCTGGCGGTCCCAGAACTGGGCCTGGTTCTGGTGGTCCAGATTCTTTGTAGAGCCTGGTTCTGGTCCAGAGTCTTTGTAGAGCCTGGTTCTGGCGGTCCCAGAACTGGGCCTTGGTTCTGGTGGTCCTTTGTAGAGCCTGGTTCTGGTCCAGAGTCTTTGTAGAGCCTGGTTCTGGCGGTAGTCTTTGTAGAGCTGGTTCTGGTTCTGCGGTCCCAGAACTGGGCCTGGTTCTGGTGGTCCAGATTCTTTATAGAGCCTGGTTCTGGTCCAGAGTCTTTGTAGAGCCTGGTTCTGGCGGTCCCAGAACTGGGCCTGGTTCTGGTGGTCCAGATTCTTTATAGAGCCTGGTTCTGGTCCAGAGTCTTTGTAGAGCCTGGTTCTGGCGGTCCCAGAACTGGGCCTGGTTCTGGTGGTCCAGAGTCTTTGTAGAGCCTGGTTCTGGCGGTCCCAGAACTGGGCCTGGTTCTGGTCCAGAGTCTTTGTAGAGCCTGGTTCTGGTCCAGAATCTTTGTAGAGCCTGGTTCTGGTGGTCCAGATTCTTTATAGAGCCTGGTTCTGGTCCAGAGTCTTTGTAGAGCCTGGTTCTGGCGGTCCCAGAACTGGGCCTGGTTCTGGTGGTCCAGAGTCTTTGTAGAGCCTGGTTCTGGTCCAGAGTCTTTGTAGAGCCTGGTTCTGGCGGTCCCAGAACTGGGCCTGGTTCTGGTGGTCCAGATTCTTTATAGAGCCTGGTTCTGGTCCAGAGTCTTTGTAGAGCCTGGTTCTGGCGGTCCCAGAACTGGGCCTGGTTCTGGTGGTCCAGATTCTTTATAGAGCCTGGTTCTGGTCCAGAGTCTTTGTAGAGCCTGGTTCTGGCGGTCCCAGAACTGGGCCTGGTTCTGGTGGTCCAGAGTCTTTGTAGAGCCTGGTTCTGGTCCAGAGTCTTTGTAGAGCCTGGTTCTGGCGGTCCCAGAACTGGGCCTGGTTCTGGTGGTCCAGATTCTTTATAGAGCCTGGTTCTGGTCCAGAGTCTTTGTAGAGCCTGGTTCTGGCGGTCCCAGAACTGGGCCTGGTTCTGGTGGTCCAGATTCTTTATAGAGCCTGGTTCTGGTCCAGAGTCTTTGTAGAGCCTGGTTCTGGCGGTCCCAGAACTGGGCCTGGTTCTGGTTCTGGTCCAGAGTCTTTGTAGAGCCTGGTTCTGGCGGTCCCAGAACTGGGCCTGGTTCTGGTGGTCCAGATTCTTTGTAGAGCCTGGTTCTGGTCCAGAGTCTTTGTAGAGCCTGGTTCTGGTGGTCCAGAGTCTTTGAGGCCTGGTTCTGTTGGTCCAGAGTCTTGTAGAGCCTGGTTCTGGTTCTGGCGGTCCCAGAACTGGGCCTGGTTCTGGTGGTCCAGATTCTTTATAGAGCCTGGTTCTGGTTCCAGAGTCTTTGTAGAGCCTGGTTCTGGTGGTCCAGAGTCTTTATAGAGCCTGGTTCTGGTGGTCCAGAGTCTTTGTAGAGCCTGGTTCTGGCGGTCCCAGAACTGGGCCTGGTTCTGGTCCAGAGTCTTTATAGAGCCTGGTTCTGGTCCAGAGTCTTTGTAGAGCCTGGTTCTGGCGGTCCCAGAACTGGGCCTGGTTCTGGTCCAGAGTCTTTATAGAGGCTGGTTCTGGTCCAGAGTCTTTGTAGAGCCTGGTTCTGGTGGTCCAGAGTCTTTGTAGAGCCTGGTTCTGGTCCAGATTCTATGTAGAGCCTGGTTCTGGCGGTCCCAGAACTGGGCCTGGTTCTGGTCCAGAGTCTTTGTAGAGCCTGGTTCTGGTCCAGAGTCTTTTGTAGAGCCTGGTTTTCTGGCGGTCCCCAGAACTGGGCCTGGTTCTGGTGGTCCAGAGTCTTTGTAGAGCCTGGTTCTGGTGGTCCCTGGTTCCCAGATGGGCCTGGTTCTGGTCCAGAGTCTTTGTAGAGCCTGGTTCTGGTCCAGAGTCTTGTAGAGCCTGGTTCTGGCGGTTCTGGCGGTCCCAGAACTGGGCCTGGTTCTGGTGGTCCAGAGTCTTTGTAGAGCCTGGTTCTGGTCCAGAGTCTTTGTAGAGCCTGGTTCTGGCGGTCCCAGAACTGGGCCTGGTTCTGGTGGTCCAGATTCTTGTAGAGCCTGGTTCTGGTGGTCCAGAGTCTTTGGTAGAGCCTGGTTCTGGTGGTCCAGAGTCTTTGTAGAGCCTGGTTCTGGTGGTCCTGAAGTCTTTGTAGAGCCTGGTTCTGGTCCAGATCTTTTGTAGAGCCTGGTTCTGGCGGTCCCAGAACTGGGCCTGGTTCTGGTCCAGAGTCTTTATAGAGCCTGGTTCTGGTCCAGAGTCTTTGTAGAGCCTGGTTCTGGGTCCAGAATTTGTAGAGCCTGGTTCTGGTGGTCCAGAGTCTTTGTAGAGCCTGGTTCTGGTCCAGAGCCTTCTGTAGAGGCCTGGTTCTGGCGGTCCCAGAACTGGGCCTGGTTCTGGTCTGGTCCAGATTCTTTATAGAGCCTGGTTCTGGTCCAGAGTCTTTGTAGAGCCTGGTTCTGGTGGTCCCAGATTCTGGGCCTGGTTCTGGTCCAGAGTCTTGGCTGGTTCCAGAGTCTGTAGAGCCTGGTTCTGGTCCAGAGTTCTTTGTAGAGCCTGGTTCTGGTCCAGATTCTATGTAGAGCCTGGTTCTGGCGGTCCCAGAACTGGGCCTGGTTCTGGTCCAGAGTCTTTATAGAGCCTGGTTCTGGTCCAGAGTCTTTGTAGAGCCTGGTTCTGGCGGTCCCAGAACTGGGCCTGGTTCTGGTCCAGAGTCTTTGTAGAGCCTGGTTCTGGTGGTCCCAGTACTGGGCCTGGTTCTGGTGGTCCAGAGTCTTTGTAGAGCCTGGTTCTGGCGGTCCCAGAACTGGGCCTGGTTCTGGTCCAGAGTCTCTGTAGAGCCTGGTTCTGGTGGTCCCAGAACTGGGCCTGGTTCTGGTCCAGAGTCTTTGTAGAGCCTGGTTCTGGTCCAGAGTCTTTGTAGAGCCTGGTTCTGGCGGTCCCAGAACTGGGCCTGGTTCTGGTGGTCCAGATTCTTTATAGAGCCTGGTTCTGGTGGTCCAGAGTCTTTGTAGAGCCTGGTTCTGGTGGTCCAGAGTCTTTGTAGAGCCTGGTTCTGGTCCAGATTCTTTATAGAGCCTGGTTCTGGTCCAGATTCTATGTAGAGCCTGGTTCTGGCGGTCCCAGAACTGGGCCTGGTTCTGGTCCAGAGTCTTTATAGAGCCTGGTTCTGGTCCAGAGTCTTTTGTAGAGCCTGGTTGGTGGTTTCTGGTGGTCCCAGAACTGGGCCTGGTTCTGGTCCAGAGTCTTTATAGAGCCTGGTTCTGGTCCAGAGTCTTTGTAGAGCCTGGTTCTGGTCCAGATTCTATGTAGAGCCTGGTTCTGGCGGTCCCAGAACTGGGCCTGGTTCTGGTCCAGAGTCTTTGTAGAGCCTGGTTCTGGTCCCTGGTCCAGAGTCTTTTGTAGAGCCTGGTTCTGGCGGTCCCAGAACTGGGCCTGGTTCTGGTGGTCCAGAGTCTTTATAGAGCCTGGTTCTGGTCCAGAGTCTTTGTAGAGCCTGGTTCTGGTCCAGATTCTTTGTAGAGCCTGGTTCTGGCGGTCCCAGAAACTGGGCCTGGTTCTGGTCCAGATTTTATAGAGCCTGGTTCTGGTGGTCCAGAGTCTTTGTAGAGCCTGGTTCTGGTCCAGAGTCTTTGTAGAGGCCTGGTTTCTGGTCCAGATCTTTGTAGAGCCTGGTTCTGGCGGTCTTTGAGCCTGGGCGGTCCCAGAACTGGGCCTGGTTCTGGTCCAGAGTCTTTATAGAGCCTGGTTCTGGTCCAGAGTCTTTGTAGAGCCTGGTTCTGGTCCAGAGTCTTTGTAGAGCCTGGTTCTGGCGGTCCCAGAACTGGGCCTGGTTCTGGTCCAGAGTCTTTGTAGAGCCTGGTTCTGGTCCAGAGTCTTTGTAGAGCCTGGTTCTGGCGGTCCCAGAACTGGGCCTGGTTCTGGTCCAGATTCTATGTAGAGCCTGGTTCTGGCGGTCCCAGAACTGGGCCTGGTTCTGGTCCAGATTCTTTATAGAGCCTGTTTCTGGTGGTCCAGAGTCTTTGTAGAGCCTGGTTCTGGTCCAGAGTCTTTGTAGAGCCTGGTTCTGGTCCAGATTCTATGTAGAGCCTGGTTCTGGCGGTCCCAGAACTGGGCCTGGTTCTGGTCCAGAGTCTTTATAGAGCCTGGTTCTGGTCCAGAGTCTTTGTAGAGCCTGGTTCTGGTCCAGAGTCTTTGTAGAGCCTGGTTCTGGTCCAGAGTCTTTATAGAGCCTGGTTCTGGTCCAGAGTCTTTGTAGAGCCTGGTTCTGGTCCAGAGTCTTTGTAGAGCCTGGTTCTGGCGGTCCCAGAACTGGGCCTGGTTCTGGTCCAGAGTCTTTATAGAGCCTGGTTCTGGTCCAGAGTCTTTGTAGAGCCTGGTTCTGGTCCAGAGTCTTTGTAGAGCCTGGTTCTGGTCCAGAGTCTTTATAGAGCCTGGTTCTGGCGGCCCCAGAACTGGGCCTGGTTCTGGTCCAGTTCTTTATAGAGCCTGGTTCTGGTCCAGAGTCTTTGTAGAGCCTGGTTCTGGTCCAGAGTCTTTGTAGAGCCTGGTTCTGGCGGTCCCAGAACTGGGCCTGGTTCTGGTCCAGAGTCTTTATAGAGCCTGGTTCTGGTCCAGAGTCTTTGTAGAGCCTGGTTCTGGTCCAGAGTCTTTGTAGAGCCTGGTTCTGGTCCAGAGTCTTTGTAGAGCCTGGTTCTGGCGGCCCCAGAACTGGGCCTGGTTCTGGTCCAGATTCTTTATAGAGCCTGGTTCTGGTCCAGAGTCTTTGTAGAGCCTGGTTCTGGTCCAGAGTCTTTGTAGAGCCTGGTTCTGGTGGTCCCAGAACTGGGCCTGGTTCTGGCGGTCCCAGAACTGGGCCTGGTTCTGGTCCAGAGTCTTTATAGAGCCTGGTTCTGGTGGCCCCAGAACTGGTTCTGGCGGTCCCAGAACTGGGCCTGGTTCTGGTCCAGAGTCTTTATAGAGCCTGGTTCTGGTGGCCCCAGAACTGGGCCTGGTTCTGGCGGCCCCAGAACTGGGCCTGGTTCTGGTCCAGAGTCTTTATAGAGCCTGGTTCTGGTCCAGAGTCTTTGTAGAGCCTGGTTCTGGTCCAGAGTCTTTGTAGAGCCTGGTTCTGGTGGTCCCAGAACTGGGCCTGGTTCTGGCGGTCCCAGAACTGGGCCTGGTTCTGGTCCAGAGTCTTTATAGAGCCTGGTTCTGGCGGCCCCAGAACTGGGCCTGGTTCTGGTCCAGATTCTTTATAGAGCCTGGTTCTGGTCCAGAGTCTTTGTAGAGCCTGGTTCTGGTCCAGAGTCTTTTAGAGCTGGTTCTGGTGCCCCAGTTCTGGGGGCCAGAATTGGGCCTGGGGCTGGTCCCAGAACTGGGCCTGGTTCTGGTCCAGAGTCTTCTGTCCAGAGAGTCTGGTAGAGCTGGTTCTGGCGGCCCCAGAACTGGGCCTGGTTCTGGTCCAGGTCCCAGAACTGGGCCTGGTTCTGGTCCAGAGTCTTTGTAGAGCCTGGTTCTGGTCCAGATTCTATGTAGAGCCTGGTTCTGGTGGTCCAGAGTCTTTGTAGAGCCTGGTTCTGGTCCAGAGTCTTTATAGAGCCTGGTTCTGGCGGCCCCAGAACTGGGCCTGGTTCTGGTCCAGAGTCTTTATAGAGCCTGGTTCTGGTCCAGAGTCTTTATAGAGCCTGGTTCTGGCGGCCCCAGAACTGGGCCTGGTTCTGGTCCAGAGTCTTTATAGAGCCTGGTTCTGGCGGCCCCAGAACTGGGCCTGGTTCTGGTCCAGAGTCTTTATAGAGCCTGGTTCTGGCGGCCCCAGAACTGGGCCTGGTTCTGGTCCAGATTCTTTATAGAGCCTGGTTCTGGTCCAGATTCTATGTAGAGCCTGGTTCTGGTCCAGAGTCTTTGTAGAGCCTGGTTCTGGTCCAGAGTCTTTATAGAGCCTGGTTCTGGCGGCCCCAGAACTGGGCCTGGTTCTGGTCCAGATTCTTTATAGAGCCTGGTTCTGGTCCAGATTCTATGTAGAGCCTGGTTCTGGTGGTCCAGAGTCTTTGTAGAGCCTGGTTCTGGTCCAGAGTCTTTGTAGAGCCTGGTTCTGGCGGCCCCAGAACTGGGCCTGGTTCTGGTCCAGCCTCTAGTTAGTTAAAGGTGCTCCTTGTTTGGAGAGACCAACAGTGAATCAGCTGACTGGTCACATGACCTGATCTCTGTCAGGAAAATAAAAGCTCTCTTTATCACAGGAAGCTCTCTGAGATGTTCTGGCTGGAAGCTCAGCTGCTGATGTCTGACAGAACAACTCAGGACACATCTGGACCCTCAGAGGGGGCCGAGCACCGATATTGATCAGGAACCAATATCAGGATTCTGATCGGTGATGTCGTCTGTGTCTCTGCAGCCCGGTCGGAACCGGCCCAGAGTCACCCACGCCGTGGTCGTCATCTTCTTGGAGTTCTTCGCCTGGGGGCTTCTGACCACGCCCATGCTGACGGTGAGTTCTGGGCGGGGCCTCGTAGACCGGGACCTGGGGGGGGGGGTTCTGCTGGGTTCAGATCCAACCAGAACCTGGGGGGGTCCTGCTGGGTTCAGATCCAACCAGAACCTGGGGGGGGTCCTGCTGGGTTCAGATCCAACCAGAACCTGGGGGGGTTCTGGCTGGGTTCAGATCCAACCAGGACCTGGGGGGGGTCTGGCTGGGTTCAGATCCAACCAGGACCTGGGGGGGTTCTGCTGGGTTCAGATCCAGCCAGAACCTGGGGGGTCCTGCTGGGTTCAGATCCAACCAGAACCTGGGGGGGTTCTGGGTGGGTTCAGGTCCAACCAGAACCTGGGGGGGTCCTGCTGGGTTCAGGTCCAGAGTTCACCAACCACAGGCCTCAATTCAACTAATTCAACTCAGTTTTATCTGTACAGCATCTGTTACCATGTCAACCGTCTCCAGGTCTTTACAGAGACCCACATCAGGACCCCCCAGCAAATATCATTAACTAAATCCTAATCAATGATAATGGAGGTAAAAAAAACTCCCACAGAGGAAAAAAAAACCTTAAAGACAAACAGAGGCAAGAAAAAACTCCACTTTAACCTGATAAACCCAAATTAAAATGATTGTAACTTCTAAACTGTTCTGTCCACATGGATGCATTAAAGTGTTCCATAAAGAAGACACTCTGTAGTTTCTTATAAAACTGTCAGGAACACTCTAGGTGATACAGAGACAGAGTAATGGAACTCTGAAGTCAGTAAAAAATTTAAAATTTTGTTCCGCCTGAAATAAAAAATGACTTTCAGGATGAATAATAGTCTGAATATTCATCTGAAATAGTAAATGACAGTATGAGGCTGTAGGCACACTATAACTGAACATGTGTTTCAAATTTGAAGAAGATAGCACAACATATGACCATTTTACAGTGGTCTTTTCATTAAAAAATCTAGGCGCAGCTCCAAAAAGGCCTTTGGAGACTCCAAATGAACACATGGTAACCAAAATGATATTCTGAGACAATAGGTACTTTTTCCTTTACATTTTGGTATTTTTCATCATTTTGAGTTAAAATAGTCACAAATTTGCCATTTTTAAATTTACAACTAGTTTTTGGTATTACCATAAACCACATACTAACGTACATAACTGTGTAAAAACCCCCAATTCATAATATATTTGATGACTACAAATATATATGACTACATGTGGAGCATATATACTTTTTAAAATATATGTTACAGTTAAGGTATTGAGGTTATGAGGCTCAATTGCATGAAGGTCAAGCAGGGAGGAGGCAGGAATAATGTTCACTGTCTGAAGAGTCCTCAAAAATCTTCTCCAGTGCCTCCTGGACACTAAAACGTGTTTTTGACTTACTTTTAGCCATTTAACCATGAAGTAAGTTATCTTATTTTACGTGAGTTATTTTGCTGCTTGCACCGCTGAGCGCTCTGCGTAAATGCACACATGCAAGACTGGAGGAGCGCACCGTTACGCGCAGGCATTAAACGGCTCAGATAGAGTCGAATTACACATCAATACGTCATTGGAAAGGTTGATCTATGCTCTAAAAGGCGGACGTGACGAATCTAAGGTCCGCCTTGTAGCTGTCAATCAAATGCATTGCAAAGAGAGTCACCGGAAATTCAAACAAAGCCATCTTTGTTTCGGGAAGATGATTACTCTGCTTGAAAAACTACGATCGAAAATCAAACAAAACTTTTTTACACTTCTAATATGGTACTGAATTGCAAAAAAGTGCTTTAGTTATAAGTAATAACATTTATTGACACTAAATCTCAATAAATGATCACGAGAATTCAACCGTACATGAAGAACCAAGCTTGTTCAGGGCTTGTTCTCAGCAACCAAAAATCGCTGGAGTGAGCATCTTTCTGTTTATAGACAAGCTAAGCCTCTGTCAACAAACAGGGACCGGATTCAAACCGTTTCTCCGCGTTTTCTGGGACTTTTACCGACGAAAACCGGTAAGTGCTGACTTTCACGACTTTCGGCTTTTATGTCTTTAGGCACCTCTTGTGCAAAATATATAAGAGATGAAAGAAAAACGGTATTATCTTTGCAAAGAGGAGACTCTGCAGAGTTCAATGATACCAAACACAGCTATGACAGATGAAGTGATCGTTCTGTACGAGTCATTTTTAGACAAAATCCACAATGAGGACGCCGGCGTCCTCGTCGGGCGCATCAGGTTAAGAGGAAGAAACCTGGACCAGGATCTGGATCATCAGGGGGGACCTTCCTGATGAAGACCAGCTGGAGAAAGAAAGAAAAAGAGGAGAGACAGGACAGAGAGAGGAGGGAGGACAGGGAGAGGAGGGAGGACAGGGAGAGGAGGGAGGAGGAAAGGAAAGGAGCAGAGCAGTGGAGACACCACTCAGCAGATCATGTTGGTGTCCCCCTGCAGCGTAGGCCTATAGCAGCATAGCTATGACGAAACTGTGATTAAGACGAGCTACTCTAGTCTGAGCTACTACAACTATGGCTATAACTATTAGCATCTACACACTACAGTTTAGACTAACTGTAGCTATAACTATTAGCCCCTACACACTATAGTTTAGACTAACTGTAGCTGTAACTATTAGCATCTACACACTATAATTTAGACTAACTGTAGCTATAACTGTTAGCATCTACACACTACAGTTTAGACTAACTGTAGCTATAACTATTAGCATCTACACACTATAATTTAGACTAACTGTAGCTATAACTGTTAGCATCTACACACTACAGTTTAGACTAACTGTAGCTATAACTATTAGCCCCTACACATTATAGTTTAGACTAACTGTAGCTATACCTATTAGCATCTACACACTATAGTTTAGGCTAACTGTAGCTATACCTATTAGTCTAAACTATATGTGTAGGGGCTAACTGTAGCTATAACTATTAGCTCTACACACTATAGACTAACTGTAGCTATACTACTTAGGTACAACTATAGTAGACTAGACTAACTGTAGCTATATATTAGCATCTACACACTATAGTTTAGACTAACTGTAGCTATAACTATTAGCTACACACTATAGTTTAGACTAACTGTAGCTATAACTATTAGCATCTACACACTAGTTAGACTAACCTAACTACTTAGCTATAACTATTAGCATCTACACACTATAGTTTAGACTAACTATGTAGCTATAACTATTAGCATCTACACACTATAGTTTAGACTAACTGTAGCTATAACTATAGCATCTACACACTATAGTTTAGACTAACTGTAGCTATAACTATTAGCCCCTACACACTATAGTAGTTAGACTAACTGTAGCTATAACTATTAGCCCCTACACACTATAACTATTAGCATCTACACACTATAGTTTAGACTAACTGTAGCTATAACTATTAGCATCTACACACTATAGTTTAGACTAACTGTAGCTATAACTATTAGCCCCTACACACTATAGTTTAGACTAACTGTAGCTATAATATTAGCCCCTACACACTATAGTTTTAGACTAACTGTAGCTATAACTATTAGCATCTACACACTATAGTTAGACTAACTGTTAGCTATAACTATTAGCCCTACACACTATAGTTTAGACTAACTGTAGCTATAACTATTAGCCCCTACACACTATAGTTTAGACTAACTGTAGCTATAACTATTAGCATACTACACACTATTATAGTTTAGACTAACTGTAGCTATAACTATTAGCCCTCACACTATAGTTTTAGACTAACTTAGCTATAACTATTAGCCCCTACACACTATAGTTTAGACTAACTGTAGCTATAACTATTAGCATCTACACACTATAGTTTAGACTAACTGTAGCTATAACTATTAGCCCCTACACACTATAGTTTAGACTAACTGTAGCTATAACTATTAGCATCTACACACTATAGTTTAGACTAACTGTAGGCTTTACTGACCAGAAATGTTTTCAGTTTAGTTTTAAAGATGGAGGTGGTGTCAGCCTTCCTGAAACCAAACTGGTAGCTGGTTCCAGAATAAAGGTGTCTGGTAGTAGAAGGCCCGTCCTCCATCAGGTCTGGTAGATAACCAGGAGCTCGGCCATTAAAGGGCTCATGACACCAAAAATTATGTTAAAATCAAGAATTTGGGCGCATTCTCCTGAATAAAATGTATAACATTGAATGTCAGAATGTTGACGAAAGCTTGTTTTGAATCACGCGCCACCGACAGAAATGGATTGAGCGTCCAGCCCTCCAGCAGGCGGGAAGAAGGTGGATATGACGTCACCTGGAGAACCTGCGAGGCTCGTGTAGCAGCCGTTAGCATTGCCAGCAGGTGTAAACTGAGCTTGTGGACGACTTTTTCCGAGCAAAACTCCTTCATTTTTTGCAACATATGCTGCTTAAATGACATATTCTGATCAAAAATGACTCCAAGGTTTTTCACAGCTGTGCGTAAACCCAGTTAATCCATTCCTCAAGAGTTTGTGGGGGTTGGGGGGGTTGTTTTAAATGAAAATGATCTTCGTACTACGATGATGTTCACTGAAAACAGTTACCATGGTAACCAAGGTTTTGGACGTCCTCCCCGTGGAGCTGAGAGACATTCAAAACCTGGACACTTAAAACCAACATAAACTTATGTAAAAGTGTTTATAATTGTTGATGTGTAATTTATATAGTGTGCATTTTAGTACCACTCTGAGATTCTCTGAATGAAAAGTGGATTATAAATAAAATTTATCATCATTATTATTAATTAAAGCTCTGATTCAGTGGAGAAGAGCAGGAGGATGTCTTGTTTATCTGCCGTTGCCATGGTGACTCCGAACAGAGCTCCACTGATGTGATCTTTTCAGAGCTGCAGTAACCCCGACCCCCCCGACCCCCCGACCCCTGACCCCTGACCCCCCCGACCCCGACCCCCGACCCCGACCCCCGACCCCTGACCCCCAACAGACTCCAGAACCAACTGGAAACCTCCGTCTGGACCAAACCTCAGTTTGTTTTCATAAGTCTGAGTCTGACTTAGTTTTTCTTTAAACTCTGAGTTTGTGGACCAGTAGCAGGACCAGTAAGTAGCAGGACCAGTAGCAGGACCAGTAGCAGGACCAGGACCAGTAGCAGGACCAGTAGCAGGACAGGACAGGACCAGTAGCAGGACCAGTAGCAGGACCAGTAGCAGGACCAGCAGGACCAGGACCAGTAGCAGGACCAGGACCAGTAGTAGCAGGACCAGTAGCAGGACCAGGACCAGTAGCAGGACCAGTAGCAGGACCAGTAGCAGGACCAGGACCAGGACAGAGGACCAGTAGCAGGACCAGTAGCAGACCAGGACCAGTAGCAGGACCAGGACCAGTAGCAGGACCAGTAGCAGGACCAGGACCAGGACCAGGACAGTAGCAGGACCAGGACAGTAGCAGGACCAGGACCAGGACCAGGACCAGTAGCAGGACCAGGACAGTAGCAGGACCAGTAGCAGGACCAGGACCAGGAGCAGGACCAGTAGCAGGACCAGGACCAGTAGCAGGACCAGGACCAGTAGCAGGACCAGGACCAGTAGGAGTAGCAGGACCAGGACCAGGACAGGACAGTAGCAGGCAGGACCAGGACCAGTAGCAGGACCCAGGACAGGACCAGGACCAGTAGCAGGACCAGGACCAGTACCAGGACCAGGCAGGACCAGGACCAGTAGCAGGACCAGTAGCAGGACCAGTAGCAGGACCAGGACCAGTAGACCAGGACCAGTAGCAGGACCAGGACAGTAGCAGGACAGGACCAGGACCAGGACCAGTAGCAGGACCAGGACAGTAGCAGGACCAGGACCAGGACCAGTAGCAGGACAGTAGCAGGACCAGGACCAGGACAGTAGCAGGACCAGGACCAGGACCAGTAGCAGGACCAGGACCAGGACAGTAGCAGGACCAGGAGCAGGACCAGGACCAGGACCCAGTAGGCAGGACCAGTAGCAGGACCAGGACCAGTAGACCAGGACCAGGACCAGGACCAGTGCAGGCAGGACCAGTAGGACCAGGACCAGCAGAGCAGGACCAGTAGCAGGACCAGGACCAGGACCAGTAGCAGGACCAGTAGCAGGACCAGGACCAGGACCAGGACAGTAGCAGGACGTAGCAGGACCCAGGACCAGTAGACCAGGACAGTACAGTAGCAGGACCAGGACAGTAGCAGGACCAGGACAGTAGCAGGACCAGGACAGTAGCAGGACCAGTACCAGGGAGGCCAGGGACAGAGACAGGACCAGTAGGCAGGACCAGCAGGACCAGGACAGTAGACCAGGACCAGTAGCAGGGACAGCAGGACCAGTAGTAGCAGGACCAGTACCAGGACCAGGACCAGTAGCAGGACCAGGACCAGTAGCAGACCAGTAGCAGGACCAGGACCCAGTAGCAGGACCAGGACCAGGACAGTAGCAGGACCAGGACAGTAGCAGGACCAGTAGCAGGACCAGGTACCAGGACCAGTAGCAGGACCAGGACCAGGGACCAGTAGCAGGACCAGTAGCAGGACCAGGACCAGTAGCAGGACCAGTAGCAGGACCAGGACCAGGTACCAGACAGTACCAGGACAGTAGCAGGACCAGGACCAGGACAGTAGCAGGACCAGGACCAGGACCAGGACAGTAGCAGGACCAGGACCAGGACCAGTAGGCAGGACAGCAGGACCAGACCAGACCAGGCAGTAGCAGGACCAGTACCAGGACCAGTAGACCAGGACCAGTAGGACCAGGACCAGACACAGTAGCAGGACCAGCAGGACCAGGACCAGTAGCAGGACCAGGACCACAGTAGCAGGACCAGGACCAGTAGGACCAGGACCAGGACAGTAGGACCAGGACAGGTAGCAGGACCAGGACCAGGACAGTCAGGCAGGACCAGTAGCAGGACCAGGACATAGCAGGACCAGTAGCAGACCAGGACCAGGCAGGACCCAGTAGCAGCAGGACAGTAGCAGGACCAGTAGCAGGACCAGTAGCAGGACCCAGGACCAGGACCAGGGCAGTAGCAGGACCAGGACAGGACAGTAGCAGGACCGACAGTAGCAGGACCAGGACCAGTAGGCAGGAGCAGGACCAGGACCAGTAGAGCCAGGTAGCAGGACCAGGACCAGTAGCAGGACCAGGACCAGGACCAGACCAGTAGCAGGACCAGGACCACAGTAGCAGGACCAGGAGCAGGACCAGGACCAGTAGCAGGACCAGTAGCAGGACCAGTAGCAGGACCAGGACAGTAGCAGGACAGGCAGGACCAGTAGGACCAGGACCAGTAGGACCAGGACCAGGACCAGGACCAGGAGTAGGCAGGACCAGGACCAGAGCAGTAGCAGGCAGGACCAGGACCAGGACCAGGACCAGTAGGCAGGACCAGGACCAGTAGGGACCAGGACCAGGACAGGACCAGGCAGGACAGTAGTAGCAGGACCAGGACCAGGACAGTAGCAGGACCAGGACCCAGGCAGTAGCAGGACCAGGGCAGTAGCAGGACCAGGGCAGTAGCAGGACCAGGACAGTAGCAGGACCAGTAGCAGGACCAGGACCAGTAGCAGGACCAGGACCAGGACCAGTAGCAGGACCAGGTAGCAGGACCAGCAGGACCAGTAGCAGGACCAGGACCAGTAGGACCAGGACCAGGACCAGACAGTAGCAGGACAGTAGCAGACCAGGACCAGGACCACCAGTAGCAGGACCAGGACCAGGACCAGGACAGTAGGCAGGACCAGGGCAGTAGCAGACCAGGACCAGGCAGGACCAGGACAGTAGCAGGACCAGGACCAGGACCAGGGCAGTAGCAGGACCAGGACCAGGGCAGTAGCAGGACCAGGACAGTAGCAGGACCAGGCAGTAGCAGGACCAGGACCAGTAGGACCAGTAGGCAGACCAGGACAGTAGCAGGACCAGGACCAGTAGCAGGACCAGGACCAGGACCAGGACCAGTAGCAGGACCAGGACAGTAGCAGGACCAGGACCAGTAGCAGGACCAGGACAGTAGCAGGACCAGGACCAGGGCAGTAGCAGGACCAGGACAGTAGCAGGACTAGTAACAGGACCAGGACAGTAGCAGGACCAGGAACAGGACCAGGGAGTAGCAGTAGCAGGACCAGTAGCCAGAGTAGAGCAGTAGCAGTAGCCGGACCAGTAGCAGGACCAGGGCAGTAGCAGGACCAGTAACTTGACCAGTAGCAGGAGCCGGAGCAGGCCAGTAGCCGTACCAGTAACAGTACCACTAACATGATCAGTAGCAGTAGCCAGAGCAGGGTAGTAGCAGTAGCAGGACCAGTAACATGACCAGTAGCAGGAGCCGGAGCAGGCCAGTAGCCGTACCAGTAACAGTACCACTAACATGATCAGTAGCAGTAGCCAGAGCAGGGTAGTAGCAGTAGCAGGACCAGTAGCAGGACCAGTAGCAGTAGCCGGAGCAGGGTAGTAGCAGTAGCAGTAGCCAGAGCAGGGTAGTAGCAGTAGCAGGACCAGTAGCAGGACCAGTAGCAGTAGCCGGAGCAGGGTAGTAGCAGTAGCAGGACCAGTAACATGACCAGTAGTACTAGCCGGACCAGTAGCAGGACCAGGGATATAACAGGACCAGGGCAGTAGCCGGACCACTAGCAGGACTAGTAACAGGACCAGGACCAGGACAGGCAGTGACAGAACCGTGAAGGAGGTTGGTGCTAAATATTTCCATAGGAAAGTGGATTCTAAAATCAGCAGCAGCAGCTCTGCTGACCCAAAGATCAGGTAACTAACTGGACTGGAAAAGAACATGAGTCAGAACTCTGATGAGCATACAGAACCCCCTCCTGACAGAACCGCCCCTCACACCCCCCCCCCCCCCCCCCCCCCCCCCCAGAACCCCCTCTGACAGAACCCCCCCAGACAGAACCTCCTCCTGACAGAACCGCCCCTGACAGAACCTCCTCCTGATAGAACCGCAGAACCTCCTCCTGATAGAACCGCCCACAGACAGAACCACCCCCTGACAGAACCTCCCCTGACAGAACCTCCTCCTGACAGAACCGCCCACAGATAGAACCACCCCCAGATAGAACCACCTCCTGACAGAACCCCCTCATGACAGAACCACCCCCAGACAGAACCTCCTCCTGACAGAACCGCCCCTGACAGAACCTCCTCCTGATAGAACCGCAGAACCTCCTCCTGATAGAACCGCCCACAGACAGAACCACCCCCAGACAGAACCTCCTCCTGACAGAACCCAACCACCCCCAGACAGAACCCCCCCCCCCCCTCCTGACAGAACCTCCTCCTGACAGAACCCCCTCCTGACAGAACCCCCTCCTGACAGAACCTCCCCTGACAGAACCCCCTCCTGACAGAACCCCCTCATGACAGAACCACCCCCAGACAGAACCTCCCCTGACAGAACCTCCCCTGACAGAACCTCCTCCTGACAAAACCGCCCACAGATAGAACCCACCCCCAGACAGAACCACCCCCAGACAGAACCACCCCCCCAGAACAGACAAACCTCCTCCTGATAGAACCGCAGAACCTCCTCCTGATAGAACCGCCCACAGACAGAACCGCCTCCAGACAGAACCTCCCCTGACAGAACCTCCTCCTGACAGAACCCCCTCCTGACAGAACCTCCCCTGACAGAACCCCCTCCTGACAGAACCCCCTCCTGACAGAACCCCCTCATGACAGAACCACCCCCAGACAGAACCTCCCCTGACAGAACCTCCCCTGACAGAACCTCCTCCTGACAGAACTGCCCACAGATAGAACCACCCCCAGACAGAACCTCCTCCTGATAGAACCGCAGAACCTCCTCCTGATAGAACCGCCCACAGACAGAACCGCCCCCAGACAGAACCTCCTCCTGACAGAACCGCCCACAGAGAACCACACCCCCCAGATAGAACCACCCCCAGACAGAACCCCCCCCAGACAGAACCTCCTCCTGACAGAACCCCCTCCTGACAGAACCCCCTCCTGACAGAACCCACTCCTGACAGAACCGCCCCTCACAGAACCCCCTCCTGACAGAACCTCCTCCTGACAGAACCGCCCACAGACAGAACCCCCCCCCTGACAGAACCACCCCCAGACAGAACCTCCTCCTGACAGAACTGCACACAGACAGAACCACCCCCTGACAGAACCTCCCCTGACAGAACCGCCCACAGACAGAACCTCCTCCTGACAGAACTGCACACAGACAGAACCCCCCCCTGACAGAACCACCCACAGACAGAACCTCCTCCTGACAGAACCGCCCACAGACAGAACCTCCTCCTGACAGAACCGCCCACAGACAGAACCTCCTCCTGACAGAACCGCCCACAGACAGAACCCCCTCCTGACAGAACCTCCTCCTGACAGAACCCCCTCCTGACAGAACCTCCCCTGATAGAACCTCCTCCTGACAGAACCCCCTCCTGACAGAACCGCCCACAGACAGAACCTCCTCCTGACAGAACCGCCCACAGACAGAACCTCCCCTGATAGAACCCCCTCCTGACAGAACCCCCTCCTGACAGAACCTCCCCTGATAGAACCTCCTCCTGACAGAACCTCCTCCTGACAGAACCGCCCACAGACAGAACCTCCTCCTGACAGAACCCCCTCCTGACAGAACCACCCACAGCGCAGCAGACATGTTAGTGGACTCTGCTCACTCTGGTTCTGTGTTCCAGGTCCTCCATGAGACGTTCCCTCAGCACACCTTCCTGATGAACGGCCTGGTGCAGGGCGTCAAGGTAACGCTAGCACGTTAAGCTCGTTAGCGTTGTTGTTGTTGTCCCACCATCAGCTCTGCTGTTGCTAAGCTACAGACCCAACAACCCAGCTGGTTCCTGGATGTTTCTGCTGGTTTCAACCACGTCTCTCTGACTCATCTCCAACATTTCTGCTCCAGCAGAGAAATTAAAACGTTGCATTTGTTTTATGTAAATGTCGGAGGTCCATCCAGCTCGTCTGCACAACCTGCTCTGGTCAAGACAGATCAGTCCGGTTCATCTCCGCAACTATAAACCATCATCCAGAGGACACCTGAGACCAGGACTGTGAGGAGGAGCTCACAGGAACCTGAAGAACCTCTGAGGGGGTGTTTAGAGGCTCCAGACTGACTCCATCAACACCATCTCCACCAGAACAGAGAGGAGCTTCACCAGGAACAAACCTGGACCACCAGAGACCCGACAGAGCTCCTCAACAAGAAAAAAAGAGTCTTCAGGGAGGAAAACAGAATTACTGAGATCAGGACAAAAACTACTGGAAGATCAGAGGCAACAAGGAGGTGGACAGACCTACAGACCTCCACCCTCCCTGGACCCACAGCTTCACTGAACATCTCAGGTGTCTCGTCTTCCACCTCAGTCATGGATCTGCTGCTGCTCCATTGTTGTCTCCAACCACATCAGGAGATGCTGGGCTCCTCCCCCTCCCACCTGTCTGTCTCCAGCAGTCACGTGAAGAAACATCTGGACAGCCTGAACAGGAACAAGGCTCCAGAGTCCTGAAGGTCTGTGTGGACCAGCTCTTCCACATCAGACTGAACCAGGAGAAGGTTCCAGAGCTGTAGAAGACACCCTGGCTTGTTCCAGGACCAAGAAGATCTGGATCTTCTGATGACTACAGACCTGCAGCTCTAACATCCACCACCATGGAGGTCCTGGAGACACTTTTACTGGTCCACCTGGAGAAGGAAACTGGACTCGGACCACTGATCTTCACTCTGGACCCCTCAGACCTCCAGAACCAGTATCAAGCAGCATCAGACCCAACTGACCCAACTGATAAAGAAGGCTGGTTCTGTTCTGGAGATGATGGACCAAAGGGGGGTTGGGGGGCAACCCCCTACCCCGTCAAATGAAGAACATCATGGACAACCCTGGACACCAGGACCCTTGTTGGTGGTAGACATGTGTTTAATTTGACATTTTTGGACAGTCTTGAATATTTGTTTTCTGCTCCTTCAGGGCCTTCTGTCGTTCCTGTCAGCTCCTCTGATTGGTGCTCTGTCAGATATTTGGGGCAGGAAATCCTTTCTCCTCATGACGGTCTTCTTCACCTGTGCCCCCATCCCCTTCATGAGGATCAGCCCCTGGTGAGTCCAGATCTGTCACTTTCATTTAGGTTGATCTCCTGGTCCTGGTCCACGCTGCTCTCCTGCCAGTGCTGGTCCAGATGTGTTCAGATGACTGCTCTCACCTGTTTCCTAACCTGACGTCTCGTGTTTTTCAGGTGGTACTTCGCTCTGATCTCAGTGTCGGGTATTTTTGCGGTGACCTTTTCTGTGATCTTCGCCTACGTTGCTGACATCACAGAGGAGCATGAGAGGAGCACCGCCTATGGACTGGTAACCACACCCACACGGCTCCACAGGTGTCTTCACCAGGTTATAGAACCACCTCACATATAACTACTGAAGTAGACGTTCATGCTGCCTTGCAGCTTCTGATCGGTTTCTGATCACAGAAGTGAACAGGTTCTGATCCAGAGAACACAGAACTGTCATGTGGGTTTCCATCAGCAGGGGTCCGGGTCAGGTTTGAGGGGTCTTGACCCTGAGGACCTACTTAGTCCATGTGGAAAAGGTTCGTCAGTGTGGCCCTGAAGAACTGCTGGATGGGTGTTGGTGACTTGGTCCTCTTTGAACCTTTAAGAACAAGAACCTTTATTTTCCCCCACTTTAGATGTCTCCTTCAAGTTCTCGTATTGTCATTCTGTGTGGTGGGTTATGGTTAACTGAAACAGGTGAGTTAGCGTTAACTGAAACAGGTGGGTTAGTGTTCACTGAAACAGGTGGATTAGGGCTAACTGAAACAGGTGGATTATGGTTAACTGAAACAGATGGGTTAGCGTTAACTGAAACAGGTGGGTTAGGGCTAACTGAAACAGGTGGGTTAGCGTTCACTGAAACAGGTGGATTAGCGTTCACTGAAACAGGTGGGTTAGCGTTAACTGAAACAGGTGGGTTAGCGTTCACTGAAACAGGTGGGTTAGCGTTCACTGAAACAGGTGGGTAAAGGTTAGGGTTAGCGTTAACCCTAACCTTTACCCACCTGTTTCAGTTCCAGGATCAGTTTTTACCTCAGACCCTCAGTGATTATTCTGGTGTTTCAGAGGGCGGTCACGTACACGTTCAAGTCTGATGAAGACACTTATAGATATGAACCCTAACCCTTATAGATGCGAACCCTAACCCTTATAGATGTGACCCCTAACCCTTATAGATGTGACCTCTAACCCTTATAGATGTGACCCCTAACCCTTATAGATGTTACCCCTAACCCTTATAGATGTGACCTCTAACCCTTATAGATCTGACCCCTAACTCTTATAGATGTGACCTCTAACCCTTATAGATCTGACCTCTAACCCTTATAGATCTGACCTCTAACCCTTATAGATGTGACCTCTAACTCTTATAGATGTGACCTCTAACCCTTATAGATGTGACCTCTAACCCTTATAGATGTGACCCCTAACCCTTATAGATGTGACCTCTAACCCTTATAGATGTGACCTCTAACCCTTATAGATGTGACCTCTAACCCTTATAGATGTGACCTCTAACTCTTATAGATGTGACCCCTAACCCTTATAGATGTGACCTCTAACCCTTATAGATGTGACCTCTAACCCTTATAGATGTGAACCCTAACCCTTATAGATGTGACCTCTAACCCTTATAGATGCGAACCCTAACCCTTATAGATGTGACCCCTAACCCTTATAGATGTTACCCCTAACCCTTATAGATGTGACCTCTAACCCTTATAGATCTGACCCCTAACTCTTATAGATGTGACCTCTAACCCTTATAGATGTGACCTCTAACCCTTATAGATGTGACCTCTAACCCTTATAGATGTGACCTCTAACCCTTATAGATGTGACCTCTAACCCTTATAGATGTGACCTCTAACTCTTATAGATGTGACCTCTAACCCTTATAGATGTGACCTCTAACCCTTATAGATGTGACCCCTAACCCTTATAGATGTGACCCTATAGATGTGACCTCTAACCCTTATAGATGTGACCCCTAACCCTTAGATGTGACCTCACCCTTATATGTGACCCTAACCCTTAATGGAACCCTTATAGATGTGACCCCTAACCCTTATATATGTGACCTCTAACCCTTATAGATGTGACCTCTAACCCTTATAGATGTGACCCCTAACCCTTATAGATGTGACCCCTAACCCTTATAGATGTGAACCCTAACCCTTATAGATGTGACCTCTAACCCTTATAGATGTGATCTTTAACCCTTATAGATGTGACCCCTAACCCTTATAGATCTGACCCCTAACTCTTATAGATGTGACCTCTAACCCTTATAGATGTGACCCCTAACCCTTATAGATGTGACCTCTAACCCTAATAGATCTGACCCCTAACCCTTATAGATGTGACCTCTAACCCTTATAGATCTGACCCCTAACCCTTATAGATGTGACCTCTAACCCTTATAGATCTGACCCCTAACCCTTATAGATGTGACCCCTAACCCTTATAGATGTGACCCCTAACCCTTATAGATGTGACCTCTAACCCTTATAGATCTGACCCTAACCCTTATAGATGTGACTACCCATGTGACCCCTAACTCTAATAGATGTGACCCCTAACCCTTATAGATGTGACCCCTAACCCTTATAGATGTGACCTCTAACCCTTATAGATGTGACCCCTAACTCTTATAGATGTGACCTCTAACCCTTATAGATAACCCTTATAGATGTGACCTCTAACCCTTATATGTGACCTCTAACCCTATAGATGTGACCTCTAACCCTTATATGTGACCTCTAACCCTTATAGATGTGACCTCTAACCCTTATAGATGTGACCCTACCCTTATAGATGTGACCCCTAACCCTTATAGATGTGACCCCTAACCCTTATAGATGTGACCTTATGATGTGACCCCTAACCCTTATAGATGTGACATGTGACCTCTAACCCTTATAGATGTGACCTCTAACCCCTAACCCTTACCCTTAGATGTGACCCCTAACCCTTATAGATGTGACCCCTACCCTTATAGATGTGACCTCTAACCCTTATGAACCCTAACCCTTATAGATGTGACCCCTAACCCTTATAGATGTAACCCTTATAGATGTGACCTTAACCCTAGATGTGACCCCCTAACCCTTATAGATGTGACCTTATCTAACCCTATGTGACCTCTAACCCTTATAGATGTGATCTTTAACCCTTATGTGACCCCTAACCCTTATATCTGAACCTCTTATAGATGTGACCTCTAACCCTTATAGATGTGACCCCTAACCCTTATAGATGTGACTAACCCTAACCCTTATAGATCTGACCCCTAACCTTATAGATGTGACCTCTAACCCTTATAGATCTGACCCCTAACCCTTATAGATGTGACCTCTAACCCTTATGACCTAACCCTTATAGATGTGACCCCTAACCCTTATAGATGTGACCTCTAACCCTTATAGATGTGACCCCTAACCCTGTAGATGTGACCCCTAACCTATAGATGTGACCTCTAACCCTTATAGATGTGACCCTAACCCTTATAGATGTGACCTCTAACCCTTATAGATGTGACCCTAACCCTTATAGATTGACCCTACCCTAGATGTGACCCCTAACCCTTATAGATGGACCCTAACCCTTATAGATGTGACCCCTAACCCTATAGATGTGACCTCTAACCCTTATAGATGTGACCTCTAACCCTTATAGATGTGACCTCTAACCCTTATAGATGTGACCCCTAACCCTTATAGATGTGACCCCTAACCCTTATAGATGTGACCCCTAACCCTTATAGATGTGACCTCTAACCCTTATAGATGTGACCCCTAACCCTTATAGATGTGACCCCTAACCCTTATAGATGTGACCCCTAACCCTTATAGATGTGACCTCTAACCCTTATAGATCTGACCCTAACCCTTATAGATGTGACCTCTAACCCTTATAGATGTGACCTCTAACCCTTATAGATCTGACCCCTAACCCTTATAGATCTGACCCCTAACCCTTATAGATCTGACCCCTAACCCTTATAGATGTGACCTCTAACCCTTATAGATGTGACCCCTAACCCTTATAGATGTGACCCCTAACCCTTATAGATGTGACCTCTAACCCTTATAGATCTGACCCCTAACCCTTATAGATATGACCTCTAACCCCTATAGATGTGACCCCTAACCCTTATAGATCTGACCCCTAACCCTTATAGATGTGACCCCTAACCCTTATAGATGTGACCCCTAACCCTGAGAACCCTGATAGCAGTGCTTTAGTGTCTGACATGAGCACCAACCTCATCTTCCTCTCAGGTGTCCGCCACCTTCGCTGCCAGTCTGGTGACCAGCCCGGCCATCGGCGCCTTCCTGTCGGCCCGCTACGGAGACAGCTTGGTGGTCCTTGTCGCCACGGTGATTGCCGTGGTCGACATCGCCTTTGTGTTTTTCGTCGTCCCCGAGTCGCTGCCCAACAAGACGAGGCTGACGTCATGGGGGTTCCCCATCTCCTGGGAGCAGGCCGACCCGTTCGCTGTGAGTTTCTTCACCTTTTTACAACGCTGGCGTCGTCTCCAACAAAACACCTGAAATAAACAAAAAATACAATCATAAAATAAAGTAACAGGTAAAATAAATGCAGTAGACCAATAAGATCACCTCATTGATCAGAGGAAGGTCATCCCAGCTCTGCTGCCACAGTCTGTTCACATCCAGGTGAAAGGTCAGTTCTACCTGCAGCCACCAGGGGGCGGGGCCACCAGGGGGCGGGGCTGATACCAGTTCAGTCTCAATATGCAGAATAAGTGCAGAAATAAAGTGAGCTGTTCTTTGGTGGCTTCAATAAGAACATCCTAGAACTGAGAGGAACTCAGACGTGGGCCTTCAGGGATCTGGACTGGTTTTCTATAAAATCAACATTTCTGAAAGTTTCTTCATCAGCTCAAGTGCTGTTCCAGTTCAGTCCTCTAGACCGGCGCCATAGAAATGCCTGGAGATGTTCTGGCTGTCTCCATCCAGAAAACATCCAGTGGAGCCTGGAACGTATCCCAGAATGCACGGCATCAACCAGCAGCAGCCATGGTGGAGGAGAACATGAGTGTAGTTTTAAGATGATTTCAGATTTGAGGTTCAATTATCCAGAAAGAGAAGATGTGAATGTTATTTGTGTTTTTGGTTCCGCTGAACTTAATTGATAACACTGCTGAAATACAGCAGCATGTCCATGGCCCGTTCTGAGTCTGTCCTCTGTCCTCCGTCCTCCAGAGCTGTAACTCACCAAGCAGGACTTTGAAGAACCAAAGTCCAGCTGGAAACAGCTGGAGTTCCCAAACAGCTGGTGGTTTTAGCTCCAGTCAGTCTGAACTGGAGATCTTCAGATGTGTCCTTGTTCCTCCACTTAACGATGTCATTAATGTCAGATGGTTCATCAATGTGTTTATTGATTGTGTCCAATCTCTCGGTTTACTGGTTGACTGTCTGTGTCTTGGGTTGATTGATTGATGATTGATTGATTGATTGATTGATTGACGGTGTGTCGTTTGTGTCCAGTCTCTGCGTCGGGTGGGTAAAGACTCCACGGTGCTCCTGATCTGTGTCACCGTGTTCCTGTCCTACCTGCCTGAAGCTGGACAGTACTCCAGCTTCTTCCTCTACCTGAGACAGGTAACACACATGCTCCATCTCCTCTGGTTTGGGTTATTCTGGTTTTTCTATGATAAATTTGTCTACAGGTTTCAGTGTGTATGTACCTGGCTTCTCCTCCCTTTGTTCCTCCTCCCAGAGGAGACGAAAGGGGGGGACAGGTTGTGTCTGTAAAGGACATGGTCCATCCTGTAACTGAGGGTGTCCCAAGGTTCTGGTCACGTCTCACATGTATGACTCCATCACAGGGACGCTGAAGGACACGGAGCTCACGCATTCATCAGCTTCAGTCTCTAAATAAATAAACCAAGTTTGAGTCTTTAAACAGGAGATGAAATCAGTCGCTGCATCACGTCTGGTTCTAGAAGCTCTGATGAAACAGTTAATTCAATTCAATTTTTTATTTGTATAGCGTCTGTTACAATGTCAATTGTGGTTTACAGAGACCCAGAGCATGACCCCCGAGCAAATATCATTAACTAAAATTATAATATTAAATCCAATCAATGATAATGGAGGTAAAAAAAACTCCCACAGAGGGAGAAAAAAAACCTTTAAGCCAAACAGTGGCAAGAAAAAACTCCACTTTAAGAAGAAGAAACCTGGACCAGGACCTGGATCATATGGAGGGACCTTCCTGATGAAGACCAGCTGGATAAAATGAAAAGATGGGAGACAGGACAAGAGAGGAGAGGACAGAGAGGGGAGACAGAGAGGACAGAGAGAGGATGGAGGACAGAGAGAGGATGGAGGACAGAGAGAGGATGGAGGACAGAGAGAAAAGAGACACAAATGACTAAATACAACGACCATATAAACATAAACAGATGGAGGCAGCAGCACTGGGATGAGATGGCCAGAGGACCAGGTCGCCGATCACCACGTCAGTCGGCACCCAAACACAAGTGGAGGAGAACCCGGATGGACGGGATGGAACCCAGGAAACTCTGGCCTGCAAATACACAGAAAAAAAAAGGGGGCAGAACCAGCACATCAAACACAGGAAAGCAAAGAAAATGGAGCACAGTTTCAGTAACAGGGTGCTCCCAAGTAATTATGAATGAGCTGGAGGAGGATGAAGGGAGGAGGAAAGGGAATTAAAGGGAGAAAAGCAGTGGAGACACACTCAGCAGATCATGTTGGCGTCCCCCTGCAGCGTAGGCCTATAGCAGCATAACTATGACGAAGCTGTGATTAAGACGAGCTACTCCAGTCTGAGCTACTACAACAATGGCTATAACTATTAGCATCTACACACTATAGTTTAGACTAACTGTAGCTATAACTATTAGCCCCTACACACTATAGTTTAGACTAACTGTTGGCTTTACTGAACACAAATGGTTTCAATTTAGTTTTAAAAATGGAGATGGTATCAGCCTCCTGAACCCAAACTGGTAGCTGGTTCCAGAATAAAGGTGTCTGGTACCAGAAGGCCCGTCCTCCAAAGCTACTTTTAGATATTCTAGGAATGACGAGTAATCCTGCACTCTGAGAGCAGAGAGCTCTATTAGGAGTGTAAAGTTTCTCTCTCCGTGTTCTTTTATCTGGTGCCTAAATGACAAGTCTAGAAACAGATCAATCAAGAATTTAATATAATCATGAATACAAAGAATTATTATGCCATGCAGAAATTTTAATTGGCCGATGGTCTTTTCACCGAGAGCTGCCATGAACAATGCAGCTCAAGTTAGTTCGTGTTCATCTTTTAAGGATCCAGAGAAGGCGTGTCCTTAGTTCCTCTGAGTTTAATGGTCCTTTGTCTACTGAGATCCAGATGTCCAGTCCAAACAAAGGTGGTGTGTTTGCTCCAGGAAAGGGGGTGTAACTAAATACGTTGACCTATGCCATCGCATACTCCTTTGAAGACAGCAGGTCAGGAGGTCAAGTGATCCCAGTCGTTAGGTCACAAAGCAGCAACTCTGAGAACTCACCCTCATATAAAAACAGCCAACCCACAGGCAATAAAGTTTTAGCTTTTACAGTTTAAAGTTCTAACTAAAAATTCTAAATCCTAACAGGAGCATAACGAGCTATCAGGTCTGCTAGATAACAAGGAGCTAGGCCATTAAGGGCTTTACATGCGAGAAGCAGAATTTTAAACTCAATTCTAAATTTCACCGGAAGCCAGTGGAGGGAGGCTAACACGGGAGAGACGCTAACAGATTCCTGTCAGCACCCTCGCTGCTGCATTCTGGATCAGTCGGAGGCTATTCAGCGAGCTTTTCAGACATCCTGCTAACAACGCATTACAATAATCCAGTCTAGAACTGACAAACGCCTGGATTAGTTTTTCAGCATCACCCTGGGAGAGGATGCTCCTGATCTGGAGATATTAGAGATGAAAAAAAGGCAGTCTGACAAACCTGATTAATATGCTGCTTAAATGACATATCCTGATCAAAAATGACTCCAAGGTTTTTCACAGCTGTGCTGGAAGCCAGTTAAACCCAGGTAATCCATTCCTCAGGTGTTTGGGACCAAAGACAATAACCTCTGTTTTATCCGAGTTTAGAAGCAAAAAATTAGAGGACATCCAGGACTTAATGTCATTAAGACACCCTTGAAGTTTAGCCAAAGGTTTTGTTTCCTCTGGTTTCATAGATAAGTACAGCTGCGTATCATCAGCGTAGCAATGAAAGTTTATGCCATGGCTCTGGATAATTTTTCCCAAGGGCAACATGTATAAAGTGAAAAGGATTGGTCCCAGAACTGAACCCTGTGGGACGCCATAGCAGACCCTAGTCCGTGTAGAAGAAACGCCATTAACATGGACGAACTGGAACCTGTCAGATAGGTTTGACTTAAACCAGCCTAATGCTGTCCCTTTAATTCCAACAGATCTTAGGATCAGATCTTTTAATGAAAAGATCTTTTAATGAAAGATTGTAGCTTTTTCACATTAATGAAGCTTCCATGTACATGAGATGGTATTTAAAAGGTGAAAGGAGTGCTGCTCCTCTGACTGCGTTGTATGGTTCTTGCAGATCTCAGATTAGGTCACAGGTGTTTATTTGATTGTGATTGGTTAATTAGGATCCCATTAGTGACCTGGTACTGTTCAGATTGTGAAAGCATCTGTTGATATTGGTTTACAGAGGAACACGTGTCATGTCCAGGCCACTGGACCCAGGCTCTGAAGTTGCTAAATGTCTTAGCCCACTCTGAATTGGGCCGTGTATTTCTTAATAAGGTTTACATCCTTTTTCTGACCACTGAAACATGTTTGTGGTTTCCAGAAGTGTTTTTTCCACCTAGGATGGTCAGAGAACATTCATCCCTGCTGTAACAGGAACTGAAGGGTTCTGCTGGAACCGTTCTCTCCAGACCAGGAGACGTTAATCAGCAGAATGCTGTTTCTCTGTTTCAGGTGATCGAGTTTTCTCCTGAAGCCATTGCTGCCTTCATCGCCATGGTGGGAATCCTCTCTATCATTGCTCAGGTACGAAGACCAGCAGGGATGTAGTAGGGTTGGGTCAGTGGTTCTGGGGGGTTCCTCATGTCTCGGGTTTCTTTCAGACGCTCTTCTTCAGCATTCTAATGAGAACCATCGGGAAGAAGAACACGGTTCTGCTGGGTCTGGGTTTCCAGCTTCTCCAGCTGGCCTGGTACGGCTTTGGTTCGGAGCCCTGGTGAGTGCATGAGTGCAAGCGCTCAATGAAACTGTAAAATCCACTGGTTTGACTGGCTTAACTGGTTTAATATCCTTCCAGGATGATGTGGGCTGCAGGGACAATAGCAGCCATGTCCTCCATCACTTTCCCAGCTGTCTCTGCTCTGGTGTCACACAGCGCATCACCTGACCAGCAAGGTGAGTACACCTGAGCTCCTTCTTTTCTTTGAGTGTGTTTCTGTCAGGGTCCAGGGTAAAACTAGGAGCTACTGTTTCAGAACTGACCTGCATCCGTTCAGCTGTGATGGTTTTGTAACTGGAAGTGGAGACGGTTTCAGGTAAATTTAATTGAATTGAAAATACTTTATTAATCCCTTGCGGGAAATTCTTTCGTTGCAGTGCTCCATCCTATAAAAACAACAATACTCTACAAATAAAATAAGTAAATTAACACTTTAAATACTACACCTTACCAAGAATTAAATATATAAGAATAACAATTAGACAAAATAACTCTGGCCCACATGTGCAATCCCAATGTACAAAAAATTACAAATTTACAAATTACAAATTAGGGATTTCAAAATACCCTGTCTAATAGTAAAAGAGAAAAGAAAAAAGTAACCTAAAAAGTAACCTAGTGTAAACGGACATACAGAGATAATACAGATTCAGAGTGATTGGTTGTATAGTTTGATGGCCGCTGGCGGGAATGATTTCCTGTGGTGCATCGAGGTGGAATGAGTCTATTGCTGAAGGAGCTTTGTTGTCTGGCCAGCCCTTCATGGAGAGGATGCGAGGAGTTGTCCAGCATGGCTCTTATTCTGGACAACATCCTTCTCTCCGACACTACTCTACTCTAAACTACCGTTCCAACCACCGTGTGGCAGTAGTGTACCAGTTTCACCATCAACCACAAATAAAGAAACTAAAATGAGATCGCCAGTCGAAATGGTTGCTTTGTTGGCTGTTTGTATGATGGAAGTGATGAATGCTGGGATGCCTCGTAGGCTCAGAGGACATTGAGACAGCTGAGCGTCTCCAGTCAACATCTGGAGACCCTCCTGGCCTCTCTGAGTCCCCAAATACAGCAGCCACGTAGAAAACTGGCCCACAATCCCAGAACTGGAAACTCACCTTTAGGCAACAAGAATAAACTTGATGCTGATAAAAAAAAAGACATTTAATAGAAGACAGAAATGTGACGCTCCACCAGACTGAAGTCATCTTTACTAGTTTTTATTTCGTATTGTTGTATTAAAGTAGGGTTAGGGGTTAGAGGGTTAGGGTTAGAGGGTTAGGGTTAGGGGCACATAACTGTTGGAGGTATTTAGCTCAAGGCTCAAACGTATTGATAAAAACCGGTTAAAATGACTGCATTTCCTTTGATTCATTGTCTTGTGCTGACAACAGCTGTCCTGTACACCTGTATGTGATTTACCTGGCCATCTCTGCTCGTATACAGACGGAGATTAAATCCACTCTGCACCATCTGTCCGATTGTCAAATGCTTTAAGTGTTGTACGACTCACTAGAACTCACTAATTATTGGTAAACTAATATACATTATTAGTAAAAATTTAAACCACAGTAGATGATCTCGTTGTCGAGCACATCCAACACAACACAAACAGAATTCCTTCATCTTCATCAACTGTAGATCAGTCCTTCAAGAATGAATGATGCAGGTGTATCTGAGCTTAAACCAGGCTTAGTTGAACCTTTTTAACGCGGAGGTTGGATTCAGGTCCGAGTTGTCCGTAAAGGAAGTACAAGTTCTTGCATTTGTGTGTGTCTGTACGTGTGTGCGTGATCAGGTGTGGTCCAGGGGATGATCACGGGGATCAGAGGTCTCTGTAACGGTCTGGGTCCTGCTCTCTATGGCTTCATCTTCTTCCTCTTCAACGTGGAGCTGACCGACCTGCAGCCGCTGGCTGGACGACCCGCCTCAGAGGTACTCGCTCTTCTGCTTCTTGTCACATGACTGCAGTTGGGTTCTTCCTGTTTGCCATCTTCAGCCGTGTTTGTCCACCTGCAGAAGTCTCTGGTTCCGGGTCCTCCCTTCCTGTTTGGAGCGTGTGCAGTCCTACTCTTACTCGCCCTACTCGTCGCTGTTTTCATCCCAGAGCACCGCCAGCTGTCCGACATCAAGACCTGCGCTGTCCAGAAGTCCGGTGGCACGGCAACTGCACATGCTCAGAACCCTGGCCCTCAGACCACGCCCACCAGTGACATTGAGGATATTGAGCCGCTATTACAGGACAGCAGCATGTGACCGACCAAGGACCAATCACAGTCCCTCGTTGTGTGTTCAGGTGACTTGGCAGCAGTGGCTCTGATGAGCTGCTTTAGTCAGATTTGAAGGTGTAGATTCTTGTCCTCAGATAGTAGGAGTTAGGGGGTTAGGAGGTAGGGATTAGGGGTTACGGGGTAGAGGTTAGGAGGTAGGGGTTAGGGAGTAGAGGATAGGAGGTAGAGGTTAGGGGTGGAGGATAGGAGTTAGGGGTTAGAGGGTGGTGTTAGTGGGTAGGGGTAGCGGTTAGGGATTAGAGGGTTGGGGGTTAGGGGTTAGGGGTAGGGGATTAGCGGTTAGGGGCATGGGGTAGGGGATTAGCGGTTAGGGGTAGGGGATTAGTGGTTAGGGGCATGGGGTAGGGATTCGGTTAGGGGCAGGGGGTAGGGGATTAGCGGTTAGGGGCAGGGGGGGTAGGGGTAGCGGTTAGGGATTAGAGGGTAGGGAGCAGGGGTAGGGGTTTAGGGGTAGCGGGTAAGCAGTTAGGGGTTAGGGGGTAGCAGTTAGGGGTTAGAGGGTAGGGGGTAAGAGGGTAACCGTTAGGTGTAGGGGGTTAGGGGTTAGAGGGTAGCGGTAGGGGTTAGGGGTAGTGGTTAGGGGTTAGAGGGTAGCGGTTAGGGGTAGTGGGTAGGGATTAGAGGGTAAGGGGTTAGGGGGTAGCGGTTAGGGGTTAGTAGTAGCAGTTAGGGGTTAGGGGTAGCAGTTAGGGGGTAGCGGTTAGGAGGTAGGGGATAGCGGTTAGGGATTAGTGGTAGCGGTTAGGGGTTAGAGGGTAGCGGTTAGGGGTAGGGGGTTAGGGGGTAGCGGTTAGGGATTAGAGGGTAGGGTTAGAGGGTAGCGGTTAGGGGTAGTGGGTAGGGATTAGAGGGTAGGGGGTTAGGGGGTAGCGGTTAGGGGTTAGTAGTAGCAGTTAGGGTTAGGGGTAGCAGTTAGGGGGTAGCGGTTAGGAGGTAGGGTATAGCGGTTAGGGGTTAGTAGTAGCAGTTAGGGTTAGGGGTAGGGGTTAGAGGGTAGCGGTTAGGGTAGGGGTTAGGGGGGTATTAGGGTAGGGTTGGGTTAGGGTTAGGTAGTTATTAGGGTAGGTTAGGGGTAGCGGTTAGGAGGTAGGGGATAGCGGTTAGGGGTTAGTAGTAGCAGTTAGGGGTTAGGTAGGTTAGGGGTAGCGGTTAGGAGGTAGGGGATAGCGGTTAGGGGTTAGTAGTAGCAGTTAGGGATTAGAGGGTAGGGGGTTTGAGGGTAGCGGTTAGGGGTTAGTAGTATCAGTTAGGGGTTAGGGGTAGCGGTTAGGGGGTAGCGGTTAGGAGGTAGGGGATAGCGGTTAGGGGTTAGTAGGTTAGGGTTAGGGGTAGGGTTAGGAGGTAGGGGATAGCAGTTAGGGTTGGGGTAGCGGTTAGGGGGTAGCGGTTAGGAGGTAGGGGATAGCGGTTAGGGGTTAGTGGTAGCAGTTAGGGATTAGGGGTAGGGGGTTAGGGGTTAGTAGGGGTTAGGGGGGTTAGGGGTAGCGGTTAGGAGGTAGGTAGGGTTAGGGTTAGTAGTAGCAGTTAGGGGTTAGGGGTAGCGGTTAGGAGGTAGGGGATAGCAGTTAGGGGTTAGTAGTAGCAGTTAGGGATTAGAGGGTAGGGGGTTGGAGGGTAGCGGTTAGGGGTTAGTAGTAGCAGTTAGGGATTAGGGGTAGGGGGTTAGGGGGTGGTCCTACAGAGAACCGTTCCAGTCGTGCAGTGTTCAGGGAGCTGGTTTCCTCTGTTTTTGACTGATGTTCTGTCTGTTTCTGTTCCTCCAGAGGAAGTTCCTCCACATCTGGACTCTGGAGAACCAACCGGTGCCATCCTGTTGTCGTTTCTGTTTATCAGCTGTTTGTACGTTGGACTCAGACATTCCTTTGTTACCACAGAAACAACACTGTTACCGTGGTGACAGGCTGATCTGTTATTGATATATTACTGATCACTTACTGAACTGTTATTGATCCGTTACTGATCAGTTATCGATCTGTAATCATTCTGTAAATGTCTTTAGTCAGAATGCACCTTGTGTTTTGACGATGCTTTTATCTTTTTTATATTCTGTCGTGCAGTAATGGGTTGGGCTCTCCAACATGTTGGTGCTGGAGACTAAAACTAAAACCTGAACCTGTAGAGATGTTTCCTGGACCTTCACTGGGACCCTGTCCTAGTTTCCTGGACCTTCACTGGGTCCTAGTTTCCTGGACCTTCACTGGACCCTGTCCTAGTTTCCTGGACCTTCACTGGGACCCTGTCCTAGTTTCCTGGATCTGTCTGGTCCAGCAGGAGTTCTTGAGATTCATATCAGTCACCACCCAGAACCTGATGTTCAGTGACGGGGTTCAGATCCAGTTCCTGCTCTCTTCTACAGGCATCAGCAGCAGACGTTGGACCCCGACCCCTGACCCCGAACCCGAACCCCGACCTCGAACCCGAACCCCGACCTCGAACCCGAACCCCGACCTCGAACCCGACCCCGACCTCTAACCCGAACCCTGACCCAACCTCTAACCCGACCCCGACCCCGACCTCTAACCCGAACCCCGACCCCGAACCCGAACCCCGACCTCGAACCCGAACCCCGACCTCGAACCCCGACCCCTAAACCTCGAACCCGACCCCGACCCTACCCTAACCTCGAACCCCGAACCCCGACCTCGAACCTCAACCCCGACCCGACCCCCCTACCCAGACCCCGACCTCTAACCCGAACCCCGACCTCGACCCGAACCCCGACCTCGAACCCGAACCCCGACCTCGAACCCGAACCCCGACCTCGAACCCGACCCGACCCGACCCGACCCCGACCTCTACCCGAACCCCCACCTCTAACCCTAACCCGACCCCGACCTCTAACCCGACCCGAACCCGACCCCGACCCCGACCTCTAACCCGAACCCCGACCTCGAACCCGAACCCCGACCTACCCTAACCCGAACCCGACCCCGACCTCTAACCCGAACCCCGACCTCGAACCCAAACCCCGACCCCGACCCCTAACCCAGACCCCGACCTCTAACCCGAACCCCGACCTCGAACCCGAACCCCGACCTCGAACCCAGACCCCGACCTAACCCGAACCCGAACCCCACCTCGAACCCAGACCCCGACCTCTAACCCGAACCGATCTCGAACCCAGACCCCGACCTCTAACCCTGACCCCGAACCCCGACCCCGACCTCTAACCCGAACCCCGACCTCTAACCCGAACCCGGACCTCTAACCCGAACCCCGACCTCTAACCCGACCCGACCCGACCTCTACCCGACCCCGACCCCGACCTCTAACCCGAACCCTGACCCCGACCTCTAACCCGAACCCCGACCCCGACCTCTAACCCGAACCCGACCCGACCTCTAACCCACCCGACCCCCCGACCCCGACCTCTAACCCGACCCCCGACCCGACCTCTAACCCGACCCTGACCCCGACCTCTACCCGAACCCGAACCCCGACCCTCTAACCGAACCCCCGACCTCTAACCCGAACCCGACCCCGACTCTAACCCGAACCCCCCGACCCTAACCTAACCCTACCCGACCTCTAACCCACCCTAACCCTAACCGACTAACCCGACCCCCGACCTCTAACCCGACCCGACCCCGACCTCTAACCCGAACCCTGACCCGACCTCTAACCCGAACCCTGACCCGACCTCTAACCCGAACCCCGACCCCGACCTCTAACCCGAACCCGACCCGACCTCTACCCGAACCCGACCTCTAACCCACCCGACCCCTACCTCTAACCCGAACCCTGACCCCCCGACCTCTAACCCGAACCCCGACCCCGACCTCTAACCCGAACCCGAACCCCGACCTCTAACCCGAACCCCCCGACCCCGACCTCTAACCCGAACCCCAGACCCGACCCCAACCCGAACCCGACCACCTCTAACCCGAACCGAACCCGAACCCCCCGACCTCTAACCCGAACCCAGACCCCGACCTCTAACCCGAACCCCGACCCCGACCCCGACCCGACCCGAACCCCGACCCCTAACCCGACCTCTAACCCAACCCCGAACTCAAACCCGAACCCAAACCCGACCCGACCTCTAACCCGAACCCAGACCCGACCTCTACCCGAACCCCGTCTAACCCGACCCAACCCGACCCCTAACCCGACCCGACCTCTAACCCGAAACCCAGACCTCTAACCCGAACCCAAACCCGACCCCTAACCCAGACCCGACCTCTAACCCGAACCCAGACCTCTAACCCGAACCCAAACCCGACCCCTAACCCAGACCCGACCTCTAACCCGAACCCCGACCTCAAACCCGAACCCAAACCCGACCCCTAACCCAGACCCGACCTC
The DNA here is from genome assembly GCA_018398805.1 of Hirundichthys speculiger. NCBI lineage: Eukaryota > Metazoa > Chordata > Actinopteri > Beloniformes > Exocoetidae > Hirundichthys > Hirundichthys speculiger. Next base: position 27,590 of record JAGFBZ010002298.1, on the reverse strand, counting down.
TAACCCGAAACCCAGACCTCTAACCCGAACCCCGACCTCTAACCCGAACCCAGACCTCTAACCCGAACCCCGACCTCTGACCCGAACCCAGAACCCTCCTTATGTTGTCGTTGTGGCGTTTCAATGAACATCACGGCTGACTGAACGTTACTGAATGTTATTGCTTGTTACTGACTCAGCTTCATGTTTATGGTCCATGAACCTGGTTCTGGTGGTCCATGAACCTGGTTCTGGTGGTCCATGAACCTGGTCCTGGTGGTCCATGAACCTGGTCCTGGAGGTCCATGAACCTGGTTCTGGTGGTCCATGAACCTGGTTCTGGTGGTCCAGGTGGTAGTGATACTGGTCCTGGAGGTCCTCAGAGGTTACAGTGGAACTGGGTTAGGGGTTATTTCTGAGCATTTCCTACTTTTTTTCAGCAATCAAAACAATGAAAAGCAACAAATTGTCTGTTCTGTTTCTGTTTTTAGTTTCTGATTAAAAATACAGAAACAATTGATTAGGTTCTAAAATGAGCTCATAAGCTGATCAGATATCTGAGCAGAAATGTCATTGACCTGTCTGAAGTTACTGAACGTTTTAAAGATAATTTTCTGATGTTGGCTGACTGCTGATGAAGAATCCAAGGTTTACTGAGACGAGCTTCATGTGCTCCAGAGGTGTGACCAGGTCCTAGTTGTAGCTAACCTGGGTTAGGGTTAGGTTAACCTTAACCATAACCCAGGTCCTTGTTTGTTAAGATGGGTTATGGTTAGGTCAACCCTAACTCTAACTCTAACCCAGGTCCTAGCTGTAGCTGACCTGGGTTAGGGTTAGGTTAACCTTAACCCTAACCCAGGTCCTAGCTGTAGCTAACCTGGGTTAGGGTTAGGTTAACCCTAACCCTAACCCAGATCCTAGCTGTAGCTGACCTGGGTTAGGGTTAGGGTAACCTTAACCCTAACCCAGGTCCTTGTTTGTTAAGATGGGTTTTGGTTAGGGTTAGGTTAACCTTAACCCTAACCCAGGTCCTTGTTTGTTAAGATGGGTTATGGTTAAGGTTACCCTAACAAGGACCTGGGTTAGGGTTAGGTTAACTCTAACCCTAACCCAGGTCCTTGTTTGTTAAGATGGGTTAGGGTTAGGGTTACCCTAACAAGGACCTGGGTTAGGGTTAGGTTAACTCTAACCCTAACCCAGGTCCTTGTTTGTTAAGATGGGTTAGGGTTAGGGTTACCCTAACAAGGACCTGGGTTATGGTTAGGTTAACTAACTGACAGCTGCTCTGGTGCCTCTGACTGACGTTCATCTGTTTTTATTGATAAACTGAGATGCTGAACGTCATCGAGCAGCTGCTCTTTTAACGGATGATCATTTAGTTTGATATTTATGAAGACAAATATAATAAAGACCAACATAAATGAGGCTGGCTCCTTTTTATTTATTTCAGCACATTTCTTTCACTTCCTGTACAACAGCTGTCAGATTAAAAAAATAAAACTGACATTCCAGTTACAAGATATAATTAATTTAAATTTTGATTACCTCTCCCTGAATCAGCACCTTAATGTAGTGGGGGGGTTTGAGTGCCAGAATGATCCCAGGAGCTCTGTTGTCGGGGGGACCTGCTCCTGGCAGGGTCACCCAAGGCAGACTGGTCCCCGGGGAGGGGTCAGACTGGTCCCGGGGGAGGGGCCAGGCTGGTCCCGGAGGAGGGGTCAGACTGGTCCCGGAGGAGGGGTCAGACTGGTCCCGGGGGAGGGGCCAGGCTGGTCCCGGGGGAGGGGTCAGACTGGTCCTGGGGGAGGGGCCAGACCAAGCAAGCGATTCACATGACTCCTATGGAAAGAATTAGGGGGGGGGGGGGGGGGGGCTCTGACTGTCATCTGTGTTAATGATTGACAGTTCAGAGGACCCAACCTTCTGGGGTCCTTGGTGGGGGTCCTGGAAAGTCCCCCTAATGGGGACTCCTTTATCCTGCTGGGGGACTTCAATTATCACCTGGTCAATGACAGTGGTACCTGGGGGGGGGGGGGGGGGGCGGCCTCTCTGATCTGAACCAGAGGTGTTTAGTTGTTGGACTTCTGTTCGTCCAGAACCAACACCAGGTTCAGCATCAGAGTCCATTAATGCAGGAGACATCAGGTCCACCTGATGTGATCACTGGTTGCTGCTGAACGATGGGCTTGTAGGTGGAGGTGAGAAGAACCAGATTATGGTCAGATCTTCCTAAAGGTGGCAGAGCAGCTGTATGCATTTTTAATATTTGCATAAAATAAGTCCAACGTCTTATTTTCTCTGGTGGAGCAGCTGACAAACTGTTGGAATGATGGTAAAGCTGTAGAGAGGGAGACATTGTTGAAGTCTCCAGAGATCGCCATGATTGAGTTTGGATACTGTGTTTGCAGCCTTGCAATAACGGAGCTGATGACATCACAGGCTGCGTCTGGAGCGATACCAGGTAGAATATAAACCGCTACCAGAATAACACAGGTAAACTCTCTGGGTAAATAATAAGGACGGAAACTCACAGCTGACAGTTCAGAACCACCAGGTAACCTGACATGCAGGTGTTTGGACTGATGGAGGAAGCTGGAGAACCTGGAGGAAACCCACACAAGGACCAGGAGAACATGGAATATATATATACATATATATATATATATATTATTTATATATATAAAGTATGTGAGAGGCAGGGTCATAGAGGGGAGATATATTCCCTCTTGGCTGCAGCAGGTGACTACAAGTCATCATGGCTGCCATCTAAAGAACTACAAAACCCAGATCTCATCACCTGCAGCTGGGCAGCAGCTGTAGGTGATGAGATGATTGCTCTACGAGAAGAAAAGAGCAGTCAGCAGGAGTGGAAGAAGAAAAGGTGAGATAAGGAAGAGAGTGTTTATGTTGAACAGCTGATCAGTCAGTGAACTTTGGTGCTTTGATCTGGATGTGGTTTTTGTTGCTTTGGTCCATTGATGTGATAAAGGCTGGTCTAATAATAATAATAATAATAATAATAATAATAATAATACATTTTATTGGTCTAGTATACGGTTGTAGGGGGAGAGGGAAGATTGATTTGGGAATACAGAGGAAATATTCCTGACAAAATCAGGGATTTGGAGATTGTGAAAGAGGCGAATTTTGGGAATATTAAAGTTGTCATACAGATAGTTGATAGTGACAAAGATCATGACATTGTTTAATGCTTCATTGTGCCAGAAAAGCTTTAATCCATCTGCGATGGTTTGAAAAAGTTATATGCTCCTGTTTTTATGATGTGTTCCCTGAGGGGGGGGCCCATGGCCCCCAGTTACATGAGCCCCTGCTTCAGTGCTATGATGTCATCCAGATCAACGCTGGCGTGTCGGACTTAGCATCATGTGACACGCTAATGTAGCTGGACTGCTAAAAATAACATGATGGGTCACAGCTGAAATGTGTCTCAGTGTCGGTAAACAAGCTGGACAGACAGAAGGACGGACAGGTGAGAGCTCAGGTTGATCCTCACACACAGACAGGTGAGCTGATCCTGCCGTATTTACATGTTTTAACTGACTGAACTGATTTAATTACAGATGTGCAGCAGCTAAGACGACCATCAAACACCAGCTGTGCTTTTGTAGTTCAGATTCAGCAGCTGGAATGACTTCTAACATCTGATATTTATGTGTTTCTCTGCTCATTTGTGGGTGTTTACTGGTAGAAATGAGGAAGATATTGATCAAACACGGCTTGTTCCAGTTGAAAGTTTCATTTATTTTTGCTGAAATTCTCTGGATTTTTAAAAGGTCAACGTGTCATTTTGTATACAAACAAATAGATTTTATTTGGAAAGAGATTTATTTATTTTAATGAATAAAATTCTTGTGATGAGCTCAAAAACAACATAAAACTGATCCCAAGCTGACAGAAGTGTGGAAGCTTTTTGATAAATATTTAAAATTTGTTGGATGAAGATTCCAGAAAATCTAAGACATGTGACAGTTTAAACTCAAGATGCTGAAGTTTATCCAGCAGAAACTTTTAAAACCACAAACACAGCCTGACTAAGGTGGAATAAGGAAGTTTGTTTCCAGAAAAACCAAACTAACAGCCGTTCTCATCCCGCTGGTAGATGATACGCAGATCATCACAGACCCTGTCAAACCAAAACTAAAAAAAGACAATCATAATCATTGAACTGATCAAGCAGCTAAGACGCATAAAAAAATATAGAACTAGAATTTCCCTTTATGGGATAAATAAAGTATTTTTCATTTCAAGCACAACAGTTCTCCCATATAGCGATAAAGTCCGCCTTCTGGATCAGATTCAGATCAGCCTTTGAAATTTGATAGAGGTTCCCACTGTCAATCCCTGAGTCAAATTTCATGAGTTTGGAGCAATAAATAACAGAGATATTAAAAATATTTTCGGCCCTATTGACCGCAATGTTATCGAAAATTTGAAAGTGATCCAGAATCCAGGATTTCTTCCGGATCAGAACCAAAATGAAATCAGTTCTTCCTTTTCACATTTCTGACAACTCCTGAAAATTTCATCTAAATCCATCCATTACTTTTTGAGTTATCTTGAACACAGACAGACAGATAAAACGCCACTGAAAACATTACCTCCTTGGCGGAGGTAATAAAATAAAATCATATCTTTAAAAAAATGAAATTAAAAAAACAAAAATATCTCAGGTACAGGATGAAGGAAACCGGATGGTCATTGGTGTGAGGGTTTTGCTTGGACACATTCAGGGAAGGCAGTCCTCCCTCCAACTGGACCAGGAGGTCGGTACGGGTTACCCCCGGTAGGGATGTCCCGATCCAGCATTTTGAACTTCCGATCCGATACCGATATTTATTTGTACTTCCGATCCGATACCGATATCTGCCGATACCGATACCGGCCTATCTGAGCATGTATTAAAGTTTTAAGTCATTTAACCAACTTACTTTGTTGTCAGACTCATGCTGAATAGGGTTTTACTCCTGATAATAACTAGCCAGCTGAATTAGGTGCATTTGAATAATACACATTGGTTGGTAACGAGAAACGGACCTATTTATTTAACAAATCATCACAAAATAGACAAAATGATAAATAACAAACAGAAATGGCATCAGTAAACCACGGCTTTACAAGCCATAAGTGCAGATAATGTTGTTAATTGTATTAAGCAAACACAACCTGAGTTTTAACCGTCTATTAACAGCATTAGTACCTGTGCTTTGACACTGTTCAGTGGCAGTTTGTCACGATTCCCAAACGTCCCAAACGGGGGGGGTGGGGGGGGGGGGTGGGGGGGTGGAGAGGAGCTCGAGTTGTCTCGCGCGGGGGGGCAGGGTGTTTGTGGCTGTGCACTGTGCCCGACAGAGAGAGAGCAGTGTTGCCAACTTAGCGACTTTGTCGCTATATCTGGCGACTTCCCAGACCCCCCTAGCGACTTAATTTGTAAAAAGCGACTAGCGACAAATCTAGCGACTTTTTCTGATGATTTAGCGACTCACTGGCACTCAAACCGCTAGATTTGAAGACATCACTTGGCCGCTGATGGCTGCTGTCTGCCTCGCGAGCCGCGCTTCTCTCTCTCTTCTCTCTCTCTCTCTCTCTCTCTCTCTCTCTCTCTCTCTCTCTCTCTCTCTCTCTCTCTCTCTCTCTCTCTCTCTCTCTCGTGCACAGTGCACAGCCACAAACCAAACACCCCGCCCCCCGCGCGAGACAACTCGAGCTCCTCTCCACCCCACCCCCCCCGTCTGACAGTCCGTCCGTCCGTCTGTGTCCGTCCGTCGCATCTAGCGACTTCTAGCGACTTCCGGGACAGCCTCTAGCGACTTTTCTCATTGGAGAGTTGGCAACAGCTCGTGTGCTGAAGGTGTGCTGGAAAATGCGGACCGGATATTAGGGAAACACAGAGCAAGACCTGGAATGGGTTATCTGAATAATGCGCTGCGCGGTGCGCTGGAAAACCCGGAACGGACTTTAGAAAAAACTGGATCTGGAGTCTGGATCGGCATTTTTAGGGCTTACCGATCCGATACCGATCCGCATTTTTTGCTCATATTGGCGGCCGATCCGATACGAATATCAGATCGGGACACCTCTAACCCCCGGATGGCATGAAAGGTGGGAGTAGCGGCCCTGTTGTAGGACTGCAGAACACAGGTAGACAGGAATGTAGAGATGGTCATCATCAAGGACAGAGGGAACTGGCGCGTGGGCTTTGAGAACTGTTTCTTCAAGTGGTAGTCAGACTGAGTTGGGTGGAAGTTGGCAGAATAAAGTCAGATTCAGGGCCGGGTTCTTCTGGTGTACATGATCTGGACAGAGCATCAGCCTTGCAGTTCCTTAAAAAAATAGATCCCATCTGGCTTGGTGGGGGCTCATCCTGCATGCAGAACAGAGGTACTCAAGGTTTTTGTGGTCCATTAGAACAAGAAGAGGGTGCTCAGCTCCCTCCAGTCCAACTTTACTGCCAGAGACTCTGGACCAGATAGTCCCCAGAGTCATAGTTCCTCTGAACTGGTGACAGAGAGAGGAGGAGGAACATGGATGTATTCTGTCATCATCTTCACCCTAACCCTGCTGAGAGCACTGCACCCACTCTAGTACTCTGGGCGTCCACCTTGACCAAAGGTGGACAGGTGTCAGGATGGGAACCTCCATGAATCACACCCTTGATGAGTCAAAGCGCTCTGTGCCTGAGGGGACCATGCACATTTTACCTTGGAGGATGTCAGGCCGTGAAGTGGACTGGAAACAGAACTCTAAGTGTATTTTCCCAGTAGACAGGATGAAGCCAAGGAAGAAGATGGTGGAAACATGAAATTCACATTTCTCTGCTTTGACATATAACTGGCTTCGCCGCAACCAACAAAGCACGACTCTGACATGCTGTACATGTCTGGTCTCAGAACAGGAGTAAATTAGAATGTTGTCAGGATTAACAATGATAAATTTATGTATCATGTCTCCCAGTACACCATTGACCAGGTTTGGAGAAAACAGCTGGTGCATTTGTCAGTCTCAGTGGCATCACCAGGTATTCAAAATGGCTGACTGGGTGTTGAAAGCCATCTTCCATTCATCCCCTTCTCTAAGGCAAACCAGATGATCTGCACTCCTAATATCCAGTTTTATGAAGATGCTTGCTCTCTGTACCACTTTAAAGGTTGTTGAAATCAGTGGTAACGGATGTCTGTTCTTTACTGTGATTTGGTTGAGACCTCAAGTCAATGCACGGTTGGAGCCCTCATCCTTCTTCCCAATGAAGAAGATCCCTAACCCTTCCGCTGAAAAGGAGGAAGGTCAATCCTACTGCCAGAGCCTTGTCCAGGTACTTCTGCATCCCCTGTTTCAGGGCCAGACAGGGAGAAGAGTTGACCACGGTGCTGGGAAGCAGGTCTATGGTGCAGTCATATGGCCTGTGTGGTGGTCATGATGTGGCCCTGGTCTTTAGACCAGCTTCAGATCTAGATCCAGATATGTGGCCAGTATCTTGGACAAATATGGAAAGTCCTGCCCCTCATTGACACCCCATACAATTGTGGAAAGAGAGGAAGCTGCTCCAAGATGGAAGAACAGTTAGTGCCCCAGCCAAGGACCTTACCAGAAGACCAGATCAAGTGCAGATTATGTTTCTTCAACCAGGTACCAGTTACCAAAGGTAAATGCGGAGAGTTGATTACATGAAAAAAAAATGTTTTCTTGTTGATTTTTAATGGCCATGGAGAGAGGAACAGTACATCTAGAGCAGGGATGTATGACATGGTTGTCAAGAGCGGTTACCTGGTTGCCAACGGTTCATCAATAAATTTAGAATCTGCTCCAGATTCAATGAAGGCAGATGGAACATGACACTGATTGGATGCCTGGAGATGAAGTGAAGTTAGAGGTCGGGGTTGGTCATCAGGGCTGGGCTCAGTAGCGACTCAGTGAGCTACTGAACTGGACAGGAGACTGCTCCGTGACCTTTTCCTCCACAGTACAGGCACATGTTTTCTCAAAATATTGATTTATTTTCTCTGGGGTCAGCTGGATTCATCTTATCTAGATGGGTTCAGGTGAAGCAGATCTGTGAGCAGAAACTGGACAAGTTGGCATAGATGCAAGTAAGGCAGGAAGTTTTACAGACTGGGGTAGGAACCTTTAGGGCTTTGCTGCTCATCCTCACTGCCTCTCTTTGATTCTTTGGTCAATATAAATAGTCAGGTCGACCAGTCCGTTAGAAGATTCAAGGAACTCTCGATCCGCCAACTCATCTTTTGCTCTCTCAGAGAAAGCAGCATAGAAGATGTAAAGAGCAGCGTTCCAATCAGAGATGGCTGCGAAGGCGCAGAACTCCACCCAATATTCTGCCACTTACTAGCACCTTGAAAAAGCCTCGACAGGTGGAGTACAACTTATTTTCTGGGTTTGGCAGGGTCAAAGGTTCAGATGAGTTCTTCAGAGAATGAACGGGCTGTCATGGACCTATTCCTACACTCCCCACTGACACACAGGTCCAGACAGCAGAGACAAAACAAAGGCTACTTTAGATCTTTCAGAGTAAAATACCGAGGGTTGCAAAGAAAAATGAACAGAGCACTGAATAAGGAAAACTTACAGCTATACGGAGGACAAGAATGTGTCTGAGACGCACAGATGTGTAACAAAAGAAAGTCTCGTCCTCGATTACAAAACGACCCCCATTTCTGAGAGTATGACTTCTAGATTAAAATATCATCCTATATTCGGGCCAATAAGGTAGTTTGATCAAGGACTTATTCAACAGCAGATGGGTGTCCTGCAATGCTGGAAATGAGCATCAGAAGATTCTGAGCTCGTCATGATCTGAGGAGAAAAAGACTGATGTCAGACGCAGAGCTGGAGAGGCTTTGGTTCATCTATATGGCTGAAAGTTTTGGCACCCTTGCACATAAAGCAACGCCTAATGTCTGCAAAATATGTTGAAATTGATGAAAGTATTTGGTGTCTCAAATTCTTTATTAAACTAATAGTAGTACAGGAACTTTGTCTTTTAATCAGAACTTAATATTAAATTTTTAATGATATATTACACAGAAATTGCTGTGGCAAAAGTATTGACACCTTGAATTCAATATTTGGTAGCACATCCTTTGGAGAAAATGACTGCTGTCAAACGCTTCCTATAGGTTTCAACTGGGGAAAGACAGATGGTTGGAGGGGTGAAGTTGCCTTCAGGCCAGAGGCTACCTCCACTGAGAGGGTACATGGATGATGTTACCACCATTCTCCAAACAGCACCATGTACGGTGAGGGTGCTCAAGAGGCTGGATGAACTTGTAGAGTGAGCAAGGATGAAGATCAAGCCGTCAAAATCGCGAAGTCTTTCTCTCCACAAGGGAATCAGAAGTGACCATACCATCTTTAGCGCTGGTGGAGAGAAGATCCCCTTGCTATCCAGCCAACCCATCAGGAGCCTTGGATGGACCTACTCAGCAGACCTTTCAGACAAGCAGTTGGGGCAGAAGTTCAGAAGCAGCTAGCGGATGGTCTCTGCAGGATTGACCGCAGTCAGCTCCCAGGCAGGTACAAAGTGAGGTCTTACCAAACCGTGCTGTACCAGAGGATAACGTGGCCACTAAAGATGAGCGAAGTTCCCTTCTCCTCTGTAAGCAGGTTGGATAGCCTGGCAAACTCTTATATCAGGAGATGGCTGGGGCTTCAAGATGCATATCCGAGGTAGGTCTCTTTGGCAGGACCAAGCTCCAGTTGCCCCTTCGTTCTATCAGTGGAGGATATAAGCAGGAGAAGGTGCGGCTGGTCATGGAACTGAGGGAGTCCACAGATCATCTGGCGAGAGCTGCAGACACCCAAGTATGAACTGGGAGGAAATGGAAAGCCAAGGAAGAGGTTGACTCGCCCATAAGAAGGTTGCAGCACCAGGAGGTAGTGGGCAAAGTACAGATCGACCATACAGGCCTTGGGTGGGGCCAGACACCCCTCTTCTGGTCAAAGGCATAGAAGGAAGAGAGGAAGGCCATGGTGGCATCAGAGGTGATGAAAGCTGAGCATGAGAGACTTACCATCAAAGCGGCATCCCTGTCCTGGGAGGGCACGCTGGACAGACTGTTGTCCTGGGCAGACCTGTGGAGGTCATCACAGGCCAGGCTTAGTTTCCTCATTAGAGCGGTATATGACATCTTACCATGCCCCCGCAACCACCACAAGTGGATGGGCATTGAAGAACCTTGTCTTTTGTGCAACGCTAACAATGTGAGCCTCCAGCACATCATGACAGGCTGCAAGACGGCACTGGCACAAGGGCGATACCTGTGGAGGCATGACCTGGTGCTGAAGAAACTCGCAGAGGTGGCAGAGACATGTAGGCAAGAAACCAATAGTCGATCCACTGCCCTTGCCAATCATTCCATCCAATTCGTGAGGGCTGGAGAGACCGGGCTGGATGACACTCACCACCGGAAGGGCACAGCAAGACTTCTGTCATCAGGCAAGGATTGGACACTTGCAGTCGACCTAGGGAAGCAGCTCCTTTTCCCGAGGGAGATAGCAAAAACCTCCTTGCGGCCAGACATGGTGATGTGGTCCACCACCTGTAAAACTGTCCTAATGGTGGAACTGACAGTACCGTGGGAAGGAGGTCTTGAGGAAGCGCATGAGCGGAAGTGGGCAAAATATTCGGAGCTGGCGACAGAATGCAGAGAAGCTGGGTGGAGGGCAGTCATTTACCCCGTAGAGGTAGGCTGCTTGGGTTTCGTCGGCTCTTCAACCACTCATCTACTCCGGGACATGGGTACAACAGAAGCAAGGCTCAGGAAGGTAGTCAAAGAGCTGGCAGAGGAGGCAGAAGGAGGAAGTTTTTGGCTGTGGCTGAAAAGGAGAGCGAACAATTGGGGTCCATCTACCACTTAGGGCATCAGCAGGGGGTGGCAGGGAGAGATCCCGCCATCGCTCCGCCACCATGAGATGTCCTGAGGTTAAAGGAGCGAAACATCAGTGACTGGTGGTCCCCAGCTGATGACCCAAAGCTCTTCATGATGTGCTCCAACAGGGCACTGCATTCTTCTTGGCACTGGTGGAGGTACATCAGGCAGAAATGCCCTGCAGGTTTTTACCACCTACCTGTATTCTAAACCAATGAGATGCCTCCACCTCTCTATGGGCAGTTTGGCCCACTCTTCTTTAGCAAACTGCTCCAGTTGACCCAGATTAGAAAGGTGCCTTCTTCCAACTGCCATTTTCAGATCCCTCCACAGGTGTTCAATGGGATTGAGATCTGGACTCATTGCTGGCCACTTTAGAACCGTCCAACGTTTTCTGTTGAACCAGTCCTGGGTGCTTTTTGATGTGGTGTTTTGGGTCGTTGTCCTGCTGGAACACCCATGATGTTCAACCCAGACCCAGCTTCATGACGCTTGGTGAAAGATTTCTCTCCAAAATACCTTGGTAATCACCAGATTTCATAATGCCACGCACACATTCAAGGCACCCAGGACCAGAACAAACCCAGTACCAGAACAAACCCAGCACCAGAACAAACCCAGTACCAGAACAAACCCAGAACCAGAACAAACCCAGCACCAGAACAAACCCAGCACCAGAACAAACCCAGTACCAGAACAAACCCAGTACCAGAACAAACCCAGCACCAGAACAAACCCAGCACCAGAACAAACCCAGCACCAGAACAAACCCAGCACCAGAGCCTGCAAAACAACCCCAAAACAGTGAACCTCCTCCATGTTTGACTGTAGGGAGGATGTTCTTCTGCTTTTCCTGTAAACACAGAGTCTATGTGATTCACCAAAAAGCTCCAATTTGGTCTCATCTGTCCACAGGACATTTTCCCAGAAGGATTTTGGCTTGTTCAGGTGTGTTTTGTCTTGTTCAGGTGTGTTTTGTCTTTCTTGTGTCAGTCTTCCAGTAGAGGCTTCCTTCTGGGTCTCCTACCATAGAGCCTCTTTCATTGAGTTGGCGACGGATGGGACGCGTTGAAATAATTGTTCCTTGTGTCTGAAGGTCAGCTTGAATCTGTTTAGCAGTTGTCCGAGGTTCTTCTCCAACAATCCTTCGCTGCATCCTTTCGTCCATAATTCTCTTGCGGCCACTTCTTGGAAGGTTGGCTACCGTACCATGAGCCTTAAACTTCTTTATAACATTTCTCACAGTGGATCCAGGAACATGAAGGTCTCTGCAGATGGACTTGTAGCCTTGAGATCGTCTATGCTTTGCTACAATCTTTTCTTTGACTTCCTCAGACAGTTTTCTGCTTTTGTCTTCTGTCCATGCTCAGTTCGGTCATGTGACTCCCAACAGCAGAATGAGGGGGTTGCTCCTTTAAACTGGTTGGATGACTGATTACTAGATTGCTGTCACCTGTAAACTCACCACAGGTGAGTTCAAGGTGAATGACCTGCTTGAAATTTATTTATTCTTTGTAAATCTAAAAGGGTGTCAAAACTTTTGTCACAGCAATTTCTGTGTAATATATTATTTAAAATTAAATATTAAGTTCTGATTAAAAAACAAAGTTCCTGTACTATTATTAGTTTAATAAAGAATTTGAGACACCAAATACTTTCATTAATTTCAATTTATTTTGCAGACATTTGGAGTTGTTGGGTCTTTATGTGCCAAAACTTTCAGCCATGACGGTATGAGCTGAGTTTTCATTCAAATTTACACAATATTATTTATAATAATATTATAATAATATAATAATATTATAGTCTGTGATTCCAGCGCCGCCATGCTACCTGAACTGCTGCACAAATACATTTCAGGGTCACGTAAACCAGACAATTAAATATTAAAAACAAATTCAGTCCTGTGGCCTGTTTTTTCATTTTGTATTTTTGATCCAAGTCTAAAATTGAATCATAAAAAAAACAAGCATTTTTTTCTTTTTTGTGTGTTAGATTAAAAAATTAAAAACAAAATAAAATGTTACTTTTAAACTTTTCTAAATTTTTCATGGCAGTGGCGATGAAATTTATTTTATTTTACATATTTAAGATGAGATTTACACCAAATATGTGTTGCTGACAAGTGCTGATGTTAAAAGTGTTTAAACAACAAATGTTATGGCACTTTCGTTCATATGGGTGTGTGATGGCTTTTAAATTGTTTTTGTTCTTTTTCTTGTTGTTTTAATTACTGTTTTTATCATGTAAAGCACTTTGTGTTACATTGGTATGAAAAGGGCTTTATAAATAAGTTTGATTTGATTTAAATAAAATGGACCTTTTCACTACTTTTGAATTCATTATTTGATTTTGCGTACACATGTAATTAATCGTGATTAATCAGGGAAATCATGCGAATAATCGCAATTAAAAATTTTAACCGTTGCCCAGCTCTAGTAATTCGGTTTTTATCAAAAAGATTAACAAAAAATACAAATAAATAAATGAGCGAATGGTGTAGAGAAAATGACGCCAGGAACTGGAACGAGAGAACTTCTGAAGCTGTTGTGAAATGGAGGGTAGATCTAAATCAGTGAAAGGTTCAAGATGGTTGACTATGAAAACTGATTCTGAGCTCTGCGATCTGGATCACAGCGGACTGAGGAGCGGGAAAAGTGCCCAATAAAAACAGGAAGTCAGACCACTTCCAGTAGCGACTGACATGGCAGATCTTTGTAGTGCTCTGAGTCCAAGAGATGTTCTTTGGTGAGTTCCTAAACGGGGTAAAACGGATTCAGGGGAGAATTCTCACTGGTAATGAAACTCCTCCAAGTGGAGCAAGAGCAAGGAAGATCCAACAAGATCCAAACAAACTCAGTCAAAATCGTTAAGAGGACCAAAATCTAAAAACACATTAGCTGAGAAACACACGGGTCGATTTACAGGCCAGCCAGTCTCCAGAGTAACCAGGATTTTAACAGGTTCGAGATCCAGAAAGAGGCAAGGCTAGGGTTAGTTAGGGGTTATATCCTGGGAGAAACCAGTGAGAGGGATTCTGGTTGAGATGGAAAACCAGGTTATGGAGTGGACAAGGACCAGGGAGCTGGAACCATGACAGCTGAAGCATACAAATAAAATCAAATATACGCCAGACCTTTAAAAAATGAAAATTCATGGTCAGTTTAATAAGAGAACTCGTACTAATGTAACTGAAAAGCTTCAGACATCTTTGGATGGTGAGCTCTTCCTCTCTCCTCTTCTTCTTCTCCCCAGCAGCAGAGATGGTTCCGGAAAGGAAGATGGACACACCAGTCTATGATCTGTCTCTGGTCCGAGGACTGTGGGAGGTCCGGGTCAAAAAACACAGACAGAAACAGAAGAAGGAGCAGGAGAGGATCGAGAAGAGCGCCCTTGCCAAGTAAAAATCAAATGTCACAAGTGGCTTAACGTTGCATGAAACCAGAGTGTCGACAGTCGCTCTGCCTGTTGAACAGCATGACTCAGAAAAACGAGACGTGCATCATAATTCACTGGTTGGTGGGAGTGTTGTCAGTAACTGATACGACAGCATCTGCTCAGTCTCATCAGAGCTCGAGCTCACAGCACTGACGTTACAGAGATTCATTCAGATGACACAGAGGTTCTGCTGTTCTTATACGTGGCTAAAACTGATCAAAGTTATAATTAATAACCCTAAATCTACCAATGATGGTCAGGAAGCATGAACCCGATCAGAGCTTTGGGTCTGAAACTATAAAGGATCATAAAATCATGATAAAACCGCTTCATTCATTCAGCCCTCGGTGTAGTTTAATGATATCCTGTTTCCTCTCAGTTGAGTTTTAAGTCTGGAGCAACAAATAAGTAGAAGTTTGGAAAAGACTAACTCTCATGAGATGACCAAGATCAGGAAGGGAAACTAAAAAAAAGATGACAGAACACAGAAAAAAACAACAGAACAAAAGGAGCAGAAACTGTAGCAGACTGTCAAATGAAATTAATAGATATGTTAAAAGGATCAGCGTGAGGTCTGACCTAACCCCTAACCCTCTAACCCCTACCCCTACCCCTAACCCCTATCCCTATCCCTAACCCTAACCCTAACCCCAACCCCAACCCTAACCCCTATCCCCAACCCTAACCCCTATCCCTAACCCCTAACCCTAACCCATAACCCTATCCCTAACCCCTATCCCTAACCCTAACCCCTATCTCTATCCCTAACCCCTAACCTCTAACCCCTACCCCTAACCCCTAACCCATATCCATAACCCCTAACCCCTATCCCTAACCCATAACCCTATCCCTAACCCCTAACCCCAACCCTAACCCCTATCTCTATCCCTAACCCCTTACCCCTATCCCTAACCCCTATCCCTAACCCTAACCCTAACCCCTAACCCCTATCCCTAACCCATAACCCTATCCCTAACCCCTAACCCCAACCCTAACCCCTAACCTCTAACCCTAACCCCTAACCCTAACTCCTAACCCCTAACCCTAACTCCTAACCCCTAACCCTAACTCCTAACCCCTAACCCTAACCCCTATCCCTAACCCTGAGCCCTAACTCCTAACCCCTAACCCTAACCTCTAACCCTAACTCCTAACCTCTAACCCTAACTCCTAACCCCTAACCCTAACTCCTATCCCTAACCCCTAACCCATAACCCCAATCCTAACCCCTATCCCTTACCCCTATCCCTAACCCATAACCCCAATCCTAACTCCTAACCCCTAACCCCTAACCCTAACCTCTAACCCTAACTCCTAACCCCTAACCCTAACTCCTAACCCCTAACCCTAACTCCTAACCCCTAACCCTAACTCCTAACTCCTAACCCCTAACCCCTAACCCTCCAGCATTGGAGTTTTGAATGGGAATAAAAGTGAGTCAGAAACAGCTGCCTGAGACTCGTCAGCTGTCTGTAATGGGTCATAACCCCCCCGTTCCACTGTGTCGTATCATAGTGTCGTAGGACATCATAGCGTACATCCCATCGTCCTGAAAAAGAGCTGGTTATGACATCATAATGATGCTGTCTGCAGGATTGACCAGCAGTGGCAGTACCGCATCTACTGTAAGACCATGAAGACCTCAGAGCTGAATGTGCTGCACCATTACCTGGAGAGATCTCCACTGAGCCACACACACCTGTATACAGGTAACACGAGTTACACAAGTCACACCTGTGTACAGGTACCATCAGTAAATAGGATGAGTGTCCAGCTACATCTTGGTAAACAGGTCCAGTATGAACTGCCACTTTGTTTCAGGTAAATTTGTCCAAAGACTGAACAAAGAGAACTGGATAAACCATTTTATGATGTCACCCAGAGGTTTTTGAAGATCAACCCTTCTATGTTGGATTACGAATTAACTGGGGTTCCTACCAACATGATATCAAGCAGAAGTTCCACAACTGGGCCTCAAAACCATTCGTCAAAAACCTCTGGATGACATCAAACAAAGGTTTGTCCAGTTTTCTTTTACAGTCCATTTTGAACAACTCACCTCCATGAATGTGGGGTAACCACGGTTTGTTCATGTCAGGAGATCAGCAGCAGGACCAGATGGTCCAGCAGGACCAGATAGTCCAGGAGGTCCAGAGGGAGCCACATGAGGAGAAGCTCATCTTCCAGTTGGATGGAGATAGCTGGATGGTGAGTGATGGACTCTGTGAGTAACACGTTCATCATGCTGGTGTCTAAAAGCAGACCGATGTGCAGGAGTTCCCCAGGGAGCTGCAGTGGATGACCTATCTACAGGAGTGGTACATCAGGGGGACCAGGATCCGCCAGCTGCCCGACTACCTGGCTCTGTTCACCCAGCTCACCATCCTCCAGATCCCCAAAAATAGCATCAGCGAGCTGCCGCCGGAGATCGGTGAGAGTTTGCTGCTATATATGACACATGCTTCATCTGAGACAGAAGAAGGTTCTGACCCAGAACCCAGATTCTCTGTCATTTCCACTACTTCCTGTTTGTGTCATCTGCACCTTCAGGTCGACTGAGCGAGCTCAGACAGTTGAACGCCAGCTACAACCGTCTGTCCAGAGTCCCGGAGGAGCTCGGAGACTGCCAGAACCTGGAGAGACTGGAACTGACAGGAAACCACCTGTCCAAGCTGCCGTTTGAGGTGAGACAGAAGCAGGTACCCCCAGGTGTGTCATGATTCAGTCCAACCTTTATTTATAAAGAACATTTAAAACAAGTCTCCTGACCAAAGAAAACTTCCAGCAGGGGGGTGGGGGTTGGGGGAAGGGAAGTTCACTATCAGGACGAGACTGAGTTTGGAGACTGGATTCAAAACCAGGCAGACTTTTACAGGAAACACTTTACAGAGTTTTGGGGCGACTGCTGAGAAAAGTCCATCTTCTAAAATATGGGGCTACGATATAGCCTCAAGTCTAAAATACAGGACAGAATCTGTTAAGAGCTTTAAAAACATCCTCCAGTTGATGGACAGAGAAGAAGACATTTCCATAATTTTCCAAAAAAACAATTCCTAAAACACACAGTTTCTTCAGTCTCTTAGGAAACTGGTCCGTGTGTTACAACGTCCAAAGTCGTGTAAACTGCTGCTGTAAAGTTTGTGGAAGCTAAAGTGAGCTGCGCGGCTAATTTGTTTTAGTATCTTAAACTGAGACGCACAGCTGAGTGAGAGACGTGTCCATGTAGGACAAACATCAGTTTGACCACAGTCAGGAGTTAAAGGAGGCAGTTCGGTTAATTTAGCATCTTAAATGAGTGTTTATCGCTCACTGCGACCCTAAAAACACCAGGAAACACTCGCAGCATCATTTATTATCCCAGATAACGAGATGAACGCGACAGTTTTGGTGAACAGCAACACCCAGATCGATACAGCAGTTACGGAAGTCGATATAAAAGCAGACTGAACTCCCTGAAAGCCTGAAGAAGATAAAAAGGTTTTCATGTCAGGAAGAAGCTTTCTGTCCAGGTTCACGTCACAGTCCAGTTAAATCCAGTTAAATCCAGTTAAATCCAGTTAGCAGCCAGAAGGTCCAGATGTTTGGTGTGGGTTGGGAATGGCGCCTGTTTTCAGGGTTTAGTTGGTGTCCCTGTCCTGAGTTCATCTTGTTTCCTGTTTTATTTTGAAGGTCTGTCTTTGTCTTCACTTCCTTCCGTGTATTTCCTTGATTATTTGCGCCTGCCTCTTGTTTGTCCCTTTGTGTATTTAAGTCTTGTCTTCCCCATTTGGTTTGCCAGATCATACGGTTATTGATCCTGGATCGGTTTTGTACCCTGCTGCCCTGAACTCTGGACTATTCCGTTTGAATTTGGTTTTTGTGAAATTGATTAAAGGATGTTTTGGATTTGAACCTCCTGGTTCTCCTGCATTTTTGAGTCCTCCTTACTAGAAACTGAGCAATGTTCCATGTCTCCTTAGAAGGATGAGGTGGGATCAATTCAATTCACTTCAGTTTTATTTGCATTTATTTGCATATTTGCATAGTGTTTATTACAATAAAAAATGGTCTCGATGACCAGAGCATGACTCCTGAGCAAGACCTAAAGAAAAAAAAAAGTAAAAACTCCCCTACTGACAGAAAACCTGAAAGCCCAACAGACAGACAGTGAGAAAAGACAGTGACAGGTTCAGACTGATGATGTCACCATGCTGATGATGTCATCTGCAGCTCAGCAGCCTGAAGCAGCTGGTTCACCTGGACATTTCGGAAAACAGGTTTGTGTCGATCCCCATTTGTGCTCTGAGGATGACTAGCCTGCAGGTGCTGGACATGAGTAATAACAGCCTGAATGATCTACCACAGGACATGGACAGGTAGGTGATGATGTCATCACTTAAGCACCGCCTTCATGTGGTAGTACATGACTGCTTTCTGTTGTCCCGGTGTAGGTTGGAGCAGCTCGTCTCTCTGTTCGTCCACAAGAACAACCTGTCCTACCTCCCTCACTGTCTCACAAACATCTCCACCCTGAAGATGGTTGTCGTCAGCGGCGACGACCTCACCTGCATCCCGACCAAGCTGTGCAGCAACCCCGACATCAAGTACAGCAGCACACAGACAGAATCCAGCTGAGACCCTGACCCTGTCTGAACCGGTTTCTGATCTCCTCACAGGTTCATACGACTCTACGACAACCCAACCAGCGAGGAGAAGAGGAAGAAGAAACAAGAGGAGGAGGAGAAGAAGAAAGAGGAGGAGAAGAGGAGGAGGTGGAGGGAGCAGAAGCAGGAGGTGAAGGACAGCAGAGAGAAGGAGTTTCTGGAGGCGTACATCAGCTCTCTGAAGGACAGAGGTGAGGCTCCTGGACCACACACCTGTTCAGGTAAAACCAAGATGACTGTGAACGGAGGTTAAAGTTAGGGTTACCCACCCCATTAAACCCTAACCCCACAAACCCTAACCCTAACGGAGGTTAGGGTTAACCCCTCAAACCTAACCCTAACGGAGGTTAGGTTAACCCGTCCATAAACCTAACCCTAACGGTTTAGGGTTAACCCATCCATAAACCTAACCCTAACGGAGGTTAGGGTTAACCCATCCATAACCTAACCCTAACGGAGGTTAGGGTTAACCCATCCATTAACCTAACCCTAACGGAGGTTAGGGTTAACCCGTCCATAAACCTAACCCTAACGGAGGTTAGGTTTAACCCATCCATTAACCTAACCCTAACGGAGGTTAGGGTTAACCCGTCCATAAACCTAACCCTAATGGGGGTTAGGGTTAACCCATCCATAAACTTAATCCTAATGGAGGTTAGGGTTAACCCATCCATAAACCTAACCCTAACGGAGGTTAGGGTTAACTAATCCATAACCTTAATCCTAACGGAGGTTAGGGTTAACCCATCCATAAACCTAACCCTAATGGAGGTTAGGGTTAATCCATCCATAAACCTAACCCTAACGGAGGTTAGGGACCCATCCATAAACCTAACCCTAACGGAGGTTAGGGTTAACCCATCCATAAACTTAATCCTAATGGAGGTTGGGGTTAACCCATCCATAAACCTAACCCTAACGGGGGTTAGGGTTAGGTTTATGGATGGGTTAGGGTTAACCCATCCATAAACCTAAAAATTTTGTTTGGACAACCAGAATACTACACAAGAAGGTAAAAAACAAAATATAAAAAGACAGAAAAAAGTCAACATAGAACATTTGGTTTTTGCATTTTATTTCTAACAAAGTTTATAACTAAAGGGATGGATCAAGGCACCTGAGCCAGACCAACCTATAAACTTTATCAACCAGTAAAGTTATCAGTTTACATCAACTTCCCCGTTAGGATGGTAATGCATCTTTAAAAGATGAGAAGAAAACCATGTGGTGTAGATTCGGTCCTCGAGCTCATAACTCTGAGAGGCTTGAATCAACATGACTGGACTTATTTTTATGTTCTTGAAGACAAACTGTTGGAGAAGTCAGACTCAAACTGATCAGCAGGACGAAGGTAGCAAGTCAGGACCAGTCTGAGCTGGTGACGGCCTCAAAGAAGAAACCTCTCACTTCCTGTTGATGCCATAGAAAGACCACAAGGATTTAAAACTGAGCTAAGAACATTAAAAACAACATGAGGCTAATAACTATATTTGGAAATTCTGTTTGATCGATTAGAAGTTTTTCAACAGTTAGTGGCCGACTCCCCCGTGACCCTGCAGAGGATTAAACGGGCCAACTCTTCTTCAGTCATGTGACTTTCTGTAGAAACGTAAAACAGCAGAAGCAGCAAAGGAAAAGACAGTTGTTA
This sequence comes from Hirundichthys speculiger, assembly GCA_018398805.1. Classification (NCBI taxonomy): domain Eukaryota; kingdom Metazoa; phylum Chordata; class Actinopteri; order Beloniformes; family Exocoetidae; genus Hirundichthys; species Hirundichthys speculiger. The sequence continues at coordinate 6,981 of JAGFBZ010002298.1, read as the reverse complement.
TTGAAGAAATGAGGGACCAAGAAGATGTGTAAATATCAGAATCAGAAGCATTTATTGTCATTGAACCAGCGTCCCAGTACAACGAAATTTCATTCCAGTACTCATCCAAGAAACATATAAAAAACAACAACAACATTTAGGACATGGATGTCCGATGATGATGAGGCTAGCAACAGTGTTCGACCAATTGCTAAATTGGTGAAGATTGAGTTTAAAAAAGAAACATCTCCCCTACGTGTCAAATGGACACTTGGAGAGGGAAAAAAAAACACCTCAGCACATTTAATTAAGCATGTACAACCACAGGACTTGATAGAACTGATGGCGGATAACCAGTTTTGAGTCTTGCGCGCGCAGCCAGCTTGGCGCATCGCGCAGTCAGTCCATCGCCAAACGGGGGAGAAGGGAGGTGCGCAGGGCGGGAGGGGGGCAGCGAAGACGTGAAGTGGGGGGGGATGCGTGTTGATCAGTGTAAGTGAGAGTGCAGTCATGTAGCCTGAAGATCTAGTCTCCAGGCAAGAGGGGGAATTGGGGGGGTAAGAAGCGTCCAGCCAAAGCTCGGAGAATAGATAAGGGGCGGCCGTGAGCTGCGCTTCCAGGACCAAAACAAAAGGATGTTTGGGGAGGCTGAGACACCTCTCCGTCTAGCCTGAAGTCTGCTGGATTTCTCTGGTGGGAATAACTTCAATATTCCGAATATTGGCCATTTCCCTGATACGCCGTGAACCTCCAAGATTGTTATCCATGCGCCCCAAAGAAGTCCAGAATCATCCCTGGGTTTGAGTCTCAATCTGAATCGCTCCCATTTCCGTCTGTCTCCATTCTTTTGTATCCGTTGTCAACTTTCTCACACACTCCTGGTGGGTGGAGTTTTCCTCGAATCCGATTGCAGCCTCCGTGCGTTTAATTTCCGATACACCAAGAATCCACTGAGCGATCATAGAAAATCCTGTATCATAAATCCAAAAATGAATGCAGTCTCGACATCCCCGGCAGTGGGCGAGACAATAAGTTTCATTTGCCCAGGAGGCCATCACGTACCCGCTGCGTGCGTACACCCGGACGAAGGCTTCTTGCTTTTCTTTGTTGAAAAATGATCAATTCATTCAGAGACCAGCTTACAAACCTGGTGTTCGGATATTCGCAGAAAAAACGTCAGAGCACGGATGAGACAGAAGTGCAGTGCAGGAAACAGTAGAAAGGAGTCGAGAAATGCGTCCCCTCGCCGAGAGCAGGAAAAAATTTAAAAAAAATATTTAGTTAAAAAAAATATACTGAAGTAGTGGATGAAGTATAAAAACCTTTGCCATCAACAACAAAGACAAAAATAATGCAAGGGGCTCCTGTGGTTACCTGGTGAAGTAACTCTGGAGATCCTTAACTGAGCTTTGACTATGTAGGTTTATATATTCTACGTTATATAACTACAGAAAACCCGTGGACCTAACATTCTTTTAAAAAAATACATCTGGGGGGCCGTCCTGGTGGGGCAGTGGTCGGGCAGGCGGTCCATGTTCAGAGGCTACAGTCCTCATGCGGCTGGTCGCGGGTTCGACTCCCGGCCCGGATGTCTTCCCCGTTCTCTCTGCCCCCCTTCCTGTCTCTCTCCACTATGAATAAAGCCACTAAAAAAATTCATCTGGTATCACAAATAGTGACGTCTGACTTGACCACAGTCAGCTGTTCAGATCCTCAACGAACACGTCATTGTTCAGACGTGTCCAGAACCGACGTTCTGTGATCGATTGTCTGCTGAAGTTGAACCGATTTCAGCTTTATGAAGTCGAGGAGACGGAAAGAAACTCGGGGTATGTGGACGTAAACCCGTCCTGGTGAACTTCTCCTCAGGCTGCCAGAACCGGGTCGACCGTTTTTCTGCTGCAGCTTTGAGCTGCAGTTAATGGAAATAGACTTTTCTATTTAACATAAAGGTTTTACTGCAGTTAATTCTAATATACAAAAAGATGTGTGGCGCTCATAAAAGCAGCTGACATGTCATTTGTTCCACACCAGACACTGTTCCCAGCTCCACCACCAAGGTGTCCATCTCCTGCCTGCTGTGAGGAGGAGGAGGAGGTTTGGACTGAAGGTCTTTGACTCCTGGACAGAGCACTTTATGAAGAAGAATACAAATAGAAGCAAAGAAAAACGAAGCTGCAGAAAGTTTGAAAGGCATTTCCACTGAGAACAAACTTCTACGTTCCCAGAAGGTTCCTGAGACCTTTTAGCATCGTGTTTGTGTTTAAGTGTGTTTGTGGGTTGATCGAAGCTGCATTTGTTCATAATCATAAATGCAAATGAAATGATTGTTAGTGTTGTGTTCATCAGGTGAAGATCGTTTCAGTTTGTTTGTATGAAAACTAAAAATGTTTTAAGAACTTAAATGACAGAAGAAACTTGGAAGCTTTGTATTATAATTTTGAACTGTAAACTAATCTGCTGCTGTGACTTTTTTTTTGCTGAACAAGTTTCAACGCTGTATTTTTATTTTAGTGTTCTCACATTGATTGTATCAATTAAAATTGTTTTTTCATTCCAAAATGAGGTTTTAAATATAATATCAGCAACCAGAGAGCAGATATCAAGCTTTAGATATGAACACATGAATCAGGTACCAGATGGTCTCTGCTATAATTATTTCATTTTAGATATGGCCAAATAAATAAAATATTTTAGATAAACTGGATTTATCTGCTAAAGTTGTGACCAAATAAAGAAAAAAGCAGAATGTCAGCTGGGAAGGAGTTTTTGGTTTAACTGTCAGGACAGATCCAGCTCTGAAGGATGTTAGTTTGTGACTTGTTTCATTTGAAATACTGAACTATGACCTTTTATTCCTGGAATAACTTCTGTAAGACACTGAACGGGTTTTCTACCTTTAGCTGTGAGTTACTTCAAAAATGTTTGTAATTTTTAGTGATTTTTAGGCAACCAGATGTTTCTGACTCTGAGAGCTTGTTGATTTTCTTCAATAAATGTTGTTTGTGGAAGTTTTTATTTAAAAATGTGTCATTATTCCCAGCCGAAAAAAAAGGATACTTTAACATACTAAATTTAAGCACACTTAGGGCCTGATTTACTAAGATCCTAAATAAAGAGTACTAAATTGCGTGTGCACTGAAAAAGTTTGCCTTCTTTTGTTGTGGTGTTTTGCGGTGATCAACTAAGAAATGCTCGCAGCAATTGGATAACGGGTTGCAAACCGCAGTATTTAAATGAGGTGTTGCGTGTCTTACGGTTTGAGCCATGGAGAGTCTGGATGGAAAGCAGGAACCAAAGCGCAAATGAAATTTGACGAGTTGGAGTTAGAATATTAGTGGAAGAGGCAAATAACACATTCATGAACTACAGAAAGTTTAAACATTCACCAAAAGAAACGCATATGGTAGAAAATCTGCGATAGAATAAATGCAGTTGGTAGACAAAAAGACGGCAGATGAGGTTAAAAGAAGGTGGCAAAGTATAAGGCGAAGAACTAAAGAAAAGTGCCTTTAATAAAACTTCAGCAAACAGACAGTGGTGGAAGAGATGCCTCTAACCAGCATTGAGCAGCAGGTGCAGCTCACCTCTGGAGGAGCAGACTGGAACTGGTCTGACACGCTAGAGCCAACTGCAGACAAGGTAGGCGCACAATAAAAACACTTTTTTCTCCATGAAACACGTGATTTATTTATTATCACAAATAAAAAAATGAATGTGCCTCCTGTGGCAACCTTTTTTGCTGAATAATACTCGATTTAACATTCAAATAAATATTTCTCCTTTTTGCATGTGCTTGTGACCGGCTCCAATCAGCCCTTAGTTTCAACTATCTGGTTTTCATTCTTCCAAACAAATTTACACGAGTCCGAAAGACTCTCTCTCTCTGCGTATTCTTTGATTTTGGCGAGTCGCCTCCTTGCCACAATAACAGCAGCCATCGGTGCTAATGCTGGGCAGATTAGCACCTTCCCTTCGAACGTATAAATACAGACGCAATCACAATCCGCAATTACTTTCAGGGTTGGTAAATCTCATTGCGTGTGGTAAATGAACCTATTTGCATTTTCCCCTCCCAGTATTTAGCGCTTTCTGGGGTAGCCCCATATTGATTTCATCAGGGCAAAAGTACTAAATGAACACGTGGGCTATTTTGCTCATTTGAGAGGCGCAGTCCTCTTTGCACGCTGTTAGTAGATATCAGCTTGCACATTGGTTTGCGGGTGATGTCAAGTTTGCACACGTTTTTACGCACGCAAACCTTTAGTAAATCAGGCCCTATATCCGCTATGCTGCCCCCTCTCTGGAGGGAGGGGAGCATAGCGGCTGCTGCAGGACAGGCAGTAATCTCTATGGCAGTAATCGAGGGAGAAAACGAAATGACAACGAAAACGAAGCTGAATTTATCTACAATTCAGTTTAGTTTTAGTTAGTTTTACATCCTTCATTGTAGTTTTTATTTAGTTTTCGTTTCTTTTTTTAATTGTAGTTTTTATTTTTATTTCAGTTAACTGAAATATTTTTTCATTGCTAGTTTTAGTTTTAGTCTTAGTTTTCGTTAACTATAATAACCCTGCTTTGAAAACACTGGTATGAAAATGAATCCTGAAAACAAGAACAAACACAATACACATCTAACTGTACACCCACTTTAGTGTTAGGTTGGACCCAACTCTAGTTAGTTCAATTTTTTATATTGCTCTCACACTCTGATCTGAACAGCTACATTTGATGAGGCAACACAGACAGACAACTACAAAGGAGAGGCTAATGTGATGGCCTATTCTCTTTGATTGCTGTCGATGAACTCTCACACCTCCCAAGAAGATCATGTCCATCACGAGTTATCAATGGCCGTCATTATGCTGTCCTGTCTCTTGGTGAGAGCATGGTAGCACATAAGACTGATGGGATACACTATTAAGCCAGCGATTCAAAGTTGTATACCTAATAAATGTATTAATTTAGACAAAAAATAATAACATTATAGACATTCTATACAATAAAAACAACAACAATCCTAGAAGAACTCAAACAATTTAATGTCTCAGACATTGAACATAAAGGCAAATACACTTTCAAGTGCTATATTTCAAAAATAGGTGACATGAAGAACAAAAAAGGAAAACTGAAAAGCTATACAATGATAACCACTAATGCCACTTTGTTTATACCTTGCCAAAACCAAGGCTGCCCTTTAGTGCTAAGAACATTAAAGCTGTGAATTCTTCTTCACAGTCTAAGTTCCTTGGCAGGAAGAGTGTCATACTGCAGGTTGATGCATATGGAATCCTCCTGCTCCCTGGCTCCTGGTCATAAAAATCAGATGAGCAGCCATGACTGAATCCAAGACTTGGGATCTGGTCTGCTCCAGTCACAAAAACCAGAAGTTCCTCAAAGGAAATATCCAATCGTTCCTCTGTTGAGAAATATTACAGTACACTTTAGGAATTTGTGAGGTATTATATGTTGTGAAATTGTAGTACATTTTTTTGGAGAATAGATGTGTATTATTGTATTTTTTTATATGTTATAATGACCTTTAGGTTTATCACTTACTCATAGCTTTCCATGTCACATCAAACATTACCTGTTGTGCATCTAGCTATGAGAGATAAAAACACTACCAAAGACACTATAATCTTATGTTAACTAACTTCAATCTTGGTTTGTATTTTTACTTGTTGTCATGCAACTTTCCCAGTTGAAAATGTGAATTGCACCTACCCTCAATTGCCACCAGCCACTGCTCAAATTGGAAGACTGTGGTCTCCTCTGCTTCTCTTCGGTTACTGCCCTCCTCACTGTACACTGGTTTGAGCAGTGTTTTCATTGTAATTCGGGACAATTTTTCCCCAGTGTTGGTGAACAAAGGGGTAAATTGTTCCGAGTTAGCCAACACCATCTGCCAGAAATGACCACAGGCATCCATCCCAGCTGTATATTGCTGGATCATACTGGCAACCCTGTCAAACCAACAGATTTGTACTGTTATTTTTTTGTAATTCAATTTTCCCTTACTATGTTCATTATTTTGAGCACAAATGTGTACATACATATCACCAGCATCATGGCTTTGGGGCTTGTATGGAGTTGTTAGGACTTGTAGTTAGACAAGTAAATGCAACTAATCTTAATGGAATTAGATAATATTATGTTTTAAGTACATATGCTAAACTTTTGTGATTTTTTTGTTGTATTACTTGTTCATCGAATCTGATCTGATACGACAGATCTTCATCTTCCTCATAAACATCTAATGTACATGCACACATGATGCTGAAGGAAATACCTCAAAGTAACTTACATTCCATGTCTACTGTATTAAAAGCAGCAAACAGCACTCCTAAGCGTGTTGGAAGTAAAACTGGGATTATTCCTCTGGTGAACATGGTCAGATATGTCATGTCTTACATCTGAAGGGGATTAGAAATTAGCACAAAGGTGTCAACATGCAATGTTACCTGTGATAGCAGAAGTGAGCTACAACTTGGTGCCTCACTTCTGGGAGGTCCAGAATGGTTGCTGTGTATATTGTTGGGACCCCACAGCCAGCCACCCAGTCACCACAAGTATCTTTCAGTGCCTGTAGATCCTCATCTGTGGCACAACTGTTCAGCTTTTTAGTGTTTAAAAACATCAAACAGGGAATTTAATAGACTGGAAATGTAAAGCAAAATGAAATGTCTGTTCCATGTTTTGGATTATCTATGTGGCCAAAAAAATAAAGTCTGTAAATGTATGGTTGACTTTCCTTACAAGTTACTACTCCACACATTACATCATATAAATACCTGTTCCATTTGACTCTTTTGGTCATCTTCCAGCAGAGAGCTGATGTCCATGCTGGACAGCTGCGGCTTCTGGCCACACATCATCCGAAACACATTCTTATTAAGGGACCTCGGGCCTGGTCCGTTATGGGCCACGGACCAGGCCATCATTTTCCCTGCCTTAAAGAATTTTTGTTCTTCCAGTGCCCTTTGGTCGTAGGCAAAAAAT
>JAGFBZ010002297.1:0-239798 GCA_018398805.1 Hirundichthys speculiger | reverse complement strand
ATAATAATCTCAGTCAAATATATCTCAGTAATAATAATTTCAGTAATAATTTCAGTATTAATAATTTCAGTAATTAATCTCTCAGTAGTAAATAATAATCTCAGTAATAATAATTCAGTAATTAATCTCAGTAATAATTTCATAATAATTCTCAGTATTAATTCTCAGTAATCTCATAATAATCTCAGTAATAATAATTTCAATAATAATTCAGTAATAATCTCAGTAATAATCTCAGTAATAATTTCAGTAATAATCTCAGATAATCTCAGTAATAATTCAGTAATAATTCTCAGTAATAATTCAGTAATAATCTCAGTAATAATTAATTCAGTAATAATCAGTTAATATTAATCAGTATATCTCATAATTCAGTAATAATTTCAGTATTAATCTCAGTATAATTTCAGTAATAATCTCATAATATTCAGTCAGTAATAATTTCAGTAATCTCAGTAATAATTTCAGTAATAATCTCAGTAATAATCTCAGTAATAATTTCAGTATTTCATAATCTCAGTAATAATCTCAGTAATATTTCAGTAATAATCTCAGTAATAATCTCAGTAATATTCAGTAATAATATCAGTAATTTCAGTAATAATTTCAGTAATAATCAGTAATAATCTCAGTAATAATTTCAGTATAATCTCAGTAATAATTTCGTAATATTTCAGTAATAATCTCAGTAATAATCTCAGTAAATAATTTCAGTAATAATCTCAGTAATAATTCAGTAATAATTTCAGTATATAATCTCAGTAATAATCTCAGTAATATTTCAGTAATAATATCAGTAATAATTCAGTAATCTCATAATAATCAGTAATAATCTCAGTAATAATCTCAGTAATAATTCTCAGTAATAATCTCAGTAATAATAATTTCAGTAATAATCTCAGTAATAATTTCACATTAATCTCAGTAATAATTTCAGTAATAATCTCAGTAATAATCTCAGTAATAATCTCAGTAATAATCTCAGTAATAATCTCAGTAATAATCTCAGTAATAATCTCAGTAATAATATCAGTAATAATCTCAGTAATAATCTCAGTAATAATCTCAGTAATAATCTCAGTAATAATCTCAGTATAATTCAGTATAATCTCAGTAATAATCTCAGTAATAATGTCAGTAATAATCTCAGTATAATTCTCAGATAATCTCAGTAATAATCTCAGTAATAATCTCCAGTGAGCTGCAGCTCTCAGCTCTACATGTCTGATACCTGGTTAGTGGAGTTACTACAGAAACAGGTGTTGACGGCAAACACGGGTCAAAGGTCACACAACCACCCAGAAGCAGCTCCAGCAACTTCACAAACCACCTGCTAAAACCTGCCTGGGAACGTTGGGAACGTTAGCATCTGGGAACGTTAGCACGTCTGGGAACGTTAGCACTCTTGCAACGTTAGCTGGGAACTCTGGGACGTTAGCACGTCTGGGAACGTCAGCGTCTGGGAACATTAGCATGTCTGGGAACGTTACGGGAACGTTAGCAGTCTGGGAACGGAACGTTAGCAGGTCTGGGAACGTTAGCACGTCTGGGAACGTTAGCAGCTGGGAACGTTAGTCTGGGAACGTTAGCACGTCTGGCAACATTAGCACCTCTGACTGCCTCGCCAAGTGGAGAAACATCTCAAATCTTCTTAAAAAACCTAAACCACGGAGCGACTGTGCTTTAGAGAAGAAGAAGAAACAGACAAAACTGTCGACTACCCAGAGACCTAATTATCTGCAGTCAGGCCAGGACTCACTTTCTGGTCGCTCTGCCAACCGAGAGTCTACAGATTAATCAGCTCGTTAATTTACAGAGAACTGAGCTGTTGGCAGAAGTCGTCACAGTCGGAGGAATCAACAGTTGGCCGCCTAAAATACGACGTGCTGCTGCGTGTGAAGATTAAAAGATAAATGCATCTATGTAGCAGTAACCTGGAAGTGATTTTAATCTAACAACCTAAATATAAACACTGCATTTTAATTGAGCCACTCCAGACGAGACGTGTCTTTCTCTATAAAACCTGCTGTTTCTTCTGGAGATCTGAAGGGATTTCTGATATGAATCTGATATGAATCAGAGGTCTGAAGACAGAAGTTCACCGTAGAGACTCCAGAACCAACTTTGATTACACTTGTGAGCACACTAGTCTATTTAGTTAACACCTCCCTTCAGCTACCACATCCTCATCCTCCCATCAACCCCTGATGCTTCCCAGACGGAGGCTGATTCTTTACCTGCTGCAGGTACCTGATAAACCTTCACTTCAAAACAACTGCTATAACACATGCTAGCGATGCACAATAAACTGTTTTTTATAAAACCGATACTGATAAGCGATAACTTTCAGCTCATAAAGGCAGATACTGATATCGATATATATCGCAGAATCGATAAAATCACCCAGCCCTAGATATCGCGATATATTGCGATATTCTACCCAGTTAATATCAAAATTAAAAGTAGAGATGAAAAATTAAGTTTCTGTATATGTTCATCAGATGATATTGATCATTCAGAGACAAACTGAGTCAAAACTATTTGGACAGCGTATTTATTGTTTTTAATTTTAGACAATTTAAATGTGAAAATTAAACAATTTTCCTAAAAGAATCGATATTAGAAGCTGAAAAATCGATATTATATTGGGTGGCCGAAAATCACGATATATTGCCAAATCGATTTTTTTTTTTCACACCCCTAATCTTCACCAGAGGTATCCGTGGTCGTCCTCACACACCAGCAACGATGAAACAAGAAATTAAGAGAGTGACGGAGGACGAGGCCGAGCTAATGGCGTCTAGAGTCTAAAACCTCCATCTGTAGGCGGAGCCAAAAAGCTAAAAAAAACATCAAAGGTGTCTCCGAACACGTGAAGGTTTGAGGTCGTACGTCGATGTTAAACTCCAGAGTTTACGACATCTAACACGTCTTTCTTCACACCCGTGCTCTCATTAGGCTCCGCCCCTCGCTGGGAAGCTTTATTTTAGGGGCCATCGAAGGCTCGAGCGCTCTGACGCTCCTCAGATGTTGTGAGAAGGCCTCGATGTCGAAGGACGGGAACATTTACGGCTGTTTATTTAAACTCTGACGCCAAAACAATCATGCAGATCGCTCTGTTTAAAACGGCTCTGATTCCTTAAATGCCAGTTGGAGTCATCGACATCTCTACGATTAAAGCTGAAAGTCTCCGCTTTGATCACATCCTGATCGTTTTATTTCAAATCATTGTAGGAAGAAAAAATAAGAAGAAGTCCATATATGTCACATCATTAATGCTGCGTTCCTCTTTTTTCTTATTCCTGTGTTTTTCCATCACAGAGTCGGTTCACTGCAGAGGTGGAGCTCTCTTTTTTCCCAGGATCTGTCCACGTCGCCTCGTCCGCCTCTTTCTGTCCTTTTTTTCCTCCACTTTTCTCTCCAGCGGGAGCCACAGTGGTTAATAATGGAGCATTTGAGCTGAGTGTCCACCCGGCCCTGCGGTTGTTCCCGGCAGAAACTGCTGTCTTCCTCTAAATAGATTAGATCGCAGGCTGAGCTGAGAGAGGAGCCCTTGGGGGGGGGAAACGACGGAAAACGGAGAATAAACAGAAAACCAGTGAGAACGGAGGACCAGACTGTCCTCCAGCTGGAAGATGTTGCAGATCAGAAGGCCTCAGGCTTCACACGAGGCCGACGCCCATTTTTCCATCGCTGTCGCTCGTCTACGCCCTAAACGGTTTACTTGTAATACGGAGAGTAGGCTCTTGTCGATTGTGCTAGCATCATTTTTGGCATAATCTGAGGAATTGAGCATAATTTTTTGCCGTTTTTCCAAAAGTAGCACTGCTAGCATAATCCAATTGTATATTTTCTTGTACCTTAAGAAAAATAGCACAAGTAACCAATTTTAGAATAATTCAAGAAAACACGAAGCGATTATTCAATGTTAAATTTGTTATCCAGGGCTTTGTCAGAAACTGCATGGTTTAGTTTTCACTGTATTTGTTTTTATTTGTTTTGAAACCCAGCGCGCGCTGCTAGCGCGCGCGCACAGTTCGTTGTTTACTCGAAGTTTGCATACTTTACCATGGTAACTGGAGGCCATATGAGTGCAAAACCTTGCGCAAACTGCGTCACGCTCTGCTACTACACGCGATGGTTAGCAAGCTATCCGCGGATAGTTATCCAACACACTATTCCAGGCTTTGTGCAACCTATTTTTGTTCGCTGGATAACTATTCGCTGGATAGCAGGTTTATCCGCCGTATAGGCCTAACCACCGGATAAAGTTACCCAGGTTTTGAACAACCGGGCCCAGAACATCAGGCCAGGGTTAATAAAATACATTTTCAAACTTGTCTTGCGAGTTCTGAAGTTTGTGCACAGAATAATTTTTTTAAAAAGTAGCATAATTTGAGCATAATTTGGGCAAAAACGAGCACTGCCACTAGCATAATATGCCACTTTTACTAACCATCGGCAAATGCTACTCTGCCACTAGAGATGCGCGGATACGTATTTTAACCCGCAACTGCTAAAATCTCTAATTTGCAGGAACGCCTCAAACCGAACCGACCCGCCATGCTTTTTATAATATGTAAAATTTTTTTCTTATTATTAATTTGAGTGTCAACCGCAACCCGCCCGAATTTAATTAAAGTATTATTTTTTGACGAGTCATCCGCCCGTGCAGATTATCCGCTCCGCCCGCGGGTGCACGGTTTATCCGCGCATCTCTAGTCCACGGTGAAACTGGCCTCGGCAGCTTGAAGAATCGAGCCGCCCACTCCGCCCGATCACACAGCCATCAGTTCCCGTCAGCTCGGGCCTCCCTGCACCTTCGGCAGGACTTGAAACGGCTCCAGCGCCGTTTCTGTCGCCGCCGCCGGTGAATATTAAAGTGGAATCAATCATGAGCGCCGCAGACGCCAGCTGAGCTGGGTTTCCTCCATACTGAGATGGTGCTTATGTCACAGCGGTGATGACTTGATTACCCCCCCCTCCCCCTCCCCCGTCTAAACCGCTCCCACACAAAGATGCCTGAAATAACTGACAGAAACGGCGACTTCTGCCTCGCGATTATCCCAGTTACCGCCTGGAACCAATGTCGACGCTAACATGCTGCTACAAACGGGAATAATGTTTCCTGCCGTGTTCAGATCGCTCACAGTAGCTGCACAACAAGAGCGCTAACAACACTCCAGAGGGACAAATCCTCCCGAGGGTCTTTGGGAAAGCAAAAACTGTCTGGCTTTAATCTAACGGGGGGAAAACCCCGCCGTCAGAAATCTGCTCAGTGTTTGTCAGGCGGCGGGTTGTTTAACCCGACCAACTCGGTCCTCAATTAAAAACAAGACGACGAGTCTTGTGGTCATGAATGTTAAAAGGTCCAACTCTGGTTCAGACCTGCACCAAGCAAACTAAAGAAGTCCAGAGCTTTCTGGTTTATGAAAACCTGAGCGATTATAATAATGAACAATCGCCTCTAATGGAGGAAGGTGGTGAGAAAAACATTTAATCAAATCAGAGACAACTTAAATGTTTGATTGACAGGCGGTCCAGGAGCTGAACGTGAGGACGAGGACACCGAGGACTAGGGTTGGGCAGGGTTTGGATTTTAACGATTCCGATTCTCTGTTTTGATTCCTGTTCAAAACGATTCTCGATTCCGATTCTTTGATGTGTAGGTCAACAGATCGCGACTTATTAGTAGAATTTTTTCATTATAAAAAACGGTGACACATTTACACAGGCGACAGGCCATTTTTATTCTTCCACATGCTAGCATGCACATCTGCACACACAGAATTCACTTACAGCCTAAATGTTAAACAACTTACAGTTGGCAGTTGGCCTCCAAAATACATTTTACCCAACAAAAAACAAAATCAACAGTTTTTGTTTAGGAAGACGACCATATCTGCTCTTTCAGAAACAGACAGATAAACGCCGACAAAAACATAACCTCCTTGGTGGAGGTAAAAATTATTTGTTTACCTGGGTTGCTGGGTTACGCTCATACAGACAAGGGGCCCTCCTAGCCAATGGGATGCCAGGAAGATGCTAAGTGATAGCCACTACAGCAGCTACAAGTATGTTTACGTTCAGTAAACTCTGGGAGCTGCGAGTAGCAGCGCTACTGTATTTTTGCCTTTCGTATCCTGAAATTTCTTTCGTAACTAGTGCCAGTATTTTCCCGTTGATGCATTTCGTAACCTGAAAACTTCGTACGTAGAAACATTCGTAAGTAGAGGTACCACTGTATATGAGAAGGCAAGAGTTTCTGGATGAAGACGAACTCTGTTGCAGTCGAAGAAGCAATGGGAGCAACGCAGTGAATTAAATACGCGACACTCGTTTATTTTTCTGATGCCATGCAGGTGAAGGTGTTTTTGCCATATTAGTCGTGCTCCCTCCTTTGGCGGTAACACGCTTCCTACAGATGTTGCACTGCGCCAGGTAGCCGTCATTTCCCGGACTGAAATGCTGTCAAACTCGAGGGCGGCGTCTCTTGGGATCCATGTTGTGGCGATTGAAGTCCCATCGGTGACGGACGTGACGTCGCCACTAGCGCGGAGTTGAGTAACATCAACAAACTAGCGTAGTAAATCAAAACAAAACGGGGGAACGTTCCTGTGGGAATGGGGGAAGACTCCGTCTTCCCCCGTCTTACTGCGTCTTAGTCCGTCTTCCTCCGTTTTACTCCGGCTTCCTCCGTCTTCCCCATCTTCCCCCGTCCTCCGTCGTCTTACTCCTTACTCCGTCTTCCCCCGTCTTCTCCGTCTTCCTCCGTCTTCCCCCTTCTTTCCCCCTTTCCCCGTCCCCCATCTTCCCCTTCTTACTCTGTCTTCCCCTGTCTCCCTCCGTCTTCCCCCGTCTTTCTCCGTCTTACTCCGTCTTACTCCGTCTTCCTCCGTCTTCCTTACTCCGTCCCTTCCTCCCTCCGTTTCCCTCCATCTTCTCCGTCTTTCCGTCTTACTCCGTCTTCCCCCGTCTTCCTCCGTCTTCCCCAGTCTTCCCCCGTCATCCCCCATCTTCCCCCGTCTACTCTGTCTCCCCCGTCTTATCTTCCCCCATCTTCTTCCTCCGTCTTCCCCCGTCTACTCCGTCTTCTTCCCCGTCTTCCCCCTCTTCCCCGTCCTCCCCCCGTCTTCCCCCATCTTCCCCCGTCTTCCGTCTTACTCCGTCTTACTCCCTTCCCCCGTCTTCCTCCGTTCCCATCTCCCCTCATCCCCCATCTTCCCCCGTCTTACTCGTCTTACTCCGTCTTCCTCCGTTTTACTCCGGCTTCCTCCGTCTTCCCTATCTTCCCCCGTCTTACTCCGTCTTACTCCGTCTTCCCCCCCGTCTTCTTCCTCCGTCTTCCCCGTCTTCCCCCGTCTCCCCCATCTTCCCCCGTCTTACTCCGTCTTTCCCCCGTCTTACTCCGTCTTCCCCCCATCTTCCCCGTCTTCCCCCGTCTTACTCCGTCTTACTACCCGTCTTCCCCCGTCTTCCCCGTCTTCCTCCTCGTCTTCCCCGTCTTCCCCCGTCATCCCCCATTCCCCCCCCGTCTTCTTCCCCCCTTGTCTTCCCCCGTCTTACTCCGTCTTACTCCGTCTTCCCCCGTCTTCCTCCGTCTTCCCCAGTCTTCCCCCGTCTTCCCCCATCTTCCCCCGTCTTCTCTCTCCCCCGTCTTACTCCGTCTTCCCCATCTTCCCCGTCTTCCCCGTCTTACTCCGTCTTCCCCCGTCTTCCCCCGTCTTCCCCGTCCCTCCGTCTTCCCCGTCTTCCTCCGTCTTCCCCCGTCTTCTTACTCCGTCTTCCCCGTCTTCCCCCGTCTTCCCCTGTCTCCTGACGTCCTCACAGAGGTTTGGACCAAACCTTGATGCAGCATCTACTCATCAGCTGATGTCACAGCTGGAACAAGCAGCGCTAGCGTGGAGGAAATTTCACGTCTCTGATTCCAAAACGGGTGAAAGAAAACACTCAGATTAACTAGATAAGATCATTAAAGAACAGAACACAGATGAAATAACTGGACACCAGTCGTAAGTTCTTTACGTCCGTTTGGATAAATATTTGACGAACTGCTCGACAGAAAACATGTCTGAATATTTCTCTCTGAACTGCCTTCAGGCAGAGAAACCATGAAGCAGCAACCGGCGAACGCGTCCTCTGAAGCTGAACTAATCCAGATGATGGGAATCAAAAGCAAATCACTTCACCCATCATCCACCACGGCGGACTCCAGGATGACACGTTACATCACCGAGCTCTCGGCCCTGAACACCTACAGCAAAACAGAAACTGTTTTTGGTTTGGGGTTACGGTTTATCCCAGACAGCAGGATCCTGCATCACTGGTCTCAAAGGTGGGACTAGTATTTAGAGTCATCTTTGCTTTCCCGCTCCCTTCAGGAGACGTGGACGTATCCACAGACCAAACGTGTCCCTCCGGACACGGAGGCGTGAAGCGTCCGAGGATCAACGGCGGCCGCGCTGCACGCCGTAATCTGCACAAACGATCTGCTGCATCCAGATGGGAACGAGCTCGCGCTTGATATTCTGAACACACGGCTGCTGCTGGAAATAAATCACTTCTTCCAGCCGCAGGAACGCCTGCCTCTGCTTCCAGGATGTCCACGGAGGACGACTGCACGCGTCTCTGCGGTCGTGGTCTCAGCGTTTCACCATCGAGCCGACGCACCAAACGACGACAGCCGTGTAAACGATGAAATGCAATTAAAACAAGCAGGCGGTCGCCGCCGCCACACAGAGCTGCGTGTCCGGGCCCAGAAGTGCTCCTTGGGGAGTCCCGGCTCCACACATGAGCGGTTTTAATTGACGTGGTCCAGCCCACAGGAGGAAACACGGGACGGCAAGTTAATCAAAGTTTAATTCTAATCAGGAGTGTGATGATTAAAGGGGAGGTTTGACTCGCTGCATCTCTCTCTCTGCAGACTGATACCGCTGCGTTTCAAACATTAAACTGCAGTTAAGATCCAGTTCAGTGAACGCAGCATGAAGGGTTGGAAATGGTTGGAAGACTTCCAGCAGATCTCCGAAAGCTTTCCAGAAACCTACCGTTTGGAGTTAAGCTGGGGAATATTCCAGTTTATAACACCTGGGATTGTTTTCTAGAACAGCACTGAGGAAACCGATGCACCGATGAGCTCAGGGGTGTCGGACCACGGCAGCGCTTCAGTTCGCTTTCTGGACCAGTAGTGTTGTCAGGTGTCCCACCAGTAGAGCTGAGCGATTTTATCGATTCTGCGATATACAGTCATGGAAGAAATTATTAGACCACCATTTTTTCTTCACTTTCTTGTTCATTTTAATACCTGGTACCACTAAACGTCATCATGTGACTAAAACAGACATAAAAGAAAACACTGAATGCATAAAAGCAGTGTTTTTGGCAGTACAACGACATAGCTATTGATGTAAAAACTTAAGTGATTTAGGTTATAATCAAGAAAACCATGGAAAATGGTAAGATATCAGCTCTTAAATAAAACTCTTATGAGCAATCTTTGTGGTTATCGTTACGTTTGTCCAAACAAAACTTTTAACGGGGAGTTCAACTTGTCAGTTGTTACAAATAACCTTGTTTCTGTTGAATCCTCCGTCTGGGAGAACTTTAAAATGAAAATGTCCATGTTAAAGTTCAGTAACTTTACCAATCTGTGTATGATTCATTCTTTCCATTTTCAATTGTCAATCAAAAAAAAAAAAGAGTGACATTTTATAACGTTTTTTTGTTTTTTAATCTAACACAAAAAAAAAACCCGAAAAAGTTCCTGTTTTTTTTTTATATTTCAATTTTAGACTTGGATCAAAAATACGAAATTAAAAAATGGGCCACAGAACTGAATTAGTTTTATAATAGAGGACTGGACTTTCTGTTGTCATTACACATCTGTGCCACTAGATGGAGCTGCACTGCAGTAACCAGCTAGAGAACAGCAGGACAGTGAACACATGGAGCAGATCTGATGGAACATGGAGGAATGACCACAAAGTTTGGTTGCAGTTCAGAATTTTCTTTTTCAGACAGATTTGTTAATATTTCTACCTGAGTTGCTACCTGAACTGTAAAGTTCACTGATTTTTACTGTTCTCCATGTCTGTTTTAGCTTTTCCTTGTTTACCTGCCAATTCTCTTCCAGTTCCGCAGCAGCCAGTAACAGACTTTTCAAAAAAAAGCATGTGAGCAACATGCGTTGACGTGCGATAAAATAAATTTTGGCGTTAATAAACTATTGCGTTAACGCGATAATAACGAGTTAACTTTCCCAGCCCTCATATCGGTATTTTATTTCCCCAGAGAGTATCAATTTTTCAGCCGCGGGTATCAATATTCTACAGCCCTAGTCACGAGCTCCTGGATCTGGTTCTGCTGCGTTTGAGGACACTTCCAAATAGGGCTGTAGCGATACACTAATCTCACGATACCATACGATACACGATATTCGGCTCACGATACGATATATATCGATATTCATCTTACAGTACATTTACATCATTTTCCGAAAAGATTTTAAAGGGACAAAGTGATTTTGGTGACATCTTGTGAGTGTTCCAATGACTTTGTTTGAATTAATTGAACTGAAAGCATCAATTACACATTGGCCACGGTTACATGATGTTTTTTAATTCGGAATTAATAATTCGGAATTAAATAATTCCGAATTAAACTATTTTCCTTCGAGTTTACATGGAAATAGTAATTCCGAATTGAGGTTTACATGGAAAACATGTTTGTTCGGCTTTATCCAATTCCGGTTCTGATTGGATGGGGGGGGGGGGGACGTCTTTACATCTACCGGAAGAAAACAAATTTAGCAACAACTTGATTAGCAACAACATTCCACTTATTTTTGACCTGGGTGCATCTATATCTGCGAAACCTCCTTCATTTAACCTGGCCGCTACAACTTTAAGTTAAACAATTAAGTTTAATTCGGAATTGACAATCAGTGCGTTTACATGGGAAGTTTAATTCCTCTTTAATTCAGAATTAAAGTTAAATCCGAATAAAAGTTACCATGTAAACACCTAATTCCATATAAAAAATCTCAATTCCGAATTAAACTTAATTCCGAAGTAAGTGTCTGGTTTATTCTGATTTTAGTTCAGAATAAAATAATTCCGCGGTCATGTATACACTCATTCCGCTTTAAATTGATTCCCGTCTTTCTGCGCATGCTAGTTCTCTTGCCCGTCTGTCGCGATGACGCTTATATTCCGCGCTGGGCTTGTTTTCAAAACAAAGTTTCAAGATGGTAGCACGCAGTAAATGGTGGTCAAGAGCAGAGACGATTTATTTAATAAATAGCTTGGAGGAACTGGAAATAATTAAAAGAACAGATGGCAGGAAACATAAAAATTGTGAGCTTTTCAAAGTTGTAGCGGCTAGGCTAAATGAAGGAGGTTTCGCAGATAGAGACGCCACCCAGGTCAAAAATAAGTGGAATGTTGTTGCTAATCAAGTTGTTGCTAAGTTTGTTTTCTTCCGGTAGATGTAAAGACGTCTGCCCCCCCCATCCAATCAGAACCCTTCCCAACCCCCAGACCTTAAGCTGAATTGGATAAAGCCTAACAAACGTGTTTTCCATGTAAACCTCAATTCGGAATTACTATTTCCATGTAAACTCGAAGGAAAATAGTTTAATTCGGAATTATTTAATTCGGAATTATTAATTCCGAATTAAAAAACATCATGTAACCATGGCCACTTTCATATGGAATAAGGTGTTTACATGGTAACTTTTATTCGGATTTAACTTTAATTCTGAATTAAACTTCCCATGTAAACGCACTGATTATATGGCTGACAGGCAGCTTGCAAATGCTGGACAAAATGAATAAAAGATGTGCTGAGAAAAATAGTTTCATTTATTTAAACAGTGCAAATTGTTGCTTGCAAGCTTTTAAAGGTGGGACACGGGGGTTTTGAAAGAAGCTTCGAATATCGATACCCGCGGCTGAAAAATAGATACTCTATATCTATATCGATATATATCGTAGAATCGATAAAATCGCTCAGCTCTACTTCTAGAGATCGCGCCTTGACACCAGGAACCGTGACGGTATCGAGTCTCTCGTCCCGGGCCGAAACCTTCATGTTCTTCTCTGGGTTCGACTCCTTGTGTGTCGTCAGTTTAAGCTCATCGTTTGATTGGATCACCTTAAACGATCCGGCCGATATCTGATCGATTGCGGTTTCTAAATTGTGTTCACCGCTGCAGCCGAGTCAACGACAACCGTACAAACCAGCAACCCTGAAGTTCACCAGCACTGAATTTAACCGTAAAAATACGCCCAACTATGGAGACGTAATCATGTAAAACTTTCCTTCTGGGCTCGCAGCGGCAGGAAAAGGCTGATTATGACACTCGGAGAGAAAAACGAGATAATGATCGACGAATGCACGACTGCTACGTCTCCGAAACCTCAGGAGAGTCAATTAGCCGAGATTAGCGCCACAGAAACAGAGTCTCCATGAAGGTCAGAGTCTCGTGTTTTTAGCTTCCTGTATTGTTTATTTCTCTGTATCAAAGACCGCAGGAGTAAAAAAATATGTTGATTAATAGATTCACGTTTTCAATGTTAGAAACTCCGTTCAGAAATATCACAGGAAAATGTTAGAAGATGAAGAAACGGAGGAAGAGAAGCGACTGAAGGAGGAAGAGAAAAGACAGCAGATGAGTTTGAGAAGAGATTCAGAAAAAGTAATGACCTCCATTTAAAACCGCTGCTTTCAGGACGGCGTCCTCTTCTGGGATCGGACCCGGTCTGAACTTTAGAGTAAATTTAGCAGATAAGTGGGCGACTCGCTTGTTTATGCAGCACAAAACGGATTTTTCCTTCTTTGGTCGGTTCATGAAAAAGCGTCAGATGAAGGAAAAACCAGTTCATCAGGATGTTAAACCAACAAGACCAGCAGCAGCAACGACTGGTTTCACACTGACAGACCATCTGTTACTGATCTGGACCGGTCCAAACCAAACCAGACCAGACTGGACCATCAGACCAGACTGGACCAGACCAGACCAGACCGGACCATCAGACCAGACCACCAGACCAGACCAGACCAGACTGGACCGGTCCAAACCAAACCAGACCACACCATCAGTCCACTGGACTGGACCAGACCAGACCATCAGACCAGACTGGACCAGACCACCGGACTGGTACCGACCGGACCGGGTCGGACCAGACCAGACTGGACAGACCGGACCAGACCACCAGACCAGAACACCGTACTGGACCAGACCAGACCAGACCATCAGACCAGACTGAACCAGATCAGAATAGACCACCGGACCGGATCAGATCGGACCACTGGACTGGGCCAGACCATACTGGACCAGATCGGACTGGACCAGACCAGACCACCAGACTGGACCAGACCAGACCACCAGACTGGACCAGACCAGACCATACTGGACCTGATCGGACTGGACCAGACCAGACCACCAGACTGGACCAGACCAGACCAGACCAGACCACCAGACTGGACCAGACCAGACCACCAGACTGGACCAGACCAGACCAGACCAGACCACCAGACTGGACCAGACCAGACCATACTGGACCTGATCGGACTGGACCAGGCCAGACCAAACCAGACCACACCATCAGTCCACTGGACTGGACCAGACCAGACCATCAGACCAGACTGGACCAGACCAGACCAGACCACCAGACCAGAACACCGTACTAGACCAGACCAGACCAGACCAGACCATCAGACCAGACTGGACCAGACCAGACCAAATTGGAACGAACCGGACCACAGGACTGGATCAGATCACTGGACCAGACCAGACCACCGGACCGGACTGGACCAGACCACTTCCTCCATCTGTGGACTCGTTCCTCCATCTGTGGACTCGTTCCTCCGTCTAATAATTTGGATCATTAATTATATGGTGAATCAGAGTGAACTGGATCGTGAACCAGAACAGGAATCAGAACTACCCAAGTACACCACCAACGGTGACCTCTAGGTGGCAGCACCGGTCCGTACCGGTCCGGACTGCTGCGTTTGGGGCCGAAGTTCTCGCTGTGTCAACCGGCACCGATTTAACGTGAGGATGAGGACAAAACGGGAAGAACGACGACACGCCGAACCTCACAAGAGATTCCAGGTGTGTTCCGTCTACTACACCTGGATTTACCTGGAGGAGGCTGCTGGAGCAGAAAGAGCAGGTCTGAGGAGTCCAGCTCACGTCCACAGATGACACCAATGGACGTGAAATATGAACCTGATTATTGATTAGGACTTAATTATGATGTGGATCGTTAATTTGAATGAATTGCGTCATAAATCCGGTTCTGGATGAGAACAGTGAATTTAGCCAAACTGGATTTTAATTAAGATTTGACTGGATGCTGTTTAACTCTGTGTGAGGCGGTGAGCACGCGCGGATGATTGACAGCCCGTCAGAGGGACCGTTATTTGGGACGCGGCGTCCAGAAGAGACGCGGTTCTGTTTGGGTCTCGTCCACCATTTTATGCTTCAGTTTAACGTTGATTTTCTTCTTAAACTCGCGCAAAAGCGTCTCTGCTTATTTTATTTATTTCTTTTTCGTCTCACGGAGGACAAACTGCGGCGTGAATCTGTCGGGCGGCGGAGCGACACCTGTGCGTAAAGGTGGACAGGTCTCACGACACGCGGACTTCCGGACCGCGTCACACCAAACAAACACCTGTTTTACCTGTTTTTAATCATTATTATTATTATTATTATTATTATTTGGGGGGGGGGGGGGGGGGGTAATGCGGGGAAAGTTTTTGCCGTCGACGGTTCGGTTCTCACCTTCACGTCCGGCGGGTCGGAGCGGTTCGTGGCGGCGGCGGAACGCTCCGTCCTCCGCGGCCCTTCGGTGACCGGAATCCTTCCAGACCGGCGGTTTCCCCCCGTTTTCCTCCGACTCTCCCGCCGCTGCCGTCCGTCCTCCCTCCTCGTCTCCTCTCCTCTTCTCCTCACTCACCGGCGCTGGCTGCTGTTATTTTTCTTTTCTTTTTTTGTTCCTGCGACCGTTACTTCACCTCCTCAGAGACGTTTTCGCGTCCCGTGACAGTTGCCGCCGCGGTCCCGGACCTCGCGCCGCTGGACCTCAGGGCGCGCGCTGCTCTCGTGCTTCCCCTCGATCAACACAAGTTGTCAAGTAACTTCAGACTCACCTGAAAGGAAAGAAGGAGGGGCGGGGACGGGGGGGCTGCCTGTAGAGGTGGGCGCTACTGAAGCTGCGCTGCTGCCCTCAAGTGGTAAAACGGAAGAACTGCACCTTCCCGCAAAATAAAGTATAATTCGATTCAATTTTGTTCAATTTAAAAAGAATAAAATAAATAAAATGAAATGAAATAAAATAAAGTAAAATTTGATTCGATTCAGTTCAATTTAAAAATAATAAAATGAAATAAAATAAATTAAAATTCGATTTAGTTCAGTTCGATTTAAAAAGAATAAAATAAAATGAAATAAAATAAAATAAAATTCAGTTCAGTTCAATTTAAAAAGATTAAAATAAATAAAATAAAATTCGATTCAATTTAGTTTAATTTTAAAATAATAAAATGAAATAAAATAAAATAAAATTCGATTCAGTTCAGTTCGATTTAAAAAAGAATAAAATAAAATGAAATAAAAGAAAAGAAAATTCAGTTCAGTTCAATTTAAAAAGATTAAAATAAATAAAATAAAATTCGATTCAATTCAGTTCATTTTTTAAAAATAATAAAATAAAATAAAATAAAATAAAATCCGATTTAGTTCAATTCGATTTAAAAAGAATAAAATAAAATGAAATAAAATTAAATAGAATAAAATACAAATCTATTCAGTTCAGTTCAATTTAAAAAGATTATATCAAATAAAATAAAATTCGATTAAATTCAGTTTAATTTTAAAATAGCAAAATAAATAAAATACAAATAAAATTCAATAAAATAATATAAAATTAGATTCAATTCAGTTCAATTTAAAAAGAATAAAATAAAATGAAATAAAATAAAATTAGATTCAATTCAGTTCAATTTAAAAAGAATAAAATAAATAAAATAAAATAAAATTAGATTTAATTCAGCTCAATTTAAAAAGAATTAAATTAAACTAAAAACAAATAAATAAACTAGATTTAACAATCAGCATATGCAATGGCAATTTCTTTAGATAAAAATTTGAAAAATTTAAATCAGAAATCATATTTCGGACAAACTCAAGCGCCAACATCCCTACTTTTGTGTTGAAGCAAACCCCGTAGTCATTTAAAAAGAAAAATACAATGCCTTAACTGGCCACTAGGGGCTGGCTCCAAAACAGAGCAAATTCCCGCTGACTTCATGTCAAAATGACAAGAGAAATAAACATATTTACAGCCTGGTACATAAATCAGTCTTGGTTTAATTTCACAGCTATGACGACCATGCAGGGGTGATTTATTTAATCATTCATTATAGAAATGACACGAAGCAACATAATTATTGGCAGCCAACCAACCAATCAAACAACTATCAGTCATTTCCTGATGCATGTAGTTCATATTAGTTCTAATCAACAAAGTCAGAACTGGGAAGTCAGGCCTTTAACAAACTGGGAAACTGGAATTAGCAAAGAAAATCCCACATTCCCAACACCAAAAGTCCACATCAGTGTTTTTATTTTATTTAAAATTGATCATTTTCAAAGTGCAAATTAAATATACATTTGTGTGTAGTTTGTATATTTTCTTGAAAAATATATATAGTATATACATTAGTATACTCTCAGTATTTATTATACATACAATAAAATACAAGAAACATTGTCATTATCGCTGTGTCTCACCAGCCTCCACTTTTAAATCGCCTGGCAACTGAGAAACGTTGTAGTTTTCAGGAGGAATGTGTGTCCACGTTGGCTGAAAACAAGCTTTCAGCTGCTCCACAGTTTCCTTCACGAGTGTTGGATCAGAGACAAATCTGATCTCTGGACCTCTGGATCTGATTCAGCCACACTTCTGAATGTTGAGCAGAATCTGATACGGCCCAGCTGAAAATAAACCCCCTAAATAGTAACACGTTGTTCCCCAGTGTGTATATATATATATATATATATATATATATATATATATATATATATATATATATATATATATATATGCTCCTCTGCATCGGTGGTGTCGACACACATTTACAGGTCACATTTGACACAGCTGCTGATGAACCTCCAGAACATCCCAGATGCTGAGGACAGTCTGGGTGGTCTTCCTCGTCTCTGCCACAGAACTGGACATCTGAAGATGAGACGTGACTCATCTGACCACAGAGCACATGTCCACCGCCGTTCAGACCATCTGGAGGTCGTTTCCAAAGGGCTCAGAGTTTATACGTTTCTCTGACACAGTTTCAGGGATGCAACACCTTATTATTGCGTTAACGCATTAATTTATTAACGACGACATTTATTTTATCGTGCGTTAACGCATGTTGCTCACATGCTTTTGTTTTGAAAAGTCTGCAGAACCAGAAAACAAACAGTTGCCAGGTAAACAAGTAAAGCTAAAACAGAAAAAAATCCTTGAACTTGATTATCTAGCTGGTTACTGCAGTGCGGCTCCATCTAGTGGCACAGATGTGTAATGACAACAGAAAGTCCAGTCCTCCATTATAAAACTAATTCAGTTCTGTGGCCCGTTTTTTTTTTTATTTCATTTTTTTCAAAGTCTAAAATTGAAATATTAAAAAAAAAAACAGGCAATTTTTCATTTTTTTGTGTTAGATTAAAAAACAAAAAACTTAATAAAATGTCACTTTTAATTTTTTTTTTTTATTTTTGATTGACTATTGAAAATGGAAAGAATGATTGATACACAGATTTGTAAAGTTACTGAACTTCAACGTGAACATTTTCATTTTAAAGTTCTCCCAGACGGAGGATTCAACAGAAACAAGGTTATTTGTAACAACTGACAAGTTGAACTCCCCGTTAAAAGTTTCTGCTGTTACCTCAGAAATTACCTGTTTTAATGTTCTGATTGTGCTGAGACACAATAATTTTGTTGGATTTTTTTGGTAGACTTTTTTATTTTTCATAAAAACAGGATGACATTAATGCCCTGGCAGTGGCAATAAGCTTTATTTTATTTTACATTATTTAAGATGAGATTTACACTAAATATGTGTTACTGACAAGTGCTGATGTTAAAAGTGTTTGAACAACAAATGTTATGACATTTTAGTTCATATGGCAGCAGAACATTTAAATAAAAGTGACCTTTACACTACTTTTGAATTCATTATTTGATTTTGCGTATACAATGCGATTAATCGTGATTAATCAGGGAAATAATGCGATTAATCGCGATTAAAAATTTTAATCGTTGCCCAGAACTAATTTTAAATACTTCTGATCTTTAATTGTGACCACTATGACTCTTCCTCAGTAAGATAAAATTCCTTTCCACATGGGTTGTGGCATATTAGCACAAAAAAAAATCATATTTTGATTTTTGTCAGGGACTTTAGGGATGCCTCTTTTACATCCCTCACATGTCACCAATTTATCTCATATAACCAAATGTATCATCTTTACTTCTGCTCCACCCACATAATCTAAACTTCCTCAAAATTAAAAGCCTGATGGTTCAAATATGATTCTAAACATTAAAAAAAAAAACTAAAGTGGGAAGGATTTGTTTAAAGGTCCAATTAAGACATCAAATTCAGCAGATCAGAACTCTGCACCGTTAATTTCCCCCGATGGTGAAATTCCCAGGAGGAGCTGCTCTGCTGCTCAGGTTCAAGTCTCTGACCTCTTTCATAACGAAGCAGCCAATTATTCAGGTGTTTTAGAGGAGCGGGAGCAAAGGTACCGCCGACGAGTCCTCACTTCAAACAATCCCGTCGAGTCCAGCGTTGCATTTTAATCTCACTACAGAGGAAGGAAGCACTTTATCTCATGAGCGCTGCCCTTATTAGTTCAGGTTCTGCTTCCACTCCAGGTAACCTCGGGGGGAGGGGGGGGCTGATGAATGTGGTCATCTTCAAGATAAAAAGATCTGGCTGGAAATAGAGGTCCTCAACAAAAAAAAAAGAAAGAAAGAAAAGCCAATTAAATTGATCGGGTCCAGGAACTTATTCCCCAGAAAGCTGGCAGGTTTCAGAAACAGAAGCTTCACTGAGATCTGAACGCTAGTGATCATCTGGACACGACGACTAAACCAGTAAACACAAAAACAGCTTAACACGTTAAAATGTTTATTTAACAGGAAGGTCATATCTGACATCGGAAAAACAAAGTTCAGTTTTCAAGCTTCAAGTTTTAATCAGATGTGCATTTAAATGAACGGCAGCATAAACAGAGAATCCCGCCTTAATAAAGAGAACTTTACTGATGTTTTCGCTCAGTTTTCACCAAAGACCTTCAATTAGTAAAACGTTGAAGGCAAAAAACTATTTTCTTAAAGTTACTCTGTGCAGCAATATCACGTTTGACCACATGGGGGCAGCACATTACGAGAAAATCCTCTTTTTGTCAACACAGCAGATAAATACGCCCCCATGTGGTCAGAAGTGGTATAGCCACGTAGATATAATCTTTAAAATGCAACGCTGAACATGTACAGCACAATTTCAGAAGCTGTAATAAAAAGGTGTAGATGACGAGAACATCTAAGACCCACAGATACAACAGCTTGGTACTGGTTATACTGGTTATGATGGAGTCAGCGAACGGTTCGGCACGGTGCTGCTGGGCCGACATGCCTTGTAATACCGCATCGTCCCACTGGAGGTGCACCTGGTTGCATATCGACATTAATTTTCTTGTGTCACGCTGCCCTCGTGTGGTCAGAAGTGGCGCTGCTGCACAGAGTGGCTTTAAGTGACATAATAGGAGTTTATGTCATTTTTATATTGTGTTACAAACTCATAAATCTTTCCACCTCATCTTCATGTTCTCAGTGCATTAAAGCACATTTACTGCACCTTTTTTTTTATATATATAAGCACAAAACACACATCCTGAATTTACACTAAAATAAACCAGCGCTAGTAACTAGCCACGAGCTACCAGCAGTTTCACACGTACGTAAACCAGCTGGTAACAGATTACTGATGTTGGTAAGTAATCTGATTACTGACGCTGCTTCCAATCAGACGCGTCTTTAAAAGTGACCTCAAGAAAATGATTTCAGATCCCTCAAGAAGCTAAATAAATAGATTCTAAAATCTATAAAAGGCAAATATATATATATATATATATATATACCCCATTTCCCGCACACTTATTAAATATTTCAGATAAAGTGCGTTTAAATAATAAACCCTGCAGAGAATACATGAGTGCAAACAAAGTTAATGATTCGTCTCAGTGCATCTGAGGAGGTTGTTTTTTAAATCACGCGGCTGCTGCGATCTGAAAACTGTCAGCCAACCGGGTCAGGTGATCTGCACTGTTCTACATCTAGAACCGGGTCTTCTGTGACTCCTATAGTCTGGTACGGTCTGATTTAGCCTGGTATGGTCTGGTACGGTCTGGTACAGCATGGTACAGTCTGGTAAAACCTGGTACAGTCTGGTATAGCGTGGTACGGTCTGGTGTGATCTGGTACGGTCTGGTCTGGTACAGTCTGGTATAGCGTGGTACGGTCTGGTATAACCTGGTATAACCTGGTACAGTCTGGTACGGTCTGGTCTGGTACGGCCTGGTGTGGTCTGGTGCGGTCTGGTACAGCATGGTACAGTCTGGTATAACCTGGTACAGTCTGGTATAGCGTGGTACGGTCTGGTATAACCTGGTATAACCTGGTACAGTCTGGTACAGTCTGGTACAGTCTGGTACGGTCTGGTCTGGTACGGTCTGGTGTGGTCTGGTACAGTCTAGTATAGCCTGGTACGGCATGGTACGGTCTTGTATAGCCTGGTGTGGTCTGATACGGTCTGGTATAGCCGGGTATAGCCTGGTACGGTCTGGTACAGCCTGGTTTAGTCTGGTACAGGCTGGTATAGTCTGGTATAGCTTGGTGCGGTCTGGTGCGGTCTGGTATAGCGTGGTACGGTCTGGTGCGGTCTGGTGTGGTCTGGTGTGGTCTGGTACGGTCTGGTGTGGTCTGGTGTGGTCTGGTGTGGTCTGGTACGGTCTGGTGTGGTCTGGTGTGGTCTGGTGTGGTACGGTCTGGTACAGTATGGTACGGTCTGGTACAGTATGGTATGGTTTGGTACGGTCTGGTGTGGTCTGGTACGGTCTGGTCTGGTACGGTCTGGTACAGTATGGTACGGTCTGGTGTGGTCTGGTACAGTCTGGTGTGGTCTGGTGTGGTCTGGTACGGTCTGGTGTGGTCTGGTGTGGTTTGGTGCGGTCTGGTACAGCATGGTACAGTCTGGTATAACCTGGTACAGTCTGGTACAGTCTGGTACATGGTCTGATACGGTCTGGTCTGGTACGGTCTGGTACTGGTCGGTCTGGTATAGCCTGGTACTGGTCTGGGGTCTGGTGGGTGGTCTGGTACGGTCTGGTGGTCTGGTACGGTCTGGTACTGGTATGGTACGGTCTGGTGTGGTCTGGTACTGGTATGGTCTGGTGTGGTCTGGTGTGGTCTGGTACGGTCTGGTGGTCTGGTGGTCTGGTGTGGTTTGGTGCGGTCTGGTACAGCATGGTACAGTCTGGTATAACCTGGTACAGTCTGGTACAGTCTGATACGGTCTGGTCTGGTACGGTCTGGTACGGTCTGGTATAGCCTTGTACTGTCTGGTACAGTCTGGTATAGCCTGGTACGGCATGGTACGGTCTGGTATAGCCGGGTATAGCCTGGTACGGTCTGGTACAGCCTGGTTTAGTCTGGTACAGGCTGGTATAGTCTGGTATAGCTTGGTGCGGTCTGGTATAGCGTGGTACGGTCTGGTGCGGTCTGGTGTGGTCTGGTGTGGTCTGGTACGGTCTGGTGTGGTCTGGTGTGGTCTGGTCTGGTACAGTATGGTACGGTCTGGTACGGTCTGGTGCGGTCTGGTGCGGTCTGGTGGGGTCTGGTGTGGTCTGGTGTGGTCTGGTACGGTCTGGTCTGGTATGGTACGGTCTGGTGTGGTCTGGTACGGTCTGGTGCGGTCTGGTGCGGTCTGGTGTGGTCTGGTCTGGTACGGTCTGGTACGGTCTGGTACGGTCTGGTGCGGTCTGGTGCGGTCTGGTGTGGTCTGGTCTGGTATGGTCTGGTACAGTATGGTGCGGTCTGGTGGGGTCTGGTGTGGTCTGGTGTGGTCTGGTACGGTCTGGTCTGGTACGGTCTGGTACAGTCTGGTATAGCCTGGTACGGCATGGTACGGTCTGGTATAGCCTGGTGTGGTCTGGTACGGTCTGGTATAGCCGGGTATAGCCTGGTACGGTCTGGTACAGCCTGGTTTAGTCTGGTACAGGCTGGTATAGTCTGGTATAGCTTGGTGCGGTCTGGTATAGCGTGGTGCGGTCTGGTACGGTCTGGTGTGGTCTGGTGTGGTCTGGTCTGGTATGGTCTGGTACGGTCTGGTACGGTCTGGTGCGGTCTGGTGTGGTCTGGTGTGGTCTGGTCTGGTACGGTCTGGTACAGTATGGTACGGTCTGGTACAGTATGGTACAGTCTGGTGTGACCTGGTACGGTCTGGTACAGTCTGGTACGGTCTGGTCTGGTGCGGTCTGGTACGGTCTGGTGCGGTCTGGTATAGCCCAGTACGGTCTGGTACAGTATGGTACGGTCTGGTGTGGTCTGGTACGGTCTGGTGTGGTCTGGTCTGGTATGGTCTGGTACGGTCTGGTTCTGAGCCAGCACCAATGCTTCAACGTTCCCGTGGTTCTGACATGAGACAGCCTCCAATCAATCAGTCATCTAGAAATATCTTTAAGAACCGCGTTAAGAACAATGGCCTCTTTTTTACAGACTTTCTCAGCAGCTACAATGAACCTCTGATGAAAATTATACAGCTGAGCACATTTTCAGCAGGAACAAAGCAGCTGAAGCACTTCTCACATTTGTGACACCAATTAGGCCATCTTTCTCTGATTTCAGAGTTCGCCGTCTGATGAAGCGATGAGTCACGGAGTGTTTGCTACAATTACAGTCTGGTTCAGACGCTTTCATTGTTCGCTCGAGTCCAAAGCTCTGCTCAGATTCAGGCGGCTGAATCTAAGTGTGAAGTGGCGTTTACGTAAGCTGTTGCTCCTTTATCGTCTGGATATTTTTAAAAAGATTTGATCGTATGATGATATACGTAACTGTCCCATAGTAACTGTTACAGGAGGTCCAACAGGTCGGTTCTGAATGGTCCCTCCTACCAGGTGTTGTTTTCGTGTCCTCCGTCTGTGCTGAGCTGTCACTGGACCTGACCTGGAGGTGGCGCTCTGACAGTCCTAGCCTGCCCCCTGCTGGAGGTTCCTCTCATAGTTCTCCACACAGGCGTGGATGCGCTGGGTGAAGTAGCTGTGGTCAGAAATGGCCCGGAGCAGGTCCGTCTGGATCAAGCTGATGTCGCGCAGCTCAGAGGTGCAGGCTGTTCTGGTGTCAGAGCCACCTGGCTGCAGGAACACCTGGGGAGCAGACGCACGGATTCAGGAGGGAGGGACAGATTCAGGGGAAACACCACACCGAGTGGCGACCACTGTGCCGCAGCCGCCATGCCAGCTGCGGCCACCACACCAGCTGCAGCAGCCACACCAGCTGCAGCAGCCACCATCGCAGCCGCAGAAGTCGCCATTGCAGCAGCCACCGCAGCCGCAGAAGCCGCACAGCAGCCACCGCAGCCGCAGAAGCTGCAGCAGCAGCCACCGCAGCCACAGAAGCCCCAGCAGCAGCCACCGCAGCAGCCACCGCAGCCACAGAAGCCCCAGCAGCAGCCACAGAAGCCCCAGCAGCAGCCACAGAAGCCCCAGCAGCAGCCACCGCAGCTGCAGAAGCCGCAGCAGCAACCACCGCAGCCGCAGAAGCCACAGAAGCTGCAGCAGCAGCCACCGCAGCCGCAGAAGCTGCAGCAGCAGCCACCGCAGCCGCAGAAGCCGCAGCAGCAGCCACCGCAGCAGCAGAAGCCGCAGCAGCCGCCACCGCAGCCGCAGAAGCCGTAGCAGCCGCCACCGCAGCCACAGAAGCCGCAGCAGCAGCCACCGCAGCAGCCACCGCAGCCACAGAAGCCGCAGCAGCAGCCACCACAGCCGCAGAAGCCGAAGAAGCCGCAGCAGCAGCCGCAGCTTTAAATACGAATGCACCACTCCACTATTAACATCAGATACTGGGTCGGATGTGGTCTCCTTCAGGTATGAGATATTGGGACACGCCCATGAGGCTGATCCATTAAAGCAGCCATTCCCAAACTTCAGAACACCAAGGACCAATTTGAAATGTGAATAATCTCTGCGGCCCACCAGAACCTTTAATCACAACTGTGATCAACATACAGGACTAGAAGCTATGTTCTGACATGAATGTAAGGGGTCAAGTAAGGTTACACTTGTCATATTAAGTTAAGATGACGGTAGAATAACACTTAACTGGTTTGTTTTGTTACTTTTTAATGTTTTAAAATCATGTTGTTAATATTTTACAGAAATTAAAAGCATATTTAAAAAAGATTTGTTTAATTTTTCTGACCTCTCACGGCCCACCTGCAGTACCGCGACGGCCAACCAGGGGGCCGCGGCCCAAACTTTGGGAATCACTCCATTAAAGGAACACTACAGAGTTAGAAAGCGCAGTTTTGGACTAAAAACCTCTATGCTACTTGAATTGCAATAAAAGCTCCCCACCACGTGATAACCTCTGTACAAGGTTAACAAGTAAAAAACCCAATCAGAGGGAATTCAAGTTTTCAACAAATTTGGGTGACTTCATCTTCTTCTTGGCCATGTTGTGAAGATTTTTGATTATACAAACTACATCTCCTCCATCAAACTTGGGTGTGATGCACCAAATTCTGTGACTTTTTCGTGAAATTATCAGTAACATTTCTAACTTTACAGAGCAGAAAAAAAGACAATCGGTGAAATTAATTCATGATGCCTTTAAAGAACCGACTCTACCTTCGGGTTCACGATGGTGTCGTCATCGCTCTGCCGTATGTTGTCGTCTATGAAGACGTGCTGAACGTGCTGGTCGAATGGGTCGATCCACAGCGGCTTCCCCCCGCGGATAGAGAAGGTGTTGGAAGCCCACCTGGAACAAAAACACCTTTAGAGAAGTTCAGATTGGGACCAGGAGGCCTGCAGGTAGCTGTGAGGACGCTGTAGATACCAGTCAAAGTGGTCCTGGAAGCCCCCCAGGCCCTGTACCGAGCTCAGGTACTGGTACAGGCTCCTCTCCCCGTCACGGGAGGACACCCGGTCCTCGGCCCGGCTCAGGACGACAGACCGCTTGCTGCAGCGGATCTTCCCTGGAGTCATGTCCACACTCAACTATGAGGACAGAGACGGACAGAAAAATAAGATCAGCTCTGTGGTTAATCGTTCTGTTATTAAAGCAAAGCCTCTGGTGGACTCGACCAGATGTACGAGTCACACAAGTCACTTAGATGTAAAGTTACATCTTTAAGTTGTTGCGACAAACAACTGCAACTGTCCTGCTTATAAAGATTGAATTGAATTGAATTGAAAATACTTTAATAATCCCCGAGGGGAAATTGGCTTGACATTGATGATTGACAAGATCATCTGGTTTGTTCCAACTGATGATGTGAGAAGACGGCGGTCACACCAACGCTCAAAGAAAACCGACTTTAACCTCACATGTGCTGTAGTGGTTCGAGTCCAATGAGTCCAATACTGCATTAGATGCGTTTTCCTTTTTTTATGGAAAGAAAAAAGACGCAGTCGACACTAGGGATGCGCGCGATTAGTCGTCTAAACGATTAAACGTCCGCCCACTTACTAGTCGGCACCAGAAATATTAGTCGTTTAAACCAGTTTGTGTTTTATTCATGTACAAGGCCGCTTAACTGTCATACAGCCGCCCGCCACTAGTCGGGGCTACAGAGCCGTCAGACAGCAGTCCCCCTCTCCGTGGCAACGCTCGAGTAGACTGGAGTTTTAAAACGGCACGGTGGGAAGATGGCCTCTCGCAAAACCAGTGCGGTTTGGCGGTACTTTAATCTAGAAAATGAAAACAAGGTAGTATGTAGACTGTGTCAGAAACAACTGGCATATAATCACTCGACTGGAGCAATGCGCAAACACATTCAACTCAAGCATTTGGAAGTTAATCTGCACGAGACGACGGCCGCTGATGCTAGCGGTGCTGATGCTAGCGGTGCTAGCCACACTCAGGCTGATTTGACATTGTTTACCCGGAGACGGTGTTCTCCCGTCCGGTCTGAGAGGATAATGCAGCTCATCAAGATTACACACAATATTTTTAGGGACAATGTTTCAAATTCTGTTTCGATGTTTCAATAAATTGTGCTAAATTCTCACTGTTTTCTGAGTGTTTTCCTTTTCTTTAGACTTGTCGACTAGTCTTAATTCAAATTTTAGTTTAGTCGACGGGGAAATTAGTCGCCAGGAACATCCCTAGTCGACACGTATGTAAAGTAGCCTGGTCGGCCAGATCCATTCAATTTAGGAAAACGGGTCTGAAAAACATCCTCCATCCACAGCCATTCACACCGGTGCTGCATCACATGCTTCTGTCTGGCTGCACGCCTGTCCAGAGGTGTCCAGAGGTGTCCAGAGGCATTTAGAGACATCCAGAGGCCTCCAGAGGCATTTAAGATGTCCAGAGACATCCAAAGGCATCCAGGGACGTCCAGAGGCCTCCAGAGACGTCCAGAGGCATTTAAGATGTCCAGAGACACCCAGAGACATCCAAAGACATTCAGAGACATCCAGAGGCCTCCAGATGCATTTAAGATGTCCAGAGACATCCAAAGGCATCCAGGGACATCCAGAGGCCTCCAGAGACGTCCAGAGGCATTTAAGATGTCCAGAGACACCCAGAGACATCCAAAGACATTCAGAGACATCCAGAGGCCTCCAGAGGCATTTAAGATGTCCAGAGACATCCAAAGGCATCCAGGGACGTCCAGAGGCCTCCAGAGACGTCCAGAGGCATTTAAGATGTCCAGAGACACCCAGAGACATCCAAAGACATTCAGAGACGTCCAGAGGCCTCCAGAGACATTTAACATGTCCAGAGATGTCCAGAGACATCCAAAGCTGTCCAGAGGCCTCCAGAGACGTCCAAAGGCCTCCAGAGACAACAAGAGGCCTCCAGAGGCATTTAAGATGTCCAGAGACGTCCAGAGACATCCAAAGGCATCCAGGGGTATTTAGAAATGTCTAAAGGCGTCCAGAGGCATCCAGAGACATCCAGAGACATCCAGAGGCATTTAAGATGTCCAGAGACATCCAAAGACATCCAGGGACGTCCAGAGGCCTCCAGAGACGTCTAGAGACATCCAAAGGCATCCAGAGGCACCCAGATGCATGCAGAGACGTCCAGAGACATTTAAGATGTCCAGAGATGTCCAAAGGCCTCCAGAGACGTCCAGAGACCTCCAGAGGCATTTAAGATGTCCATAGACGTCAAGAGATGTCCAAAGACATCCAAAGCTGTCCAGAGGCCTCCAGAAACATCCAGAGGCATTTAAGATGTCCAGAGACATCCAGAGGCATCCAGAGATATCCAGAGACATCCAAAGGCATCCAGAGACGTCCAGAGGTATTTAGAAATGTCTAAAGGTGTCCAGAGGCGTCCAGAGACATCCAAAGCTGTCCAGAGATGTCCAGAGGCGCCCAGTCTCTTCCCGCTGCCTGTAAATCAGTCGGATCCAGATTAATTCTTTGTATCAAGGAGGTAAAGAGTGAGGACGGGTGGTCAGGCAGCACGATCCTGCAGCGCGTCAGAAAGTTGTCCTTGAATGCGTCCAACACAAGGCCGTTATTCAACCAAACTAGACACTGTTCTCCAACGTTATTGTATTTAGTAAATAAGGGAAGTTTAAGTGCAAGCAGCCTACAGAAACAAGTGGAAGCAATGTTAAATTACTAGTGGTATAGCGGGCACACGGCCTCATGTAGAGCCGTTTTCTCTAACTGACTGTGTCACAAAATGTCATAAAATATCCACAATATACCGTTTTCTCAAAGTACCATGAAGTCCGTTTGTCCTCGGACATAAAAGCCGAGGCTAAGTCCACACGAGTCTGCATTTGTTTTAAAAAATGGTTTTAAAAACAAATGTGATTCCCAAAAAAGTTACGTCCACGAAACGCTGACCACATGGCTACGCACACCCAGCGGGCGTGTGCAGAAGAGCGCCAGCAGGGTACGAAATCAGCTGGAAATAACCTTCACTGCAGATTTTTATTAGTCAGTTGTTGTTACTGCGCTGAACCGACAGCTGTAGCAGAGGGTTAGGGGTGCTCACATTAAAACTGGACCATCAACGTGAATAAAAGGAGCTTAAGTGAAATAAGATCATCGCAGTGGTACTGAATCTGCTGCACTCGAGGAGTCAACTGAGGCAGGAAAACAACTTCAGTCCAGAAACTGTACAGCAACATTATGTCTTCAGATTGATTTCCTCCTCTGCTCCGTCTGTCTCGGCACAAAGGTGAATAAAACCTGACAGGAGACGGTCTGAAGATGATTTCCGCTGTGATCTTCCTCACAGGAGCTAACCGAGCCTGACAGGTTCACTTCTGGGCATCTCTTCCTCCCGTCACATAATCCCTGCACTTCCTCGAGAATCGATGCGTTCCACTCCGGTGGGCTGACCGGCACGAAGGCCTCCGGGAGGAGATGCTCATGTTTGAGACGGAGCCCGTCCGTTGACGACAGCGCGACGTTGAGGCGCAGAGAAGGTCAAGCTCTGCAGCGAAACGGCTCTGAGGTCGCCTGCCGCTGAGCAACAAAGACACACGTTCTTCCTCTAAGAGAGGAACCTCTAAGAGACTTCTAAGAGAAAAAAAGGTGTTTTTCTAGGGGTGCACGATAACTACCGGGCCGATAACAGGAAAATATGACGTCATGCCGATAAGTCCGATATCACGTCGAATTGCCCCGATAACATATATATTTCTGTCAACACAGCAGTGCCTCGCTCCCTCTGAGTCTTGAATGACCGGCAGTGAATGTTATGTTCAAGTGACGTTAACATAATCAGAAAAACTATTTCTCAATCAGGAAAATCAAGAATACCCCCTCATGCCAGAAAACCACTTGGTAACTCGGTTATAATTTTGGTAGTTGCTGACTTTAATTGATATTCGCAGTATTTTCCTACATGTTACACATAAAAAAAGAAAAAATTGAAAAGGCTGAAAGAACGACTAGCACATGAGGGAATGGAGGAATTTACGTTACACCTTGAATGCAGCCTGCAACACAGCGTACTGATCACAACAAACATGGCGGCGTGGAACTTTGTTAAAGTTTCAGAAGAAGATAGTTTGGTGGTTATTTGTGACGAATCCTCCGAGTGAATTCTACGAGGAGGGAAGCACAAGCTTTAATACGTAAAACCTGATCAGCCACCTACAACATAACAATCGCTTCCATGGAGTTTTGAAATTGCGCTAATGTGAGCTAACGGAAGCTAATGCTAACGTGCGCAAGCCAGCAGGAGTCTCCCCTCCCCTCATTCCTCTCATCTAAAGCGTCCATGAGATTAAAAATAAAAAATAAAAACTACTGAACCTCATTTACTTTAATTAAAAGTATTAATTTAAATGAAACCACAAGTCAAAATCCTTTAAATGTTAATCTTTTTCAGTTAGTAATTCTGATGCATGTAATTCCATCAGTTCAAGGAGCCTTTTTTTTTTATATCAGTCAGTAATGAACTTTATTTAAGTTGATGTGAGATATCAAATAGGTTTGTTTGATAGGTTTACGAAAATGTTTGAGAGGCTTGAGAATAGTTTTTCTTTGGAAAATATAAATATCTGTTCATTTAAAGAGTCTATTTTTGATTTTGTTCATAGTATTATTGTAATGATCTTAGGTATATGTGTGTGTTATCGGTTATCGGTATCGGCCTTTAGGAGCTGAAAGTTATCGGTATCAGTTTTAAAAAACAGTTATCATGCATCCCTAGAAAAAGCACAGGTTTTTCATTTTTCTTTCCTGATGATATCAGGAACGGGCAACTGTGACGACTGCACATGTTAAACTGAGTCTAATTTAATTTGTGGCTGAGTGCGATCCTTCGTCACCTTCAGCTCAGGCAGGTCTGGGAACAGCGGGTGGACCCCTTCTTTCAGCGCCCGAGACACGGCTCTCAGCACGCGAGGTAGATCGGTTCCAAACGTGCGAAACAGGATGGCAAACTCCCGCCCTTCCTGTGACAGGTCCCTGAGCAGCTGGAAGAAGGAAGGGAGGATCCAGTGGTAGAGTCGCCCATCTTCTCCTTTAACAGACAGCTCTCTGTCCCCCTGCAGGAAGCACAAAGGCGGGAAGCAATTAGCTCGACTAATGAAGCCTCACTGAGGCCTCCGTTAAGACCCATAAGGCCACATGTTCCAATGTCAACTCTAACCTCTGGAAAATATCCCATGATGCTCTTTA
Organism: Hirundichthys speculiger; assembly: GCA_018398805.1. Classification (NCBI taxonomy): domain Eukaryota; kingdom Metazoa; phylum Chordata; class Actinopteri; order Beloniformes; family Exocoetidae; genus Hirundichthys; species Hirundichthys speculiger. The sequence continues at coordinate 209,329 of JAGFBZ010002297.1, read as the reverse complement.
CAACAGCTCACGAGGGTATTAACTGCACGACGCAGCTGCCCCTAAAGACCAGATAAACAAACCCCCTACAGCAACGAAATCAAACAAGAGGAGCCCCGATCAATGACAGGAGAGCTGCCAATAATGGATGTGACTGACAGCACGTCTGGCTTCAAGGGACCACGCAGGTTCGCTACAAGAGGAAGCAGGGTCGGCGCTCTTACGTTAGCCGTTGTCTCCTTGTTAAACAAACACAGAACTGAAAGAAAACTCTGGATGTAAGAAGAAGCAGCAGTGGTCATAGTCAAACCATTTTTCTCTCAGGGAACTGTGAGGGAAAAAAATAAAATCATTAGGCCGGGCAAGTTAACGCGTTATTATCGTGCTAACTCATTAATCTATTAACGGGGACATTTATTTTATCGCGCGTTAACGCGTGTTGCTCACATGCTTTTGTTTTGAAAAGTCTGTTACTGGCTGCTGCGGAACCGGAAGATAATTGGCAGTTAAACATAAGGAAAAGCTAAAACGGACATGGAGAACGGTAAAAATCCATGAACTTTACAGTTCAGGTAGCAACTCAGGTAGCAATAGTAACAATTCTGTCTGAAAAAAAAAAAAATTCTGGACTGCAACAAAACTTTAGCATCATTCCTCCACGTTCCATCAGATCTGCTCCATGTGTTCACTGTCCTGCTGTTCTCTAGCTGGTTACTGCAGTGCGGCTCCATCTAGTGGCACAGATGTGTAATGACAACAGAAAGTCCAGTCCTCCATTATAAAACTAATTCAGTTCTGTGGACCGTTTTTTAATTTCATATTTTTGATGCAAGTCTAAAATTGAAATATAAAAATAAACAGGCATTTTTTCCTTTTTTTGTGTTAGATTAAACAACGGAAAACGTAATAAAATGTCACTTTTTAATTTTTTTTTATTTTTGATTGACAATTGAAAATGAAAAGAATGAATGATACACGGATTGGTAAAGTTACTGAACTTTAACATGGACATTTTCATTTTAAAGTTCTCCCAGACGGAGGATTCAACAGAAACAAGGTTATTTGTAACAACTGACAAGTTGAACTCCCCGTTAAAAGTTTCTGCTGTTACCTCAGAAATTACCTGTTTTAATGTTCTGATTGTGCTGAGACACAATACTTTTGTTGGATTTTGTTTGTAGACTTTTTTTTTATTCTTTATAAAAACAGGATGACATTAATTCCCTGGCAGTGGAAATAAGCTATATTTCATTTTACATTTTTAAAGATTAGATTTACACTAAATATGTGTTACTGACAAGTGCTGATGTTAAAAGTGTTTGAACAACAAATGTTATGACACTTTAGTTCATATGGCAGCAGAACATTTAAAGAAAAGTGCATTTTACACTACTTTTGAATTCATTATTTGATTTTGCGTATACAATGCGATTAATCGTGATTAATCAGGGAAATCATGCGATTAATCGCGATTAAAATTTTAAATCATTGCCCAGCCCTAAAAATCATACGAGGCTCACCTTGACGCCCTCGGGCCAACGGAGCCGTTCCAGATGCTCGTCCAAAACCCCTCTGAAGCGTCGCCCGGCGACAGACGTGAAGCCCGGCATCCGTCCGAACTGAGAGTAGTAGCTGACAGCGTTGCTCCAGGGCGGGAGCAGGGAGGGAGAGTCACTCAGCCATTCCCAGCTTCCTGTACAGAAACAAGAAGCTAACTCTTCCTGTGACCAGCAGTTAAGAGCTTCGAGAAAACAATACGACCGGTCAAAACCTCTGCCAAGGCAGAAAGCTGAAATTTATTTTAACGTTTAAGTCGGCAAATAGATTTGTGCTTTGGGAAAAAGTTCAAAGCTTAATTTCTGGGCTTCATAGATGAGTTGCTGCAGTGTAGGGAATTAATAATTAGGGTAAAAAAATAATTAGGGTATTACGGTAAAGCGTGGTAACATTTTACGCGATAACAATTACCGTTTATGTTTGACTTCCATCTCATTATCGTGGTCGATTACCGGGATATGTAATATTAGCCTCATTCAAATCTGTGAGCGACTCGCGACTGTGTTTCGCGTGAATTTGTAGCTTGTAACATCAGCAGCATCCTATCGTTAGCATGGCAGAAAGTGGTGATAGCACGCAGGACACTGAAAAATGACCAGAACGATGTTCTTCTGATGCAGTTAAAATATTTATTTATTCCAATACCTGATCAGACAACCATAACGCCGGCAGTTAGCGCCACAGCGGTCAAAAACCTTTTGCCCTTCCAGGTCAAACACCTAACCAATAACAGGCAGCTACCTTTATACCTGACCCTCAGGTAACAACACAGCGACACCCACAGACACACAGAGTGAACTACAATTCAGAACAACATATTTGGCTCCTTTACAACTGTTTCTTTATTTGCACATTTATACTTATTTAAGGTTCAGTTTAAAGTCAAAAGTTTATTTCATTTGAACTTGCACTATAATTTTTGTTCCTGATAATTGTTTGCATATTTTGACCTACTATGGTTGTTAAAGTGTTTATTTAAATTTGCACCTGACAAATAAGCTTTGTTCCTGTTACTTATTTTGTTCATTTAAAATAAAACGTTTAATGTGAAAGTTTAATTTTGATAAGATTTTGGCTTCTGATGTTTCAATATGACAAGAAAATCACAAGATTTTGTGAAATTATTAAAATGTATGGGTTTTTTTAGACATTTGTACAGCAATTAAGAATATCGCGATAATATCGTAAACCATGATAATTTGGTCACTATAATCGAGATATCACATTTCCATATCGTTACATCCCTACTGCAGTGTCCCAACAACAGCAGTTCATAATGTCCTCTACATATCTGCGTACTGATTCAAAGATCGAACTGATAGTCAGCTGCAGAAGGATCAATAGACTGGATTTGGATCGTGTGCAGTTTGGCGACAGTCTGATCTTTGTTTGTGTCTGGTCACCGAATTAATTCTGAACACAAGTGAAAAAAAAGGTTATGTTGCTCATCTGAGGTTGTATTTAATACTTGTCTTAAACTAAGACAGGGTGATATGTTTTTAAACAAAAAATATAACATTATAAGAGGGATACCATTTGAAAAAGACCCTACTTCTAGTGGTTCTTCTTTGAATAAATGATTGAACCCTAATGTCATTTTGTATATGCCTGTATTTTGTTATTCCCTTTATTTCTGTATCCTTTTGAAACTACATAGTGGAATCAAATTCAGTCATTTGATTGCTTAGTAGATTTACATATAAGATTGTGCTTGGAAGGTTTTTTTATTATAAGTATTTTCATTGTTTTTTCATTTCACTCATGTTCTTGAAAACGTGTTTTAGAGAAAGAATACACTTAGCATCGTAATAGATACTTTTTTCCTTGAAAATTAAAGCTTTAAAGTATTTAATTCAAAACGTGATTTGAATTTGACCGTTAAAAGCTCGCTGAGTGACAGCGGCTGTTTACGTCCGGTCTCGCGAGACTCTGGTTTACCGTGTTTTCCCATCTTCCCCCAGGTGACGGTGGTCAGAAAGTAGTCCAGCGCGGCGACGGTCCCCTGTCCCGTCACGGCGTCCGACACCAGTATGGTGTTGTTGAGGTCGACGTGAAGGACCAGCTTTTTACTCTGAGCGGTCGGGAGTCCCCGGGGGAGAACCGAAACGGCGCGCTCGTCACCTGTCACACGCACCGGCTGGGAGACGGAGACGCCGCCGCCGCCGTTCTCAGTCCCGTCGTGCTCCTCCGCACGGGGGCCGCGGTCGTTCTCGGCGACCTCCGCCATTAGAGCGATGCGGTAAAATAAAATAAAATATCAAGAGCTGAAAGTCGTTATTTTACCGACTCGGTCATGTGTCTGTCTGCCGGCTGTCTGTTTACCGGTACTTCCTGTTTTTCCTTCCTGTTCTTCTTCTCAACGCAGCAGCAGAACAAACGCGCGACAGCGCCGCCTTCGTCCATACCGGAGAATGCATTTGAAATTCTTCCGCGGAGTATTGCGGCCTCCTTGAGGGAAAAGTAGGTCATAAATAACACGTATTTTGTTGTTGTCTTTAAGCCGACAGCGTTTCTTCATGTCATTCTGAAATGTATGTGATGCGCTTTAATCAAAGTTTTTGTAAGAACGTTGTTGAAATGATGAGGTGTCTGTTGTCATGTTTATTTTGTCAGGAGCTGAATAGATTCTTAGTTTAAAAAAAAAGGGGGGGGCAGGTGGTTATGGGTCTGTGCACTTTTATATGAACTGACAGTTTTGAGGCAGAAACTTGATCCATTTAGTTTAGCTGAGCTGGTGGCCCTGATTCCATACAGCGACCAGCAACTGCAGCCCCAGCGGACGTGAGTAGCCTCAGCTGGCGGGAACGCGCCGCTGTTTTCTCTCCCGCCACCACGGCGTCCATCTTTGACCCGAGCCTTGGCTTCTGTGTGGCAGGAAGCTGTACGTGGTCCTGTCGGTGGTGCTCTGCCTCCTGGCGTCTTCGCTCGTCGCCTTCTTCCCTTGGTCGGTGGTGGTGGAGGATGCTGGGATACGCTCGGTGACCGTGCAGTTCGACCACCCCAACACCAGGGTCCTGATGAACGTGACGGTGGGTTTCCTGGACGCGTTCGGGCCCCGGACCAGCCGGCAGGTGTCCCGAAGGCAGCTGCTCCGTCTATTTCTAAAGCTTCGGTGTGTAATTGGGCTGGGCAAGTTAACGCGTTATTATCGCGTTAACGCATTAATTTATTAACGCGACGTTTATTTTATCGCGCGTTAACGCATGTTGCTCACATGCTTTTGTTTTGAAAAGTTACTGGCTGCTGCAGAACTGGAAGAAGACTGGCAGGTAAACATGCGGAAAAGCTAAAACAGACATGGAAAACGGTAAAAATCCGTGAACTTTACAGTTCAGGTAGCAACTCAGGTAGAAATATTAGCAATTCTGTCTGAAAAATAAATAAAATTCTGACGAGGACGAGGATGTAGCAGAGCTGCTACGTTGTCTGTAGCAGCAGAGCTTTGATGCTCTCAGACGTCCGTACGTCTGCTGAGGTGGTCCCATGGTTCCTGGTCTGAGCTGGAACCACGTGGACACCGGTGGTCCGATGGTTCCTGGTCTGAGCTGGAACCACGTGGAAGCTGGTGGTCCGATGGTTCCTGGTCTGAGCTGGAACCACGTGGACGCTGGTGGCCTGATGGTTCCTGGTCTGAACTGGAACCACGTGGACGCTGGTGGCCCGATGGTTCCTGGTATGGGCTGGAACCACGTGGACGCTGGTGGTCCGATGGTTCCTGGTCTGAGCTGGAACCACGTGGACGCTGGTGGTCCGATGATTCCCGGTCTGAGCTGGAACCACGTGGACGCCGGTGGTCCGATGGTTCCCGGTCTGAGCTGGAACCACGTGGACGCCGGTGGTCCGATGGTTCCCGGTCTGAGCTGGAACCAAGTGGACGCTGGTGGCCCGATGGTTCCTGGTATGGGCTGGAACCACGTGGACGCTGGTGGTCCGATGGTTCCTGGTATGGGCTGGAACCACGTGGACGCTGGTGGTCCGATGGTTCCTGGTCTGAGCCGGAACCACGTGGACGCTGGTGACCCGATGGTTCCTGGTCTGAGCTGGAACCACGTGGACGCCGGTGGTCCCATGGTTCCCGGTCTGAGCTGGAACCACGTGGACGCCGGTGGTCCCATGGTTCCTGGTCTGAGCTGGAACCACGTGGACGCCGGTGGTCCCAGGTTGGTGGAACCACGTGGACGCCGGTGGTCCCATGGTTCCCGGTCTGAGCTGGAACCACGTGGACGCCTGTCCATGGTTCCTGGTCTGATGGACTGGACCACGTGGACGCCGGTGGTCCCATGGTTCCCGGTCTGAGCTGGAACCACGTGGACGCCGGTGGTCCCATGGTTCCCGGTCTGAGCTGGAACCACGTGGACGCCGGTGGTCCCATGGTTCCCGGTCTGAGCTGGAACCACGTGGACGCCGGTGGTCCCATGGTTCCCGGTCTGAGCTGGAACCACGTGGACGCCGGTGGTCCGATGGTTCCTGGTCTGAGCTGGAACCACGTGGACGCTGGTGGTCCCATGGTTCCTGGTCTGAGCTGGAACCACGTGTACGCTGGTGGCCCGATGGTTCCTGGTCTGAGCCGGAACCACGTGGACGCTGGTGGCCCGATGGTTCCTGGTCTTAGCCGGAACCACGTGGACGCCGGTGGCCCGATGGTTCCTGGTCTGAGCTGGAACCACGTGGACGCTGGTGGCCCGATGGTTCCTGGTCTGAGCCGGAACCACGTGGACGCTGGTGGCCCGATGGTTCCTGGTCTGAGCCGGAACCACGTGGACGCTGGTGGCCCGATGGTTCCTGGTCTGAGCCGGAACCACGTGGACGCTGGTGGCCCGATGGTTCCCGGTCTGAGCCGGAACCACGTGGACGCTGGTGGTCCGATGGTTCCTGGTCTGAGCCGGAACCACGTGGACGCTGGTGGTCCGATGGTTCCTGGTCTGAGCTGGAACCACGTGGACGCTGGTGGCCCGATGGTTCCTGGTCTGAGCTGGAACCACGTGGACGCTGGTGGTCCGATGGTTCCTGGTCTGAGCTGGAACCACGTGGACGCTGGTGGTCCGATGGTTCCTGGTCTGAGCTGGAACCATTTGGTTCCTGGTGTAGCTGAAGGCTAACCCTAACCCTTCAGAAGCAGAAGAAGCTTTTTTGTTTCTGCTTCAGCTCTTTTTTTTTTCTTTTTTTAACGCAGAACTGAAACTTCTGCTTTTGCTGTTTGGAGATTTTAAATGACGTTTGCACATTTAACACGTCACAGATTTTGGTTTTAGAAAAACGTAGAAGTTGTTACCAGCACATCTGTGCGCACAGATCCTTTTTTTTTTAGATTCAGAGAGTAATAATAACACTCCCAACTCCCAGTGAGATTCCCACAGGCTGCTCCCAAGGCTCCCTTTGAGGCTCCCAGTGAGGCTCTCCCAGTGTTGCTCCCAGTGAGGCTCCCAGTGAGGTGAGGCTCCCAGTGAGGCTCCCAGTGAGGCTCCCATGAGGCTCCCAGGCTCCCAGTGAGGCTCCCGAGGCTCCCGTGAGGCTCCCAGAGGCTCCCAGTGAGGCTCCCGAGGCTCCCAGTGAGGCTCCCAGTGAGGCTCCCAGTGAGGCTCCCAGCGAGGCTCCCAGTGAGGCTCCCAGCGAGGCTCCCAGCGGACGGATGGAGGGAGTTTCCTCTCCAGAGCTGCTCAGATGTTCTGGATGTTTCTGACTTCAGACCAGTTGAATGAGTTCGTCTGCAGGTCACCGTGGAAACAGACTGAGGCTTCTTTTAAAGAGACGCTCGTTACAGGTTCCTGAATGAACATTTCCAGGTTTTTAACGGCAGCCAATATTTTCACGCTTGGTTCCGACTTTTAAAAAAGTATTAAAGGGATTTGTAAATGAATAAAACCTATAAACATCACGACTTGTTTTTGTTTATGAAGTTGGGCTCCAGTTTTATAAAACTCCAGTCTGATGGGAAACGTCAGATCCTGTAAGGTGATCTGGGAAAAAAGTCTGGATTTGTTCATCTGAAGTTTGAATATAAAAATACTCAGTAACTTCACTCTCACCAGAATGACAACAGTCTCCTATAAACAATATGATTTATTACTTTCATCTAACAAAAACAAGTGTCCCAAGATATTTAATACAGAGTCTGACCTCGTGACTTGGGGGCCCCCTAGTGGCTACAGGAGCTCTCTGCATCATGAGGATACAGACAGAAAAGGCTCTGACTTCTACTAATATATCTGTCCATATATCTATACATGTAGATATATCGACAGATATATTAGTAGATATCTCTATACATGTAGATGTAAAAACACAGTTTTGCACCCTATGCTTCTGAAGAGATTTGTAGATTATTTTTAAATAAATAACATCAGAGTCTGTGTCAACATTAAGAAGAATAATCCATCCATAAACATCTGCTGAAAGAAGAATAAAATAAAATACATTTCCAGATTCAGCCCAGCTTATTTTAACAATTATCTTGTTAAATACACTTCAGAAACGTTATTAAGTTACATAAACTGGTATAAGCTGTGAATCAGCAGTTGGTTTGTTACACTTCCCTTGAAAATGTTTGTGACTTTCTTTAATATGACAACTTGTTCATGTGCTTGATAGGTAGTTTTACATGGTAATAATCATGATAACTATATTATTGTTAAAATAAAAATTGTAACAATAGAAATATTATTATTATAGCGTTATTATTTTACAAATTTTGTTACTATTAAGAAGAAAAGTAAACGTTGTGATATATTGACGTATATAATGTAATTAAATACTACTACTAATAATAATGAAAGTATATTAATATTGAGATTAATACTATAATTAGTGCATTTGTGTATAACTTTAAGGCAGCTATCCAGTCTGGCTGCGTAGCGAACGTGACCGTCATGGCGCTCACTTGGTCACGTGATTCATTCTTTTTTTTTTTTTTTTTTCCTTCGTTTTTTTCATTATGAAATCCGAAAGTTTGTGTCGTGGTGTTTAGGACTGAAAGGAAAAGGTAAGTGAGCAAACACATTTTACCTTAATTTGTTTTAAAATTTCATATTTGCATTAGTTTTACTGTAGTTTTATATAGAATTCCAACTACGACTAGCAGCAGCTGTGTGACGTCACGCCCGGGCAACACCAAATACGCCACAGCGCGAATGCCTTAGTGACGTTAACTGTGGGCATATAACACAAACACTCGCCAAAAACTAATTCCGTCAAAACTGTTGATAGAAATACATTTTGGAGTCAGTTTATCTTTGTTAGCATAGAAAACCTTCAACGTTCAGAAATGACAACCGTTAACAACAACAACAACAATATTCCAGTAAAACCACGTTTTAATTTTAACATCCAGCTCAATGAAGTTCTTACTGGTAACTCTTCTGACTACTCCATCGAGGCGTTCCTCGGTCAGGGGTTGTTTGGAAAAGTGGCCAGATGTAAAAACCTGAAGACAAAAGAACTCGTGGCTGTTAAAGTGGTGAGAAATGACTTTATTGAACCAGCTAAGAAAGAGGCTGAGGCCCTGGAGAAAGTTAGAAAGCTCAACGCGGATCAAAATAATCTGCTCAAGTTCAAAGAACAATTTATTTACAGAGACCACTTATGTGTGGTCACAGAAATGTTGGACGTGAGCTTGTTTGACTTCATCAAAGGAAGGAAAAACGCCCCTCTACACGTCTGTGAAATCCGTTGCATTGCTCAGCAGATGTTGGTGGCTCTGAAAGCCCTGAAGAGCGTCAATCTGGTTCACGCTGATATAAAACCAGACAACATTATGCTTGTAAATCATCAGTCGGAGCCCTTTAAGGTGAAACTGATCGATTTTGGTCTCGCAACAGAAGCACCAAACTTGTGGAGGAGCGGAATCGTGCAGAACCTGGCTTACAGAGCACCAGAGGTTCTGCTCCATTATCCCACTTTGGATCAAGGCGTTGATATGTGGACTCTTGGCTGCGTTCTGGCGTACCTGTACATCGGAACCCACTTGTATCCCATATTCGATGAGTATGAAGCCGTCAGGATCATTTTACAGCTGAACGGTAAACCCGACAGTGATTTCCTGTATGCTTCATATGATGCACGTCGCTATTTTAATCTGATCCAGACGACTCCTCGTTTAATTTGGCTGAAATCTCCAACAGAGTACTCGCAGCAAACGGGAAAGGACATCAAGGTTCATCGTGGCATTTCTTCTCGTCTTCACTCTCTGGATCACCTGATGGAATTGCAACCAGGAAGAATGTCCTCTAGCACCTATGAAGACACGCTAGCATTCATCAGCCTCCTGAAGAGGATGTTAGAAGTGGACCCACGAAAAAGGATCACCCCGACAGAAGCTCTCAGTCATGATTTCATAACCATGAATCACCTTCCTGTTTCTACCAGTTGGCCTTATGTGAAAGCAGCAAAGAATGTAATGGCAGTGTGTCGCTCTGAGGAGCCAAACTGCATTTCTGCTGAACGTCAAGAGGAAAACCTGAGAACCTCTGAAAGCTGTGGCGGCGGAGATCTCAAACCAGCAACATCTGCATCAAGCACTGGAAGAGAAGGGCATCTGGATGTCTTTAGAAAACTGACTAACGCCACAAATGATGTCATTCCCTGTCAAGAAGAACCAACATCCAATCATACCTTGACAGACAAAAAAGACACTTCTCAAACAGAATTGGACAAAAATGGATCAGCTGAAGTACCAGCAGCACCTAGGACCGGAACTAGTAGCATGTTGGACAGCTGTAAAGAGCTGGCTGTCATCACAAATGATGTCATTTCCTGTCTAGAACCAACATCCAATGATGCCTTGACAGAGAAAAATGACATTTCGCAAACTGAATTGGACAAAGATGGATCAGATGAAGCCAGCCAAAGTAGAGTTGAAGTACCAGCAACACCTGGAGATGGAAGTAACGGCATGTTGGACAGCTCTAAAGCAGTGACTGTCACTAAAACTACATGTGACATTATTTCCTGTAAAAAGGAACCAACACCCAATGATCCCTCGACAGAGAAAAATGACATTTCGCAAACAGTATTGGACAAAAATGGATCAGCTGAAGTACCAGCAGCACCTAGGACTGGAACTAGTAGCATGTTGGACAGCTGTAAAGAGCTGGCTGTCGTCACAAATGATGTCATTTCCTGTCTAGAACCAACATCCAATGATGCCTTGACAGAGAAAAATGACATTCCGCAAACTGAATTGGACAAAGATGGAGCAGACGAAGCCAGCCAAAGTAGAAATGAACTTCCAGCAACACCTGGAGATGGAAGTAACGGCATGTTGGACAGCTCTAAAGCAGTGACTGTCACTAAAACTACATGTGACGTCATTTCCTGTAAGGAGGAACCAACACCCAATGATCCCTTGAAAGACAAAAAGGACACTTCTCAAAGAGAAGGAGACAAAGATGGATCAGATGAAGCCAGTCAAAGTAGAGCTGAAGTACAAGCAACACCTGGAGATGGATCGAAAAGTATGATGAACAGCTCTAAAGAACTGACTGTCACTAAAAGTACATGTGATGTCATTTCCTGTAAAGAGGAATCAACATCATCATTGAAACCTGAGACAAAAGTTCTACAAGGAGAACCAGCGATGGACCTCACAGAGGAACTGACTCCAGGGAAAGTTAAACGCTCCAACAATTGTTTCAGATGGATTGGTAGAGTCTTCTCTAGGACGTCCAAGCCCCGTCCAAAAGGAGAGACTCAGATGAATGAGGACATTCACCCCCATCAGGACCACAAACTGGGAGCGGAGACAGAAGATGTAGAAGAAGAACCAGCGATGGACCCAACTCTGAAACTGACTACAGGGGAAGTTAAACCCCCCAAGAAACGTTTGGGTCGGATTTGTAGATTCTTCTCCAGGACGCCCAAGTTCCGTCCAGGAGGAGAAACAAAGACGAATAAGGACACTCACCTCCACCAGGACCAAACACTGGGAACCAAGACTGAAGATCTAGAAGGAGAACCAGCCATGGACCCCAGTCTGGAACTGACTACAGGGGAAGTTAAACCCCCCAAGAAACGTTTGGGTCGGATTCGTAGATTCTTCTCTAGGACGTTCAAGCCCCGTCCAGGAGGAGAATCAAAGACGAATGAGGACACTCACCTCCACCAGCACCACACACCAAGAACATGAACTTTTCCACCAACATCTTCCATGTGCAACACATCCACGCTCCATCCAACTGGACAGTAAAAAGTCAGGGCAGCACGTTGGTGTGGTGGTCCACGTGGCCACTTCACCGCAGGGAGATTCCCAGTCTGGGGTCTCCGCACGTCTGCGTGGGTTCTCTCCGGGGGCTCCGGTTCTCTCCGGGGGCTCCGGTTCTCTCCGGGGGCTCCGGTTCTCTCCGGGGGCTCCGGCTTCCTCCCACACCCCAACATGTTACACATTCAATTCACTCACATTCATCAATTTCACTGAGTTGTGTTCAAGTTCATGTTGACATGTTTGTTATCTGTAAATAAAGACCTACAGGAGTTTAATAAACTCTGAAAATGTACCTGCATGTCTCTGTATTGTATTTGTTCATTCAAATGTGTCAATTAAAGGTTCCAGAAATTCAGCGCAGACACAGATTTATATCACAGAGTCCTGGTGTTACTGGTGTTACTGGTATCTGTGCTTTTACGGTGATAATGTGATAACTAGGATGAACTTGCCCTCAATGTGAACTGTTTTTACAAAAACATCAAGATTTGGTGTCAAGAACAAGAGACAGATTAAAACAGTCAGGAAGTAGAAAAGTAAGAAGCAGTTTTAGGAGAAAAAGAAATACGTTGGTGTTTTTTTGTTTTTATTAAATAATTGAACAACATATAAGCAGGATAATATTACATCATAATAGGACAAAATTTCACAATTTTGTTGATAAATCCAGAAGTAGGCCAAAGACAAAAAAAAACAAAAAACCTGAGGTATAAAATTTAAATTTAAATTGTTTTGTTGACTTCAGAATTTATATATTTTTTTAAATATTGTAAATATGAAGAAAAGAGTGCTTTAAACACAATAATGTTTGGACCCTGGTGTTCAGATTTAATACAATGATCAGGAAATTGATCAAATATTAATAGAAGGTCGATGATTAGATTCTCATGGGTTTCTTTCCTTGTGTCCTGTCAGACCAAATAGAAAATGTTGAATGTTCAGTTTGTAACAGGAGTCAAATTTGATGTTTATGAGATTATTTAGATCAATCCAAGATACATGAGAGTCGGTAACAATCCCTAAAATAAATCACATATTGGTTCATCCACATTTCCACCAAACGAACAGTGTGTGTCAATATTAATCTTGTATTTTACAAGATGGGTCTTGACTGGAAAACATCTGTGGAGCAATTTAAAAGTAACTTCTCTGAAAAAAACAATGTCCTTGACAAGATCCAAGTGGTTCTCCCAGTCTATGTCATTATAAATATTATTCCAACAGAAAACAGCTGCAGGTTTAGAAACAATGTCTATTTGAATGATATTTCTAATGTATTGATTGGAGGCTTTATTGAGTGATAAAGGACATAAGTCATATATATCAGTGAATAGCTGACCGTTGTCATTCAGCAACTGACTAACAAGTGAGATTTTATTACCAACCCACTTCTTAATATACAAAGATTTGTTCCTAAATCTCACATCTTGATTGTTCCAAATGAAATATTTATAGGGAGAAAAACTGTGGAGACCCCCAACAGGGAGCAGCTGAATGGAAGTTTTATTGATTAAAGCTCAGTTTAAAGACCTCACCCTGCAGTTGTTCATCTAATTATTATCAAAACACCAGATTGAACAAGTTTTGGCTAAACATGACTAACATTAAAGATGCGAGCAACATAACTTTGTCTGGTCGTAGTTATACTTTTACCAATCAGACAGTTTGAGATATCTGAAAGTCAGTCTTGATGAGTCACAATTACAGTTGGAGTTATTTCTAATCCAGTTTTGACGAGTCATACGTGAGTTTCAGACATCTGCAGAGACCAGCAAACAAACCATCTGGACAGCTGCTGGTTAGAAACGTCTGTGAAATAAATTGTATAGAGTTGGGGGAGAAAATCCCAACCCACTAAGAGATAGCTGGTTTCCACCTGGATAGTTCCTGACCCACATGAAGGATTACTGGCCTCATTTCCATCAATATTACAAGCAAAAACAAAGATGTCTTGCTAGATAACAAGCTTGAAAAAGTGTCACATTTAGGGGTGCATGATAATTATCAAGACAGGAAATTATGACGTCATTTCGATAAATCCGATATCATGACCAATAGCCCCGATAACATACAGTCATGGAAAAAATTATTAGACCACCATTTCTTCTTCACTTTCTTGTTCATTTTAATACCTGGTACCACTAAACGTCATCATGTGACTAAAACAGACAGAAAAGAAAACACTGAATGCATAAAAGCAGTGTTTTTGGCAGTACAACGCCATAGCTATTGATGTAAAAACTTAAGTGATTTAGGTTATAATCAAGAAAACCATGGAAAATGGTAAGATATCAGCTCTTAAATAAAACTCTTATGAGCAATCTTTGTGGTTATCGTTATGTTTGTCCAAACAAATGTACCTTTAGTTGTACCAGGCATTAAAATGAACAAGAAACTGAAGAAAACAAGGGTGGTCTAGTAATTTTTTCCATGACTGTATATATTTTTGTCAACACGGCAGTGAGACCTGAATAGCCGGCAGTGAATGTTACATTTAAGTGACGTCGGCATAATCAGGAAAACGATTTCTCAATAAGGAAAATCAAGAATACCCCCTCATGTTAGAAAACAACTTGTTAATTCTGTCATAATTTTGGTAGTTGCTGACTTGAATTGATATTCACAGTATTTTCCCACATTACACATGAAAAATAGAAAAAATAGAAAAGACTGAAAGAACGACTAGCAAACGGGGGAACTGATGAAAACAAACATGGCGGCGATCGTATGAAACTTCTTTAAAGTTTCAGAAAAAGATAGTTCGCTGGTTATTTGTGTCAAATGCTCCAAACGAAGGAGGGAAAAATAGCTCAAGCTTTAATACGTCAAACCCGATCAGCCACCTGAAACATAACCATCGCTTTTGTAAAGTTTTGAAATTGCGCTAACGTGAGCTAATGCTAACATGAGCTAGCCAGCAGCAGAGAATTCACCAGGACTTACACACATCATTGAGGCTTTTGAAAAATCCAAGAAGTTTTCCAAAGATGACCCACAGGCAAAGATGAGATGGGTAGAAGGTAGAAATGTTTGACTCTAACAGGGTTATTATAGTTAACGAAAACTAAGACTAAAACTAAAACTAGCAATGAAAAAATATTTCAGTTAACTGAAATAAAAAATAAAAACTACAATTAAAAAAAAAACGAAAACTAAATAAAAACTACAATGAAGGATGTAAAACTAACTAAAACTAAACTGAATTGTAGATAAATTCAGCTTCGTTTTCGTTGTCGTTTCGTTTTCTCCCTCGATTACTGCCATAGAGATTACTGCCTGTCCTGCAGCAGCCGCTATGCTACCCTCCCTCCAGAGAGGGGGCAGCATAGCGGATATAGACCTTTTCGGGCCAGCCCCCCGGAAGTACCCCGTCCGCCATTGCTGGAGGGTGCTACAGAGCGATTCTTTCACCGGCTCGCAGATTAACCAGTGTTTTTCTCTTTCTACAAATATATATTTTTATAATGTCGAGTCGGTCGAGTGGGAATAATGTTCCGTCATAAACTGTGCCAACAATGGTGTGAAAATTCGACAATGGAAGAAGAAAGTATGCACGAAGACTGCCTTGTTTGCAGAACAAGAAGTTAGGAAGACGTGGGTGAAAAATATCAACAGAAAGAACTTTGTTCCAATTGAATACAGCCGGGTGAGTTTTCGTTAACATTCAATCTCGTACTACTTGTAGTCTCGCTGACGATATAGTCCCGGACGATTCTGGCCGAAAGAACAGCAGTATGAGGCTACTGTAGCCCTCGGCACTAGCACAAGCCTATAAATGAATGAATAAATTAATGAATGAATGACTTAGGAGAATGATAAAATAAATTAAATATAACATTAACACATAGCCTAATTTACCGCTCGCGTTAACATTACAGCAGCATAATCTTTATGGCTTGTTGACGTTAGTTATAGCCAGCGTTGCAGCGTTCCACAGTTTTTAGTGTTTGATTATGGGAATAGATCATGTTATTTCCATAACCAATCATTAAAAACAGCGTCAAACTACCTTCATCTGTAACTGGAGGCCACTGCCTAACATCATCAATCCAAGACATGTCTGCATTATCAGTAACAGATGCTCCACGCTGCTGTGTTTGGGTTAGTTGGTGGAGCACCGCACACTCCAGTTATGGCGAAGCCACTAGGGGGCGCATGTCCACAGTTTTCAAGTCGAAAAGGTGTATAATCTGCTGCATACTGCAAGAAGAAGAAAAACTAAAACTAAGACTAAAACTAAATAAAAACTAAACTGAAACTAGTCAATTTCTTGAAATAAAAACTAAACTAAAACTACTAAATTACTTGTTGAACTAACTAAAACTAAACTGAAATAAAAAAGCAAACTGGAAAACTAAATAAAAATAAAAACTAAAGAAAATTTCAAAACTATAATAACCTTGGACTCTAACTTGTGTCAGTGCATTAATTTTCTATGTTTATTTACTTCTTGTAAACTTCTGGAAGTCATTTTTTCAGTTAGTAATTCTGATGCATGTATTTCCATCAGTTCAAGGAGCCTTTATTTTTTATATCAGTCAGTAATGAACCTTATTTAAGTTGATGTGAGATATCAAATAGGTTTGTTTGATAGCTTTACGAAAATGTTTGAGAGACTTGACAGTAGTTTTTTTATTGGAAAAAAAAAATCTGTTCATTTAAAGAGTCAGAACTGTTTTTGATTTTGTTCATAGTATTGATGTAATGATCTTAGGTATATGTGTGTGTTATCGGTTATTGGCCTTTAGGAGCTGAAAGTTATCGGTTATTAAAAACAGTTATCGTGCATCTCTAATCACATTCAGTATAAATCATTCGATATTGATCCAGTAACGGTGATGGGTGAGAGAGAAATTTTATTTTCATTAAAAGTGTCTAAAACACAGTTTCAATCAGCTGCTGTCAAGTTAAACCACGACACGAGACTCTCTCAGACTGGATCTGGAGGAAAAAGCACCAGCTCTTCTCAAAGCAGTAAATTCTTCAAAGACAACTTGTGACTCGTCAGACGTCACTTATTTTTCCTTTCATCAGAACAGTCTCTGAGAACCTCAACCGGACACGATATCAGCTCAAACGTCTGATCTGGGCTCATTTACAGGGAAGCCAGGTCTGTCACAATGAGAATAATTATGGCTTTTTAAACTGTAATCCTGAAGTTTATGTTTTCTACACTGAGAACAAGTTGACCTGATTCCTTGTTTACAGATTTAAACCAATAAATTTGATCGTGATTGCACAGTTCAACCACAAGAGGGCGACTCAGACTGTGGGACAAAAGTCCTTGAGAAAGATGGAGACGAGGTTTCAATTTGTTCCACAAAAGAAATAAATGACATGAAATAAATATATCAACAATAATCTCCACATCTGTCTGTCTTACCAGCCCACTTCCATAAATAAAAATAATAATAAAATCATTTATTCATTCACTGAAGCATCAGACAAGACCAGATAGACGTGTCCATGTGTCGTGGGCTGGGCTCTGCTGTCTTTTCACTCCAAGGTTCATCAAGTTGGAGAAGTTCTTCAAAGGTCCATTAAGTATTGGAAAGGTGAAACTGAAGCCTCCTCCTCTTTTTAACTCTGAGTGTCTTCTCTCATCAACCGTCCTCCATTTCTGTCCAGAATGTGGACGTCGCGGTCCACGAAGTGTCGTCCCTCATCCCTGAGACGCCGGTGGACCACTGAGTCTGGACCTGAGGAGCTGCTGTCCTGCGTTTGTGAAGCTCCCGGTCGGTGTCTCTTAGATAAAGGTCCATGTGCTCGTCGCTGGACTGGACTGCTGAGTGTCTGTCTGGTTGGTTTGGTCCTTTGGGTGAACCAGTTTTTGTCTGAGGGTACTGTTGGACTTAAAGAGCTCTGGGATGTCGTGTTTGAGAGAAAAGGGTCAAGCAGATGTTTTGGTTTTCTTCAGTTCAGCTAAACTCAGTTGCATAGCTCCAATTCACAACAGAGTTTCCAAAGTTCAGTAGAATCCATTTAAATCCAAATTATGATCCATCTGCCTCGACTGTTTGGGGGTTTGAGATGACAGGAAAGAGACAATAATGACACATGAATCCAAGAAGAGTGGACACATGTCATCTATTATCATGTCTCTAACAAGTAAACTGACAATCAGAGAGAGACGTGCTCTATTTGGAACACATGGAAATATAAGATCCTGAAGAAAAGAGGGAGTTAGGCCTTAAAGTCTGTGTTTATGAGGAGAATAACCTTCAGTTCCATCCTGAGTTTAACAGGAAGCCAATGAAGGGAAGCTCAGATTGCCCTAAAAAGTAAATAAATAAATAAATAAAATCGCTAGTTTTCTAGACCAATACCGCTCATTTCCACGTCACGACGTGACTTTCTGGCTAAAATGTGGACGAGAAGGTAATTGATATCGGGGCTCAATTACCTTTATCATGTGTTTGAAGCCAGCGTTCTCTACCACTGATTAGGGTGTTTGTGTGCACGCGCGTCGCCTCGCCTGTGTATGTGGTGACACGCGCCCAGTCCACACACAGAAACTCGCGCTGGCTGTGCACTGAGCCCGGCAGAGAGGGACGGAGAGAGAGCGAGAAGCGCAGCTCGCGAGGCAGACAGCAGCCAAGTGATGCTTCAAACCTAGCGGTTTGAGTGCGCGTGAGTCTCCAAATCACCAGAAAAAGTAGCTAGATTTGTCGCTAGTCGCTTTTTACAAATTAAGTCGTTAGATATAGCGACAAAGTCGCTACGTTGGCAACACTGACCGTGTGCGCACAACTGCGCATGTGCGGCTGCAGCGCTCTGCTCCACAACGTGCGGTCCTCTACTTAATATGTCCGTGTGGAAACTCGTTCGGTACGCCCCCGCCCCGAACCGACCTACCTGTACCGAAACAGTTCAATACAAATACATGTACCGTTACACCCCTACAATCTTGTGTTTGTACACTGATGTTGGGGGGGCGTTTGTAAGTTGGTCAGGGGTGCCTGATGGGTGGTTCACCCAGGGCGCAAAAGTAGCCAGGACCGCCTCTGCTCCTAGCTAATGGGATGCCAGGAAGATGCTAGCCGATAGCCAATGGCAGAGCAGCTACAAGTATGTTTACGTTCGGTAAACTCTGGGAGCTGCGAGTAGCAGCGCTACTGTATTTTTGCCTTTCGTATCCTGAAATTTCTTTCGTAATTAGAGGCAATATTTTCCCGTTGATGCGTTTCGTAACCTGAAAATTTCATATATAGAGACGTTCGTAAGTAGAGGTACCACTGTATATGAGAAGGCAAGAGTTTCTGGATGAAGACGGACTCTGTTGCAGTCGAAGAAGCGACGGGAGCAACACAGTGAATTAAATACGCTACACTCGTTTATTTTTGTGATGCCATGCAGGTGAAGGTGTTTTGCCATATTAGTCGTGCTCCCTCCTTTGGCAGTAACATGCTTCCCGCAGGTGTTTCACTGCGCCAGGTAGCCGTCATTTCCTGGACTGAAATGCAGCCAAACTCGAGAGCGGCGTCTCTTGGGATCCATGTTGTGGCGAGTAGGGATGTTCCTGGCGACTAATTTCCCTGTCGACTAAACGAAAATTTTAATTAAGACTAGTCGACTAGTCTAAAAAAAAAGGAAAACACTCAGAAAACAGTGAAAATTTAGCACAATTTATTGAAACATCGAAACAGAATTTGAAACATTGTCCCAAAAAATATTGTGTGTAACAAGAGTTCTTTAAGCCTCTAATCACAATGTTCAACAACCATGTCGGATTTTAAATGCCGCTGAAGTACGAGACACTTTGCACCGTGCAGTATGAATGAATGTGAACATGAAGGCAACTCAGTCAAACGTAACCACCAAAACAAATAAATTGCCTCTGACACATTGAATCTTGCAGATTATCCGACAAAATTATAGCTTTAATTCACTTTCAAGTTAATAAAACATCTAAATTATAATTAAATTTCAACCGAAACGAGCAGCATTTTGCGCCGTGCAGTATGAATATAAACCCTGCACATCCGACAAAAACTCACTTAAAGTTAACAAATAATGTAACATCTAAAAAAGATAAATTGCTGCTGAATTATTAAGCTCTATGCGCAGTTCAATATGAGTGTAAAATTAAACAAACATCTAAAATCTCTCAGACCGGACGGGAGAACACGTCTCCGGGTAAACAATGTCAAATCAGCCTGAGTGTGGCTAGCACCGCTAGCATCAGCACCGCTAGCATCAGCAGCCGTCGTCTCGTGCAGATTAACATCCAAATGCTTGAGTGGAATGTGGTTGCGCATTGCTCCAGTCGAGTGATTGTATGCCAGTTGTTTCTGACACAGTCTACATTCTACCTTGTTTTCATTTTCTAGATTAAAGTACCGCCAAACCGCGCTGGTTTTGCGAGAGGCTATCTTCCCACCGTGCCGTTTTAAAATTCCAGTCTACTCCAGCATTGCCGCGGAGAGGGGAACGGCTCTTTTGCCCCGACTAGTGGCGGGCGGCTGTATGACAGTTAAGCGGCCTTGTACATGAATAAAACACAAATTGGTTTAAACGACTAATATTTCTGGTGCCGACTAGTAAGTGGGCGGACGTTTAATCGGTTAGACGACTAATCGCGCGCATCCCTAGTGGCAAGTGAAGTCCCGTCGGCGACGGACGTGACGTCGCCACTAGCGCGGCGTTGAGTATGCCGGGCGGAGTAACATCAACAAACTAGTGCAGTAAATCAAAACAAAACAAAAAAATTAAAAAAGAAATTAGGGTGGACATTTAGGAACTGAAAAAAGGAATCGAAATTCAAAAATCTTCTAAACCAGTGGTTCCCAAAGTGTGGGCCGCGGCCCCCTGGTGGACCGTCGCAGTACTGCAGGTGGGCCGTGAGAGGTCATTAGAATTAAACAAATATGTTTTAAATCCTCGATCTTTTTAAAAATATGTTTTTAATTACTGTAAAATATTAACGACATGATTTAAAAACATTAAGAAATAACAAAACAAACCAGTTAAATGTTACTCTACCGTCATCTTAACTTAATATGACAAGTGTCACCTGATTTGTTGACCCCTCACATTAATATCGGATCATGGTTCCTGGTCCTGTATGTTGATCACAGTTGTGATTAGAGGTTTCGGTGGGCCGCGGAGATTTTTCACATTTCAAATTGGGCCTTGGTATTCTGAAGTTTGGGAACGGCTGTTCTAAACGATGGAACCGATTCCTACTTGGAATCGTTTTTCGGTGCCCAACCCTAGTTGAGAGTGCGTCTGTTGAACCTGGGTACGTTCAAACCGACAGTTCTGGGTTTTATGGCGGTAAGCTGATGTGGATTTATTACAAACGTGCAGAAACGTCCAAAAATTCCACCGAAGTTATTTCCGAACTGGCAGACAGGCGGCAGGTTGGCAGACAGTCGCAGTCACGGAGAGGATTCAGCTGAGCAGAGATGAGAGAGGAGAAGTGGAAAGTTTTACGGGTTTTGAAGGTCGGCTGCCCTGGACTGCTGGATTCACAGCAGGACTATGAGATGATGGACGCAGCAGAATCAAAACCCACACAAACGTGAGGTGACATGTTTGGACCGTCTTCGTTCCTCTGCAGCAGACAGACGTCCGAGCCTTTGAAGCAGCTCCTCATCTGGATCCCTGAGTTATTAAAGAGACTGCAGAGCTTCTGCCTGCAGGATCCTCCATAAAAATATTGGCTATGACACATTTCCAGCCCGGCTCCACTTTGACTCCTGCTTCCTCTCGTTATTTTTCCGCGACGACTGAACTCGCCGCCTCTCGGACAGGTCGTTTCCGGCTTTTGTGTTCGCTCTCAGCTCAAAACTGACGTCAATCACGATGACTAAGATCAATCTGCCTGCAGCTCCGCAACATTTCCTTTTCTACGCCACTTCTTTTTTTTTTTCCGTTTTAAACCTCTTCATCATTCACCAGCCGGCGAGTCTCTTTGTTTGCTTTTCTCTTGTTATCACGGACTTTTTTCAGTTCAGTTCAAGGCAGGTGTGAAATGTTCTTCCTGAAACCGCATCCTGAGTTTTTGCTCTAAAACTTTATTGAGCGGGAGTTTGATTTTACCCACAAAAAAAAAAAAGAAGCAACTTTTAAGATTGATCCTGAGGAAATGTAGCAGCAGAAGCAGAACAGGGCAGGAATAAAAATAATACAGACAAATATACACTCAAGGGGCCACAAGTATTATTTAAAAAATATATTTACAAAATAAGGCTGGGCAAGTTAATGCGTTATTATCGCGTTAACGCATTAATTTATTAACGCTGACATTTATTTTATCGCGCGTTAACGCATGTTGCTCACATGCTTTTTCTTTGAAAGTCTGTTACTGGCTGCTGCGGAACCGGAAGATAATTAGCAGGTAAACATGCAGTAAAGCTAAAACAGACATGGAGAACGGTAAAAATCTGTGAACTTTACAGTTCAGGTAGCAACTCATGTAGCAATATTAACAATTCTGTCTGAAAAAATAAACAAATTCTGGACTGCAACAAAACTTTGTCGTCATTCCTCCATGTTCCATCAGATCTGCTCCATGTGTTCACTGTCCTGCTGTTCTCTAGCTGGTTACTGCAGTGCAGCTCCATCTAGTGGCACAGATGTGTAATGACAACAGAAAGTCCAGTCCTGCATTATAAAACAAATTCAGTTCTGTGGCCTGTTTTTTCATTTTGTATTTTTGATCCAAGTCTAAAAGTGAAATATAAAAAAAACAGGCATTTTTTTCATTTTTTTGTGTTAGATTCAACAGAAACAAGGTTATTTGTAACAACTGACAAGTTGAACTCCCCGTTAAAAGTTTCTGCTGTTACCTCAGAAATTACCTGTTTTAATGTTCTGATTGTGCTGAGACACAATCATTTTGTTGGATTTTGTTTGTAGACTTTTTTTTTATAAAAACAGGACATTAATGCCCTGGCAGTGGCAATAAGCTTTATTTTATTTGACATTTTTTAAGATGAGATTTACACTAAATATGTGTTACTGACAAGTGCTGATGTTAAAAGTGTTTGAACAACAAATGTTATGGCACTTTAGTTCATATGGCAGCAGAACATTTGAATAAAAGTGACCTTTACACTACTTTTGAATTAATTATTAGATTTTTTTTGTATACAATGCGATTAATCATGATTAATCAGGGAAATAATGCGATTAATCGCAATCAAAAATTTTAATCGTTGCCCAGCCCTAATAAAAAGTAGACATAAAAATGAAAAATTTAAACTATCTGTGCTGTATCTGTATAAGCATCTAAAAATTGCATATCAACGTACATGCAGTAAATACAAATTTCCAATATGTGCAGAAATGAAAAAAACAGCAAAAAAAAAAAAAAGAAAGAAATCGTACAAAGGGTTTAAAGTTAAAGACCGGAGCTGCATCACATCACATGATTATAAGGTA
Organism: Hirundichthys speculiger; assembly: GCA_018398805.1. NCBI lineage: Eukaryota > Metazoa > Chordata > Actinopteri > Beloniformes > Exocoetidae > Hirundichthys > Hirundichthys speculiger. Next base: position 186,210 of record JAGFBZ010002297.1, on the reverse strand, counting down.
TGACATCATTGAAAAGGATCATTTATTTAGGCGTCTAACGGCTCAGAAACTCTCACAAACTCAGACCTGTCAGGTCAGAGTTTTGTTTGGGCCCAGTTCAGTCTGAAAGTACGAGCCGTGCAGATCTGCAGGGTCTGACGGTTCAGAGATGATCTGGACGCCTCAGCTGCAACTCCGTCTTTTTTACCCCATAAACTGCTCCTCATTAGTTGGTTTTGTGTTTGGCGGTTCAGTCTGAACCTCAGAGTTGGTTATAACTGATTATAACTCGTGTTCTGGTGCTGAGACTGGACTCCAGCAGGTCACATCGACCCGTTTTGACACCACAAACTGCACCACTAGTACATACTGATTCACACAGCAGGCAGATATTTATAGAATATAAATATGCATTGATTTCTATCAAACAGTGTCCTTTTCATCAGAAAAGACGTCTTATTAAGCCGATATGAAGACGGTGACGTCGTCGTGCTGTCATTGTCATGGAAACATCACCACAATATTAACTGTTTTACCTCTTTTTACTTCTGTTTATTTTTATTTTATTTTATGGAGCTGTTTCCGCTTCACGATACTTTTTGGTTTTTTTTCTTGCGTTCTCGTTCCACTGACAGTTTAGACTCCGCCTCCTACCTGCTTGGCGACAGTAAAGGTGTCGTGCACGCAGAATATCAGTGACAGGAGTGCACGTATCTGCACAGTCTGTTGATTCTTCTTCAGGTTTCTTGTGCCCATAATTCAGGATGACCACTGAGCAGCTATTTCATGGTCAAAAGTAGCTGTTTTACAACACAAAATTACAATTTTGTGTCATGAAGTTACAACAAAGATTTTGAGATTTTTTTTTTTTTTTTTAAGTTGGATTTATTTTTTTATCCAAGTCACAGTTTCATGATTTTTAATGACACAATAATTGTGTTTTGGTGTCAAAAAGTTGTGATTTTGCATGATGTGAAATTTTGTTAAAAAAAAAAAAAATTTTTACGACAAAAAGTAATTTTTTGCAATTTTACAGGAATTTGTATTTTTTTGATGTAATGTTGCAATTTCACATCGAAAAAGTTGTGATTTTGCAAAAGTCAATATTTCACGATAAAAAGTTGCAATCTTAAATCAAAAAGTCACAATTTCACAAGAATAAAAAAAAAAACTGTGATTTAACCCTAAAAGGTGTAATTTTACTAAATCACATTTTTTTTTTCCAAATTTCATGACTTCAACAACTAAAAGTCATGACTGTGTAAAATTTGGAATTTTATGACAAAAATTTACTCTTTCATGATAAAATTGTGACATGGCAAAATTTGGCATTTTTAATTATTTAAATTCAAATTTTATTTAAAAAGTTTTTGATTTTTTTGATATTTGTGATTTTAGAACATAAAGTTACAGTTATGATATAATATAATATGATTAATATAATATAATATAATTTTTATAAAGTGCCATTTAACTTACTGTGCCATTTTCTTGACTTGAGTACCTGTCTCCAAAAATAGCTGAAATTTTTTTGAAATAAATAATCAAATATATCTAATCTGAGTATGGCTATTATTGTGAATCGCGACTATTCTCGCCAGCGATCATTTTATGCCGTAAATGAAATTCAACTGAACTAAATTCATGCAGCTAGAGAAACAGCCAAGTTAAAATTTTACTGGTGAAGTCTAAAAGGTATTAAATGTGTATCTATTTTTAACCCTAATTAAAATATAATGATATTAGACTACAGTACTCTTCTCTAATGAGCTCTGGTTCACAGCAGTTCATTTAAAAGTGGCTGAAATACCTCGGCCAGAACCAAAAATATCCCCCTGGTAACTCAATGTTATCAGATGTCTGGAACAAATAATAAAGAAACTGCCCTTTAAACGTGAGGCGTTCAACCTAAAGAGAGCAAACTTTGACGTGACGTTGGCCCTGGAGGAAAGGTTGAAGGATCTATCCTCTGGGCACCGTGAATACATACACTGAGTTTCACCTAAAACAGTCCAGGAGGTGTATGATTTCACAAAAGTGTGAAAGTGACTGAGACGAACATGCTGCTCATAAATCTTGCATTTCCTTGGTTAATGAAGCCAAGTATTAGGAAGCAGCATATTTATGCTTAACTTGTATGCAAGACCTTTAATCACTCTCAGATTCACACCTTTGGCCTCACATAAGGCAAAGTTAAATGCATATTTATGATGATTCCTGCCAAGAATATGGAAGATTTCATTTTCGATGCCAATACACTTCATGAGACTGATAAGAACCAGAGGTTGTATGAAATGAAAAGGACAAACCCTCTGGAATACCCATAAGGTTTTTCTATGGGTCGCAGCAGTTTGAAGCCTCTTTTATTCCTCTGGATGGCACCATGTTGGCAAGAACAATGGGCCTGGCACCTTACGTCAGGTTTGTGATTGTAGGTTAGCTTATGCTAACCTATGATGCCAATTAATAATGATATAATTTTTATAAAGTGCCATTTAACTTTCTCCAAAAATGTCTGCGATTTTTTTAGAAACAAATAAACAAATATATATCATCTGAGTATGGCTGTTATTGTAAATCGCAACTATTCTTGCCAGCAGTCATTTTACAAAGTGAGTCATCTCACTTTGATTACAAGACTTCCTTTAAAAAACTGACCCGAAGGTCGCAGCATCTTAGCTTTGTTCCACCTCTAACTGGACGTCTGCTCTGCTTTCTGAGTGTGAAACACCTGGGCATGTTTTTTTAAATTTCTTACACTCGCCCAGCATCCACGGGTGACAGATGTTTTTCACGTTAATCTCAGAACAGCTCTTTAATTATCTGTCGTCAGAATGTAAAAAAAAAAAAAACAGTTAAACCAATGAAACAAGGACAGAAAGAGGCGCTCCTTGAAACAGTCGTCCAGTGGCCGTGAGCTTTCCCGACCACTAGGATGGCAGCGCATCTCAAAGACGAGCAGGTGAACGGCCTCAGACGTCTGGCCCTGGCCAGCTGCGCGTCTGTGTGTGTGCAACGGTCCAAAACCGTCACGCAGCAACGGATGCCTGGAAGCGGCGGGAGGGCGAGGGGCAACGGCGGGCCGTTAATCGTGAGGGAAGCGTCAGCGTGATCTCTGGGAAAATCCAGACTTGAGGATCCTCAACAAGCGCATCATCCCTGACATCACCACCACTCTGTCCATCTCTGAGCTCCTTTGTTTCCTCGCACCACAATCCCTTCTCTTTCTCTCTCCTTATTTGGTCTCCGGTTGATCTTCTCCACTCTTCTCTTAAGATTTTGTCTTTTTTACTCTCTGTCTCTTTCTTTTCCACCCCGATCCAGAAGTCTGTCGTTAATCTTTAATCACAGATCCAGACTGGAAGGAGATTTCTGCCAAGGCTCCGAGCCGGTGCCAAGAGTTTCTGCAACGCCACATTTTTCGCCAAAAAAGCCAGATGATGCGTCACAACTGCGCTCCGTTAGTGCCGGATCAGATTAAATCTAAATCACTTATTGGGACTGTCTTTAGATGACGGGTCAGTCTGCAGTTCACGGCAGGTCCTCTGGACGCAGAGCAGGCGATGTTGGCTGGATGGGAGCTGATTAGGAGTTAATTTCATGGCATGTAAAACCCGGGGGGGGGGGGGGTGTCTGCAGCCTGAGCGAATGTCTGAAACCTCGCCGGACAGACGAAGAGAGGAGTGAAAAGAGGAGCTGAGGTCAACTGGAAGGAGGCCCGACGGGCGACGATGGGATGATGGGATGATGGGACGGAGCGCCGGGACGCATCTCAGACAACAACCAGTGGTTTTCATCTGAGAAAAGCGAGGGACGCACAGAGATAAAAAAAAAAAAATTAAAAAGAGAGGAAAACTGGGAGTATGGAGGGAGTGAAAACAAGGCTGTGCGAGGGAGAGGAAGAGGGCCGCTTTTGGAGAAGCATCAAGAATTTTCCTTTTAAGGGGTACGGCCTCGGTCTTCCTCTCTACGAGCTCCTGCTGCTGCCAAGACACTCAGGGGAGGAGAAATAAACAACCGGCAAGGAGCTCGTGAGGGGAAGATTTATTTTCACACTTAGGTGGTTGTACAAATGCACTCGGTCGTTTAAAGCAGAGCCGAGAAAGAATCCCACCTCCCGTCGCTCAACGTCTGGTTAGACGCGGCGGCGAGCACCTGCCCTTTAACGTTGAGCTAATCGCCATCCGAGTCGCAACACCAGACAAACACGATGTTTTTAAGATGATAAACCGTTTTAATCTCTTCAGGTTCTGGACTCTGACCTAGAGGTCTTCACGGGTCCACTTTCATGGACCCGAACCTGAATGGACCCGTGAAAATTCGACCTGAAACCGACCCAATCCGAGCTATTATCATAAACCCGGGAGTCCGAACCCGAATGGACCAGGAATATTTGGCACCCGGAACTGACCCAACCCGAGTCTTTAGTTTCCGACCATGAACCGAACCGAGTTACCCAAATAGAACCGAGACAATCCAGCCCATAGTTGCTCATGTTAAAAGTTGTCTAGCGTTGAATAAAACTTGATTTTCTTACCTAAAGTTGTCTTCTTCTACCGGTTCAGTTGCTACATAGGCTACGTGATGGAAACGACAATAAATCCACGTCGTTATTCTCTTTGTGGATACAGATGCTATTGGTAGCAACCGCTAACGCTAACAGCCTACACCAGTCAGGACGTGTCGTAAATATGTTCTCTCATCCAGCGTTGTCATGTTGGTGATCCGTTGGGCTTTACCGCTAATAACACGCTACAGCAACACGGTTGTTTCATGACAAATACGCCACGTTAATAAATAATTAATTAAACTGTCCCGAGTCCTGACATTGGCTGCCACCGCTGATATCTTTACCTCTCGAGTAAACGTTGGACCCAGCCTGTCAGAGAGCACCAACCGGACCCGAGACTAACTGTACCGATTCCTACCCGAACCCAGAGTCACGTCTTTTGAATGGACCCGAGAGCCGATTCGGGTTGGGTCAGAACCTCGGGTTGTCGGGTTGTTCCGAAGACCTCTACTCTGACCGGGCCACTCCAGAAGGTGGAGGTGTGATTGACTTCAGTCGTTGTTCTGCTGCGTCACCCAACATCTACTAACATCCAGCTGGTGGACACACTTGTGGCGGACTCGGGAACATTTTCTCCTGGACGGGAGCCCAAATCATGGCGCTCCCTCCGCCTGTGCTTCACCACAGGGTGATGTTTTGGTGGTGGTGGTAAGCTGTGCCCTTTTTTTGTCAGGGCACCTACGCCGAAGGCTTCGTCTCTATCCGATTGCTTCGTCTGGTAATCCAGCGGCGTCCAGAGGCAGGTCCGTTGGTGGCTACCCTGCTGGAAGTCAAAGTTGAATCCAGGGGAACTGGGCCGAGTCTCGAAGAGTGTCGAAGAGGAGAAGAATTCGGACGAATGGCCAAGCTTCCGTTTGCAAAACTGCCTGTTCAATGACTTTGGTGCGTTAGACTCATGAGAAGCCTTCGAGATGTTCCTTGCTGGTCCCTCTTTACCTCATCGAGGGTTCTGCTTTGCATCTTTGGACTCATCTTGGTTGACCGCCCGCTTACAGGAAGAGCAGCAGCAGAACTGAACTGCCTCCATTTGTGGACAGTTTGTCCAACTGTGGACTGGATGGATGCCTAAAACACTTAAAGATGTCTTTTGTACCCCTTCCCAGCCTTAAGTGGATCAGCTACTCTTGACTGCATGTCCTCAGAGACCTCAGTTTCTGCGAGGCGGGGGTTAACCCATCTCGTTAACTGGACTCCAGGTGCGCAATAATACCGACTCCAATTAGCTCCCCATTAAGTAATTTACAAGTAGTTAACTGCCAGCGGTTCACATATTTCTTCCTGCCAGCGTAGGTGCGGATCCAGCGCTGAAGGGGATTTTTTGTTGAGAGGCCACAGCAGCGTAAACAAGGGGAGGCTCAGTCCGCCGAACGCTCCACATCCAAGCATCCCGGACAGCCGCCGTGGCTGTCGTTGGTTTTTCTTGGACTTTCTCAGCACAATACCAACAATGTGAAGGAGTGACTGCCTGTACCTCGGAGCAGGAAGCAGAGGAGGAGAGACGGGAGGGAGGGGTGAGAACAGAGAGGTGATTGTATATATAAGAGTGAGGCAACCGTGGTGGAGGGGGGTGCAGGAGGAGAGGGAGAGGCTCCGGGATGGGATCGAGAGACCAGGAAAGTTAACAACGCAAAGAAGGACTGGGAGAAGTTTGCAGGATGGGAAGGTGAACTCAGATCTTGTGTGTCGGTCCAGAAAAGCAGGGATGTAGTTAGTCAGAGCTCAGAAAAGTTGCTGTGGGTGAAACAAAAGAGAAGCAGAAAAAATGGGGGAGTCCACATGTGACTGCAGCAGGGCGAGAGAGAAGTGTTTTTAAAGTGAGCAGAGAAGAAGGGCAGAGTGTATCCTTCCCTCTGTCCCCGAAACAGGGCTGAACCAGCGCCAGGAAAAGGGGAAGGGCCTCGCTCTTCTCCTCTCCAGCTGACAAAAACAGCTGCCCGGGACCACGGGGGCCGGAGTCCGCCCGCAGAGAGGACCGGGGGAGGAAGACGGAGACCAGAGAGAGTCCAGGACGCCAACGCCCACCTCCCCCCTTCCACCTTATATGGGTTGCGTCCTGAGCTCGGACTGGTGCGGGGAGGGAGAGGTGCAGCCGGTGCCGGTGGCCAGAAGCTCGTCCCTGAAGAGAAGGAGTCTGGAGCGGAGCGAGAGCGGGAGGATGAGGCTGACGAAGGTCGGTGTGCACGTGCTGTGCATGGTGTGTGTGTGTGTGTACTTGATGGGGACGGCGGGTAAATGTCAGCGGGCAGGTTTATGTCCGGACGCACCTTCTGGTTCAGCCGTCAGCATGTGTTTCGGTCGCTTTGCTGTTTTGTCACGTTGGTCCCGGACAAAAACATCTCCAGAAGAAGAAACAGAACTGAACTAGGGATGCACGATACCGATAACCGATAACTTTTCAGCTCCTAAAGGCCGATACCGATAACCGATAACACACACATATACCTAAGATCATTACATCAATACTATAAACAAAATCAAAAACATTTTGGACTCTTTAAATGAACAGATTTTTATTTTTACTATTGAAAAACTATTGTCAAGCCTCTCAAACATTTTCATAAAGCTATCAAACAAACCTATTTGATATCTCACATTCAACTTCAATAAGGTTCATTACTGACTGATATAAAAAATAAAAGCTCCTTGAACTGATGGAAATACATGCATCAGAATTACTAACTGAAAAAGATTAACATTTAAAGGATTTTGGACTTGTGGTTCCATTTAAATTAATACCTTTAATTAAAGTAAATGAGGTTCAGTAGTTTTTTGTTTTTTTTATCTAATGGAAGCTTTAGATGAGAGAGATGAGGGGAGGGGAGACTGCTGCTGGCTTGTGCATGTTAGCATTAGCTTCACATTATCGCGATTTCAATTTCAAAACTCCATGGAAGTGATTGTTATGTTGTAGGTGGCTGATCAGGTTTTACGTATTAAAGCTTGTGCTTCCCTCCTCGTAGAATTCACTCGGAGGATTCGTCACAAATAACCACCAAACTATCTTCTTCTGAAACTTTAACGAAGTTCCACGCCGCCATGTTTGTTGTGATCAGCGCTGTGCTGCAGGCTGCATTCAAGGTGTAACGTAAATTCTGACGTTCCCTTGTTTGCTAGTCGTTCTTTCAGCCTTTTCTAATTATTTTCTTATTTATGTGTAACATGAGGGGAAAATACTGCGAATATTCAATTTCAAGTCAGCAACTACTAAAATTATGACCGAGTTAACGAGTTTTTTCTGGCATGAGGGGGGGGTATTCTTGATTTTCCTGATTGAGAAATCGTTTTTCTGATTATGCCGACGTTCACTTGAACATAACATTCACTGCCTGGTCATTCAAGGCTCAGAGGGGGCGAGGTACTGCTGTGTTGACAAAAATATATATGTTATCGGGGCTATTCGTCGTGATATCGGACTTATTGGAATGATGTCATAATTTCCTGTTATCGGCCCGATAGTTATCGTGCACCACTAGACATGTCTGCTCCTCTCAGGACGGAGCCTGATGTTTTTGGTAATCCTCAACGTGTCCACAGATTATTCATGAATAACTATTGATCAGTAATGCCATAGATTTTATAAAAAGAACTGGACTAACCCTTCTCTGACATCACCCAAAGGCATTTGAAGAGTGGTTTCGGAGCCCAAATCGTGTTAGCTCTGGTTGTCGCTGTTTTGGCAAGGCTGACGCTGCCCAACCACCAGTTAATCCGAAAATTGGCAAACACGTGTGGTAGCTGGTTGGAACACGCCCACTTTACCTCAATAACCACAAAGTAACAGTTTTAGCTTGGCTTAGCCCACGCTTACCCATGACCTGATCGAAACGGACCGCTCGTCCTTGTTTCAGATTTGGAGACCAAAATGACGCAGGGGGGTGGGCGTATATAACTGTCTCTTTCCGAAAAAGGCGAAAAGTCGGACAAAAGAAATCTTGAGAAAGGGAAGACGGGTCCCTTGTGAGGGACTACGACACTGTCCGATTTTAGATCAACTGGTGAAACAGCTGAAAGCACTCGTTCATGGCTACATACAAATGTTCTCCACCTCCACGATAGACAGCGCGGAGCACCCCAATAAAAGAAGGGGGTGGAGCAGAGTTAGTATGCTGACTCCGCCCCCTTAAACCAGCTGCTACGAACAGACGGAGCTTTTGTTTCATACCTCTGTGGTATTTTGAACAAAACGTGTCAACAACATTTCACAAAGACGTTGGGAAGTTGCGAGAACTTTGGACAAAAATGGCACAATATGTTTCTTTTTAACGAGCAGTTGGTGAGTCGTAAACATCAGCTGGATTTCACTTCTGCAGAGACACTGGGGAGCCAAAGGCGGGGCATTGAAACAGTCCTGAATGACAAGTCATTTTCCATCAGAGAGATGATATAATGTACGTCATTTATTTCCAGTGTGTTTTATTGATTATACATTCCCAGTGATACACAGCGAGGACAATAAAACCTATTAAAACATGATTATTTTTTCAGTTATTTAACCATAAACCAGTTCAGTGGCGTGAGTACATGAACACATGACCAAAACCTTCGTTTTCTTTTTACCTGGTACCGACGGTCGGTGTGGCAGAACCGTAAACATTTGTAGCCATGTAGAAATGTGCAGATTTGAGGGAAGGAAGGCGAGCGCTTGTTTTCTTTGGCCTCGTCTTTGAGGGCGACGTGGACCTCCGAGCCGAAGCCACATCTGCGCAGCCACAATAGCGCCTGTGTTGCGCTGCTGGGGAGTTTACCGTGGCGTAAACGGGCCCGCGGGCTGGCGGGCCGGGCAGAGAGCTTCTCGGGGAACTCTGACCTCTGACCACAGGCTTTTTTTATCCCGTTATGTGAACACTCTGTTTTAGTGCATTTTTGTGAGCGTTTGCGTGTACAAATCCATCTGTGCCTTTAACCCCCCCCCCCCCATGTTTGTGAGCTTGCCTGCTCCCAGCAGTTCGGCATCACATGCTGAGCAGCGTGGGAACGTGGAGCCTTCTGGTCTACGTCATCCTGCAGTGACCGACCCCGGCTACAGGGGTGTGGGAACCAGTTAAATCCCAATTATCCAAGAGGAGGAGATGTTGTCTTATCTTTTATGATCTCTCTTTAATTAGCTTAGTCTTACTGCATTCTTCGGCCTGACAATAAAAAAAAACTTGATTAAGTCTGAAATCCCTGTTTATTCTGGCTCAAACCACAAATATACATTTCTTTTAACAAGACATGTGCCAAGACTTTAGTGGGAATTCTGGGAAAGAAAAAGATCTTCCACATGCAGCTCTCAGTGCGATTACATAATGAGCTGACGTTATGTCAGCAACTTGAGAAAGAGATCTTTCTCAGAGTCCTCACGGTGTTAGGACGGCCGAAGCGTCCTCCTCAGAGGGAGATGACTGAGACGCACTGATATGTCACAGTTATTGGATTCGTCAGCGTCTCCTGACTCAATCTGTTGTCCAACTAGTCTTGTGCAGCTGCCGGAGAGTCGCTCGGCATCGATAAACAACATTCTGCAGATGGATTCTGGGCATAAACAACTCCTGGCTCTGAGAGTCAAGAGTTCATATGGTTCCCTTTACAAAAAAAGAGAGGAAAAAAACCCAGAAGAGGTTCTCAAGCTCTTTTCTGGATGCAGGATTCATGCGGGACGCGTTAGATGAAACAATCCCTGGTCAGGGGTAGTGGCGCCGCCCCGTTGGGCAACGTCATTGTCGCTGCAACAAATCAACTGCTGCGATCAAGGGGCCACAGGCGTCCTGCTGGTCTGCCGCCAACGTGGGAATCACAAAAATTGCAGTTCCTCAAATGACCACTGGGCGGTCAGTCTCCGCTGATAGGCTCTTACCAATTGTGCTAGCATAATTTTTGGCATAATCTGAGGAATTGAGCATAATTTTTGCCCTTTTTCCAAAAGAAGCACTGCTAGCATAATCCGTATATTTTCTTGTCTTAATAGCACAATTTTAGAATAATTCAAGGAAACGAAGATCTCAGCTACTAAAAACGATAGATTACTATTAACAGTTGGTTCCACTCCTATTTTGCGATTGCTTTTTAGTTGTGCTGAGATACAACTAACCCCTAACCATGGTAACTGGAGGCCATTTGAGTGCAAAACCTTGTGCAAACTGTGCCACGCTCTGCTACACGCGATGGTTAGCAAGCTATCCGTGGATAGTTATCCACCACACTATCCAGGCTTTGTGCAACCTATTTTTGTTTCGCTGGATAACTATCCGCTGGATAGCAGATTTATCCGCCGTATAGGCCTAACCACCGGATAAAGTTACCCAGGTTTTGAACAACCGGGCCCAGAACGTTAGGCCAGGGTTAATAAAATACATTTTCAAACTTGTCTTGTGAGTTGTGAAGTTTGTGCACAGAATAATTTTTAAAAAAAGAAGCATAATTTTCGAAAAGCGAGCATAAATTTGGGCAAAAAACGAGCACTGCCACTAGCATAATGTGCCACTTTTACTAGCACAATCGGCAAATGCCTATCCGCTGACCCACATGAGCGTCCAACTGTGAAGCAGAAGTTTACTTTAAAGATATGTACGATAGTACTAGTCGATAGTAAGAACAAAAACCACCTGGTTCTCCATAGATAGATTTTACGTCCATGCCAAACTGGGGAATTAAAATAATACAAAACCACAAATGTATGCATTGTTCGCGGCGTTTTAGGGTCTTTTTGTTGCTGTTCATTTTTTAAAGGGCCCGCTTTATTTCGACCCTGTGGTGTCAGAAGGCGAGCTGGCGTCACTTTAGCAACTTGGTACAAAGCATTTTCAGTCAACGTGACCAGTGTTGCCAGATTTGGTTGAGCCATTTCCGCCAAATCGTGTTTCAAAACCCGGCCCACTTCAGGAAAAAAACGCCCAATAAGTGTTTTCATATGAAAACATTTCATATTTGAATGGATTTAAATGCATTTACAGTATTAAACAATTAAGCCTAAATGAATAGTTGTATTTTATCATAGTGCATGTCACGGAAAATGTGCAAAAATGCACATCGTTATATCCCAGTGTCAGGCCCAAGTTAACACAGCAGCAGTAACATCAACCACGTAAACACCATTTCTTATATTTTCCCCACTTCGGCATGATAGCCTACTTATTTTGCTAACAGGATAGCCGACCACTTTGAGTTGAGAGAGAGCGGCTTCTGCCTCAGACCTCTGCTTCGGCGCACTAAGGTTTGTTGAGGTGACGTCACGATAGCGCGTTGTTACAGCGACTGAATAACTCACTGTGATTAAATATTTTTTTAAATTGGATGACCACAATACGAGTATTGTGGCGAAGTATACTGAATTTTGTATTAATAAAATAACAGTTTGTTGTGCTGTTTTCACAATATTAAAAAATCCGCCAGATGTTGGTAAAAGCAGCTCAAATTGTGTTTACCCGCCCAATGCATTTTTCCCCGCCAGCTGTAATCAAAAGTAGCCCAATTGGGCGGGAAACCGCCCGATCTGGCAACACTGAACGTGACTTCTGAGCAGTTTTGCTAACTTAGCAACTTGTTTAAACCCCTCTAGCGAGTTTCCAGTTTTAAAAAAGCGACTAGTGTGTGCAGATGACGAATTATGCAAACTAGAAAAGCACTTGGAGAGCGCAGACCTCCGCCAAGTACAACAATTCCCCCATATAGCATTTTGTTCTGTAGCGTTCTGGATCCGGATCAGCCTTTGAAATTTGATAGAGGTTCCCATTGTCAATCCCTGTGTCAAATTTCACGAGTTTTGGGCAATAATTAACGGAGATATTGAGAAACATAATTTTCGGCCCCATTGACCGCAAGTGTTATCGAAAATTTGAAAGTGATCCAGAATCCAGGATTTCTTCCGGATCACAGCCAAAATGAAATCCATTCTTCCTTTTCACATTTCTGACAACTCCTGAAAATTTCATCAAAATCCATCCATAACTTCTTGAGTTATCTTGAACACAGGCAGACAGACAGATAAATGTCGGCAAAAATATTCCCTCCTTGACGGAGGGAATTAGACAATGACATCATCTAGCATCATCTAGCAACATCTAGCGTTTTTTAGGACAGCCACCAGCTACTTTTCCTACTGAGGAGTTAGCAACACTGCCTCTGAGCTGTGCATTAGGAACTTAGTTAATACACAGATAATTAACAGCCTACCTGAGTAACAGCACTCACAGCTTTGCAGATTCGTGTTTTTCCAGTCTTCCCCTCGCTAGTAGCTTCCTCCGGTTACTCCAGGCAAAGCAGACAGGATCACCGCTCGCGTAGCCGTTCAGTCCTGACCTGTTCCTCGTCAAAATGATGGGAACACAGCCTGCAATTTCTTGAGAAGTTCAGCACGTTCAGACGGTTTTCCTTCAGTTTGTCCTTCCTCTTATGCCGAATCAGTGCCCTCCAGTTTCTCAGAGGGCATCTTGCAGGAAGATCTTTCAGCAACTTTACCCACGTCACATCAGCCATGAAAGGACAGATGTGTAGCTTCTGTGCTTTGGAGTTATGTGGCGTACACTCTGCAGCATCGCGGTTGTACACCGTGGTTGTTTGAAGGTAGATTAATGATGTAAAAATTAGTGATTTGTATAACTTGTTCTGGCTAGATGCTTTTTGTAACAGACGTGGTTGTGACACCAAAAAGCCCCAGATGCAGCGTGTTATGCTAGGTGCTGACACCTAGCAGATAAAAACAGCACGATTTCCATAATGGTACGCTCTATAGTACTAACGGGCCACCACAACCCATCTGGGTTTTCATGAACGAGTTTGGGGACAAAACATTGCTAAGTAGTAAACAGTAGCTACTTTCACTCATGGCTGAAAGTCGCTACTGGAGCTAACTGAAGAACAACCTCTGGTTTGTCAGCTGTAAGCCCCAGAACAGCCAGCACCTTCAGCCAATCCATTCTCCAAGATGTCCTGAACCCTTTCCACACTGACTAACCGGACTCCTGGAAAGCATTTGACGAGCTCCAGTGGAGCTCTAGGGCACCTAGAACGATTAGCCGAGCGTCGGCTAGTTGAGGATCCTGGTGGAGCTCGGTTGGTGATCTGGCAGGTTTTATTTCAGCTCCAGCAGTAGTTTTAAATGTTGACATCAGGAGAGAACGGCCAGACAAAGGATGATTGTAACGTAACATTAATTGGCATCATAGGTTAGCGTAAGCTAAACTACAATCACAAACCTGACGTAAGGTGCCCATTGTTCTTGCCAACATGGTGCCATCCAGAGGAATAAAAGAGGCTTCAAACTGCTGCGACCCATAGAAAAAACCTGTGGGTATTCCAGAGGGTTTGTCCTTTTCATTTCATACAACCTCTGGTTCTTATCAGTCTCATGAAGTGTATTGGCATCGAAAATGAAATCTTCCATATTCTTGGCAGGAATCATCATAAATATGCATTTAACTTTGCCTTATGTGAGGCCAAAAGTGTGAATCTGAGAGTGATTAAAGGTCTTGCATACAAGTTTAGCATAAATATGCTGCTTCCTAATACTTGGCTTCATTAACCAAGGAAATGCAAGATTTATGAGCAGGATGTTCATCTCAGTCACTTTCACACTTTTGTGAAATCATACACCTCCTGGACTGTTTTAGGTGAAACTCAGTGGATGTATTCACGGTGCCCAGAGGATAGATCCTTCAACCTTTCCTCCGGGGCCAACGTCACGTCAAAGTTTGCTCTCTTTAGGTTAAATGCCTCACGTTTAAAGGGCAGTTTCCTTATTATTTGTTCCAGACATCTGATAATATTGAGTAACCAGGGGGATATTTTTGGTTCTGGCCGAGGTATTTCAGCCACTTTTAAATGAACTGCTGTGAACCAGAGCTCATTAGGGAAGAGTACTGTAGTCTAATATCATTATATTTTAATGGGGTTAAAAATAGATACATATTTAATACCTTTTAGACTTCACCAGCTAAAATTTTAACTTGGCTGTTACTCTAGCTGCATGAATTTAGTTCAGTTGAATTTCATTTACGGCATAAAATGACCGCTGGCGAGAATAGTCGCGATTCACTATAATAGCCATACTCAGATTAGATATATTTGTTTATTTATTTCAAAAACATTTCAGCTATTTTTGGAGACAGATACTCAAGTCAAGAAAATGGCACTTTATAAAAATTATATTATATTATATTAATCATATTATATTACATTATAACTGTAACTTTATGTTCTAAAATCACAAATATCAAAATAATCAAAAACTTTTTAAATAGAAATTTGAATTTAAATAATTAAAAATGCCAATTTTGCCATGTCACAATTTTATCATAAAGAGTAAATTTTTGTCATAAAATTCCAAATTTTACACAATCATGACTTTTAGTTGTTGAAGTCATGAAATTTGGAAAAAAAAATGTGATTTAGTAAAATTACACATTTTAGGGTTAAATCACAGTTGTTTTTTTTTTAATTCTTGTGAAATTGTGACTTTTTGATTTAAGATTGCAACTTTTTATCGTGAAATATTGACTTTTGCAAAATCACAACTTTTTAGATGTGAAATTGCAACATTACATAAAAAAAATACAAATTCCTGTAAAATTGCAAGTTTCACGATTTTAGACTTCACCAGCTAAAATTTTAACTTGGCTGTTACTCTAGCTGCATGAATTTAGTTCAGTTGAATTTCATTTACGGCATAAAATGACCGCTGGTGAGAATAGTCGCGATTCACTATAATAGCCATACTCAGATTAGATATATTTAAAAAAAAAATTCAGCTATTTTTGGAGACAGGTGCTCAAGTCAAGAAAACGGCACAGTCAGTTAAATGGCATTTTATAAAAATTATATTATATTATACTATATTATATTATAACTGTAACTTTATGTTCTAAAATCACAAATATCAAAAAATCAAAAACTTTTTAAATAAAATTTTGAATCTATATAATTAAAAACGCCAATTTTGCCATGTCACAATTTTATCATAAAGAGTAAATTTTTGTCATAAAATTCCAAATGTTACACAATCATGACTTTTAGTTGTTGAAGTCATTTGAAAAAAAAAAAAAAGGTGATTTTTGTAAAATTACACCTTTTGGGGTTCAGTTCAATTCAATTCAATTGTATTTGTATATCGTCTGTTACAATGTCAATTGTTTCTAGGTGCTTTACAGAGACCCAGATCATGACCCCCGAGCAAATATCATCACAGTTAAATCACAGTTTTTTTTTTTTAATTCTTGTGAAATTGTGACTTTTTGATTTAATATTGTAACTTTTCATCGTGAAATATTGACTTTTGCAAAATCACAACTTCTTTGATGTGAAATTGCAACATTACATCAATTACAAATTCTGGTAAAATTGCAAGTTTCACAATATTGCAACTTTTTGTCGTAAAAATATTTTTTTAAACAAAATCTCACATCATGCAAAATCACTACTTTTTGACACCAAAACACAATTGTTGTGTCATTAAATATCATGAAATTGTGACTTGGATAAAAAATAATTCCAACATAAAAAAAAAATCTCAAATCTTTGTTGTATCATCATGACTAGAGCTGTAGTGATACACTAACCTCACGATACGATACACGATACACGATACACGGCTCACAATACAATACATATTGATATTTAATTACAATATATTTACATCATTTTCCGAAAGATTTTAAAGGGACAAAATGATTTTGGTGACATCTTGTGAGTGTTCCAATGACTTTGTTTGAATTCATTGAACTGAAAGCATCAATTACACATTATATGGCTGACAGGCAGCTTGCAAATGCTGAACAAAATGAATAAAAGATTTTTTGAGAAAAATAGTTTAATTTATTTAAACAGTGCAAATTGTTGCTTGCAAGCTTTTAAAGGTGGGACACGGGGGTTTTGGAAGGAGCTTAGAATATCGATACCCGAGGCCGAAAAATCGATACTCGATAAAATATCGATATATATCACAGAATCGATAAAATCACACATCTATAACCCTGACACAAAATTGCAATTTTGTGTTGTACTTTTTGGCCATGAAGTAGCTGCTCAGTGGTCATCCTGAATTATGGGCTTTTTGTTATGGTATATTATATAAAATATAATACATGTTTTATTAAGAAATTATGCAGTAAATTATTCAATGATATTGTTGGAGCCAAATACATCTTTTGTTTTGCCTTCTGTGTCCAGAAGATGGAGCTCTGCTTTTTTGTGCGTCATGCCATTGGTTGTCACGGTATTTAAACCTGGACGTGATTGACGCCAGGTGAGCAATTAGGAGGAGAGAGCAAACAGTGTTCGACCGTGAAGACGTGTTTGGGGTTTTGTTATCATTGGATTGGAATTTAATATTTGTTTGAACTTTTAAGTATGATTAATTATTATTTTGGACTAATATCCAATAAATGGATTGGCATATCCAAATATAAGGAAAACTCTGGACACTGAATTTTTTTGTTACGAACAGTCACGCATCAATACTACAACTGCACCTACACCTTGCTCCCACCTGTACAGGTACAGGTTATTAATTAGCCTACCTGTAGGCTAATTATCTAAAATCTAGGAAAACAAACCCTGAATAGATAAGAAGAGCTGTCCAACCAAACCGAAGGAACAACATCAAACTTAAATGTTGGTGTGTAGGTGACGAATGTAATAAAAGACATATCGAACAACAAACATTTTCGAATTAAATTTGTTTTGGCAGCGACCTTTGACCCTGGATTTTTAACACCTTGCCAGCCTTTCTGTGCGCCCAGGTAAAACTTTACAGGTGTGTGATTGATGGCGTTCCGGGGCGAGCTCGAGTAAAGCACCGTCCCTGCAACGTGAGACATCTTTGTCGCCAGTCTGAACGCAAATGTGATGCCAGAACAACTGCCAGCTTTGCTGGTGGCTGGTATAAATTCATTTTACCCTCCCAGCAGGCGGTGCCCGTCCTCCCACGGACAAAAAGCCACCCCGCTATCATTTGTTTTGCACATTTTTGCGTGTTGTTGACTGCTGGAAGTATAAGGAGACCTGGCGCTGAGACAGCGGTTTCGTACGTATTTGTCCGCCGTCCCTGTAATTTCTCTTTCAGAATAACGTTTAGATTGGCCGTGACCCACACAGAGGCCTTGAGCCGCAGGCATGCACTGCTAACACACACCCAGCGCAGGAAGGAACAGCGACGGGCCGGGGTTAAATATAGACGCACCCCCCCATCCTCGAACTCCAGCGGAGGATGGAAGAGAACTGGAAAGAAATAGATGTGATCGCTGCACTCCCACATGTCTGGGAAGAAAAGGTGAATTCCTAAAAAAAAGTCCAGATCTGGGGGTGGCTGTGTTGGACTGGATTCCTGCGGCTTGAAAACAAAGATCCTTTCCCAGTTCTGAGCTGGATTTGAGGAATGCTTGTTGTTGTGTGCAGCGGTCACGCAGATGAAAGCCGATCGCGGGGAAAAGGGAAAGACACAAACCATTTCCTCCTTCGGCGAGTCCCCGACAGATCCCCGACGCAGAAACGCCTCCCCGCAAACTATGCGCAAAACATTTTCTCCTCCTGCACTCAGAAATGTTGAGCCTGGCGCTCGGCCAAGCTGCGAAGATGTCGGGGGGGGGGAGGGAGTGATCGGCGTTGGCTGGGGTTTCATTGAACTCATCGGCGCAATAAACGGGAACACGTGCTCGTTCGTGTTCCCGCTCTCCCCACCGCCGTCTCGCTCTCTCAATCCTTCGACAGCTGCAGCTTATCAGCCTTTGGCTTTGTGCTGTCTTACACAATCCGTCGTCAAGCTTCGCGACCCCCTTCTCCAGCCCCCTCCCCTCATTTCCTCTTGGCCCCGGTTCCCATTCTGTCCTCCTCTTTCTCATCTACCTCCCAAGTGTGGTCCAAGTCCCTCAACTTCCTCAAGACTGTAAATTCTGCCGTCAAGACTGACGGGACAAACACACACCTGGCGTTCTCTTCGGTATCTCCTGAAACCCTAACCCTAACCCCTGACCCATAATCCTAACACCTAACCCCTAACCCATAATCCTAACCCCTAACCCTAACCCTAACCTCTAACCCTAACCCCTAACCCTAACCCTAACACCTAACCCTAACCCCTAACCCTAACCCCTAACCTTAACACCTAACCCTAACCCCAACACCTAACCCCTAACCCATAATCCTAACCCCTAACCCTAACCCTAACCCCTAACCCCTAACCCCAACCCCTAACCCTAACCCTAACCCCTAACCCTAACCCCTAACCCCTAACCCTAACCCATAATCCTAACCCCTAACCCTAACCCTAACACCTAACACCTAACCCATAATCCTAACCCCTAACCCTAACCCTAACCTAACCCCTAACCCTAACACCTAACCCCTAACCCATAATCCTAACCCCTAACCCTAACCCTAACCCTAACCCTAACCCTAACCCCTAACCCTAACCCTAACACCTGACCCCTAACCCATATTCCTAACCCCTAACCCTAACTCTAACCTCTAACCCTAACCCCTAACCTTAACCTTAACACTTACCCTAACACCTAACCCTAACCCTAACCCTAACCCTAACACCGAACCCTAATACCTTGCGGCGTGGAGCTGCATGTAGCCATTTTTGCCTCTACATGCATGATGCGTTCCACATGTGCACCCAAAGAGTCTCACGCCCCCAGATTTACAACCCTCACATCCAGAAATGTTTGAAATTGTAAATAAAAACAGAGTGCAGCAATTTGGAAACCCCATAAACCCCTATTTGATTCACAACAGAACGTAGTAAACACATTTTTAACAAACGGATCATTTTAAAGTGTCATAAGAAGCTTGAGAAACACCTGCAGGAGCATTAGAGACTAATCAGATTAGGTTAATAGTCGTGGGGGGGTCAGCGTCAAAATACAAGTCTGATACACTTCCAGATACCACTGTCTAAGAAGATAGAAGAAGACATCCACAGATGTTGCTTAGACCTCTAACATGCATATAAGCCAGATGCAAAACAGCATCTATACATGAGATAAAAGCGGGTCCCATGTGTGTTTGTCTGCAGGTTGTCTGGAATTGAACTGGTTTTTTAATTTTCTAATTTAGGTCATATGTGACTAAAACTATATGGGATGCACCTGTTTAGTCCACTTGTATCCCCCTTGAGTCCCATATATTTGGCCGACATGGGCTCTTAATACTGAAACATATGGAAACTCATTGACCCATTTCAAGCCATCCATAACTTTTTGAGTTATCTTGAACACAGACAGACAGATAAACACTGAGGTAAAAATTGTTCGTTTACCTGGGTTGCTGGGGCCCGCCTAGCCAATGGGATGCCAGGTAGATGCTAGCTGATAGCCACTGGCAGAGCAGTTACAAGTATGTTTACGTTCGTTAAACTCTGGGAGCTGCGAGTAGCAGCGCTACTGTATTTTTGCCTTTCGTATCCTGAAATCTCTTTCATAACTAGAGGCAGTATTTTCCTGTTGAGGCGATTCGTAACCTGAAAATTTCATATGAAGAGTCGTTCGTAAGTAGAGGTACCACTGTATTTTTTTAGGGAAGGCCCTCCGTCGTTCAGCAAGACGATGCTGAGGCGCGTCCATTACGAAAGCGCGGCTCCACAGCCGAAGAGAGTCTGGACAGTGAGCTGACCCGCTAGCTCCAGCTCCGACACCAACCCTAACGCTAACCCAACTGAAAACATTTGGTTCATCGTGAAACAAAAATACCGTAAAATAAACTGTTGAGCGGCTCCAGTCCCTTGTCGGACAAGAACGTCCCTCCAGCGAGCGCTGTCCTCAGTCCCCGGACGTATACGGGCTGCTGTTAACAGAAGACTAGAAGAATATACGTCGTTATATTTTGTTATGCGTCATTATACGTTGTTATACGTAGTTTTACTGTTCAACGTTTCCACTTCTGCAAAATAAAGATGCACATTTATGTCAAAAAGCTCTGATTTTGTAAAAGTCGATCTTCGACAACAACGATCCCATATTTGCAATTTTACAACAAAAATTGTCATTTTTAGACACAAACTTGTAATTTTATGTCAAAAAGTCACAATTTTACAAGATTAGAGATTTCATGAGAAAATAAAATGCTTTTTACGGCAAGAAGTTGTGATTTTGTGAAATTCACAATTTTGCATTTATTTTCTTTGGAAAATTTTAGGACAGAAAAACTTTATGACATAAAATCATAATTTCATATTGAAACGTCAGACTTTGCAAAATTTGTGATTTTATGCCAAAAAGTTGCAAATATGCAACAAAATAGCCGAGATTACAATAAATGTTACAATGCTGCAAAATTCACAGTTTTATAACTGTGAATTTAGGGAAGGCCCTTTTTTTAGGGAAAAAAATGGAGATTATTTCTACGATTGTATGATTGTAGCAATGAATAGCAATATCATATTTAGGGCTGGGCAAAGATTGAAATTTTTAATCGTGATTTATCGCATGATTTTCCTGATTAATCACGATTAATCGTGTTGTTTGTTGGGACGATGAATGACAGTTCAGACGTTTTCTGTGCTCCGTTGTGAATATAATATGGGGGTTTGTGATTTGCAGATCATTGTTTTCGTTTTCGTTTAAATTTTACACCCTTTTTTTCAGAACTGGGGTTATATTTCTCTCGTCTGTTTCGCCCACAACACCTACATCTTTCCTCATGTCCACCTTTTCTCCAACATGACCCTCCCCCCGCTTCGCCCACCAGCTCAACCCCTTCATTCCAGCCTAAAGCGCCAGCTTCCTGTCTCTCGGGGTCCCTCGGTATTATGTTACTCCAACTTTCTCACCTCTCTGTGCTCTAATTCGTCTCTCCTGCTCTTCAGCTCCGTCCAAACTGAAGAGAGATACAGCTCAGAAAAAACAAAAACAAAAAAAAACAATTAGCTCTCCATTGTTTTGTTGTTTTTCTTTCTACCGAGAGCCGGAAATTCTTAGAATATGAGCACCAGGAATGGGCTGCATTAGCGCCCGTGCAGCTCAGTGGGTTGGGGAGGGTCTCTGCCCATATGTCATAACTCACAGAAACATTCCTCCCTAATATACCTGCAACGGGGACTAACACATATGGAAGTGACTAAGGGATGGAGGCAGCGGGGCTTAAGGAGCCTCAGGCTGGAGAGCATTATGGCCCCTGGATTTAAAGCAAAGAAAAGACGCACGTGTCCATGCATGGATGTAGTCCAACCACAACCATGAGTCTGTGCAGAACGTCCTTGTTTTGATCACAGCGATAAAATTCAGAAAATGCTTTCGCCGGTATACGAATGAGGTCAGAATTATAACCAAAACAAAAACCTTTAACATACATGTGTCAAACTCAAGGCCCGCGGGCCAAATGTGGCCCGCCACGTCATTTTATGTGGCCCTCGAGAGCTTGTGCATTATTGTCTTAAATTTTAAGTATGGCTGGGCAAGTTAACGCGTTATTATCGCGTTAATGCATTAATTTATTAATGCCGACATTTATTTTATCGCACGTTAACGTATGTTGATCACATGCTTTTGTTTTTAAAGTCTGTTACTGGCTGCTGCGGAACCAGAAAAGAATTGGTGGAAAAAACATGCCGAAAAGCTAAAACAGACATGGAGAACGGTAAAAATCAGTGTACAGTTCGGGTAGCAACTCAGGTAGCAATATTAACAATTCTGTTTGAAAACAAAAATTCTAGACTGCAAAAAACTTTGGCGTCATTCCTTCATGTTCCATCAGATCTGCTCCATGTGTTCACTGTCCTGCTGTTCTCTAGCTGGTTACTTCAGTGCGGCTCCACCTAGTGGCACAGATGTGTAATGACAACAGAAAGTCCAGTCCTCCATTATAAAACAAATTCAGTGCTGTGGTCCATTTTTTCATTTCGTATTTTTGATCCAAGTCTAAAATTGAAGTAAAAAAAAAAAAAAAACAAGCATTTTTTTTTATTTTTTTTGTGTTAAATTACAAAACGAAAAGCGTAATAAAATGTCACTTTTTAATTTTTTTTAAATTTTTGATTGACAATTGAAAATGGAAAGAATGAATGATACACGGATTGGTAAAGTTACTGAACTTTAACATGGACATTTTCATTTTAAAGTTCTCCCAGACGGAGGATTCAACAGAAACAAGGTTATTTGTAATAACTGACAAGTTGAACTCCTCGTTAAAAGTTTCTGCTGTTACCTCAGAAATGACCTGTTTTAATGTTCTGATTGTGCTGAGACACAATCATTTTGTTGGATTTTCTTTGTAGCCTTTTTTAAATTTTTCATAAAAACAGGATGACATGAATGCCCTGGCAGTGGGCATAAGCTTTACACTTTTTTAAATAAGCTGAAACCCCTTTAAAGCGCATATATTACAATAAACTACATATCCCATAATGCATTTCGTTGTTACCCAAACGATATCTGTATCTCACCATGAGCAAGACATCAAGACGATTTTTCAGAACTGATGGACAAAACCTCTATAAACTAATACCAAAAGGTCCAAGAAAAGAAAATATGATTCTCAAGGAAGGTAAATTCAGCGAAGTTTGCTAAATTAAGCCTACAAGAAAAACAAAGAGTCACAGCAGAATTAAAAGGCAGACTGAAGCTGCAGCAGAACGTGTTCATAAAAGCTAACACCAAAAATGATGCATCAGTGAAAGCTAGCGTAATTGTGGCTGTATATTCAGCTGTGATGCTTCCTTTGCAGATGTGCCAGCTGTTCCATAGAAACTGAGTTTTCTGTTTCACAAAGGGAGGTAACTTCACTCCAAGCAAGAGGGTTCAGTAAGGCCTGTTACTCTGAAACATTACCTGTGCAAGAGCAGGTTTACAACCACAAACCCTGAGTTTAAAATAATAATGACTTGAATACATAATAAATACAGAAACAGTTATTTAACAATATAATAAGGTGTAGTTTAATTTATTTTGATTTACATTGGATTTTGTTTAGGGCTGAGCAACGATTAAAATTTTTAATCGTGATTAATCGCATTATTCCCCTGATTAATCACGATTAATCGCATTGTATACGCAAAATCAAATAATAGTAGCGTAAAATGCACTTTTTTTTTAAATGTTCTGCAGATTTTGTATAATTTTTTTTTTTTTTTATTAAGCCTTTATTTAACCATGTCAGTCCCATTGAGGTACAATGACCTCTTTTCCAAGAGAAGCCTGGCCAAGACAGCAGCCAAAAACAGTTACAATGACAAATAAACACAAACATACAAATCCACTTGACCAATAAATACAATAAAATGGTAAAAATAATAAAATTAAAGGTTTTCAGTTAAAACAAGTGCAATTTTGGTGTGAAGCAGCTTCAAGGTTTCTAATAAAATTCTTAAAAGTTCCAAGACCGATAAGTTTTTTCAAGTGCAGCGTGTTCTGCAGAGAGTTCCAGGAAGCAGAGTACTGGAAACTGTTTCCCTAACACAGAGCCAACTTTGGGCACTTTTAGTAAATAAAAATCATTGGAACGCAGGCCGTAATTGCAATTAGTTTTAGAAATATATTCACTGAGGTAGTGGGGCAGTAGACCCAAAATTGCTTTATAAATAAAAATATACCAATGTGAAAGGCGCCGTGCTGCCAGAGAGGGCCACTTTACTCGAGCATATAGAGTGCAGTGGTGAGTGAGGGCTTTACAACCTGTAACAAACCTTAAAGCGCTATGGTACACAGAATCTAATGAACATAAACAGTTTGCAGGAGCGTTCATGTATAAAAGGTCACCATAATCAAGTACAGGCAAGAAGGTAGCAGCAACCAATTTTTTCCTGGCAGCAAAAGAAAAACACGACCTGTGACGAAAAAAGAATCCAACTTTTAACCCTAGTCTTTTTACTAGGTTTTGTACATGCAATTTAAAAGACAGTCGGTCATCAATTAAAATTCCAAGATACTTGTAAGAAGGGACATGCTCAATTTCACACCCCTGTAAAGATAAAATGCTAGGAGAAGGTTCAGTTGTCTTTCTGCCATTAGAAAATATGATGAGTTTAGTTTTTTCGGCATTTAGAACAAGTCTTAGGTCAAATAGTTGATGTTCTAATAGGTTAAATGCAGTCTGTAACTTCATTAGCGATTCGACAAGGGTGGAGCCACAGCAATAAATTACTGTGTCGTCAGCATAGAAATGAAGTTTAGCATCAGGAATATTACTGCCCAGTGTATTCATGATAAACAATATTGGCCCTAAAACTGATCCCTGGGGCACACCAGTCGAAAGATTTAATAAGGATGATGAGCTGCCTTCAAAACAAACACATTGCTTTCTGTCAGAGAGATAGTTATCGAACCAGCCAATAGCTTGTTCCGATAGCCCGATGTCAAGCAGCCGTTGCCTCAAAATAAAGTGGTCCACAGTGTCAAAGGCCTTGGAAAGGTCAATAAAAAAGGGCTGTACAAATATTTTTGTGATCTAATGAATCTATTACATCATTGGTGAATTTGAGGGAGGCTGTAATAGTGCTGTGTTGTTTCCTGAAACCAGATTGATATGGCGAGAGAATATTGTTGGAACTATTGTTGTTAATGATCAATGATTCAATTGATCATTAACTAAGCTTTCAAGGACCTTTGACAGAATGCACAATTTAGAAATGGGTCGATAGTTATTTAGACATGTAGGGTCCCCTCCTTTTAACAGTGACACTATAATTGCAATTATTTGTCATAAAATGATTTTTTATAAAAAAGAAAAATTTTCAAAATCGCAACCTTTAGACAGAAGTGAAGAACGTTTGTGGAATCGTACCATTTTTTTAGTTGTAAGATTTACAAATTCTGTTGTAAAATTTCGAGCTCTTTGATAAAAAAACTTCTACGTTCTGCTCTCTTCGCCTTAGTTATTTGAGTTTTCATGTCGACGCCGAACCAAACGTGCAGTCACACCTCAACATTTACTCTGAAATGTTCTCGTCATACGTATTGTCTCTGAACGCTCTCGTTGACCGGTCAGAACGAAGCTGTCTTCCATCCAGGTATTTTGTTGTAACAGCAACTTCTTCTGGTTTTTCCCTTTAATTAGTTTCCAAAGGCAGCGTCAGTGTTTAAAATAAGCTCAGGTTTGGTCTCATCAGTCCTGAGAACAGACTCCACGTCTCAGAGGTTCTTGAGCAAACTTCAGTCTGACTGTAACGTATCGCCGTGGGACCAGTCGAGTTCTTCTAGGAACAATGACCACCGTGATGAAGAGCTCACACAACTTCATGTTCTGCATCATAAGAGATTGACGAATGCGTCTCATGTCTCTATTGTGGGGATTCAGGAGTTTAGATGTCTTCATAGGACACAACACATCTTAATCTGATTGTTGCTCACAACTGTTATGACCTTTAGATTAAGGTTGCTGTTTGAAGGTAGTTTCTTAATCTGATTAATATCAGATTAAGCAGCTGGGTCGATGAAGAGCCCTCACAATGAAGAAGTCGGTTCATCTGTCGTAATCTTTGGAGACCGATTTCAGCCACGTCAGGATTTGTTTCTAACATCGTTTTTCTTCTTGTGCTTTGCAATTACGCAACATCCAGCTGTTCCACACACAGCGACGTGGCTGGAAATGATGAGCGTCCACCGTCTTCTGTCTGAGTCGCTGGTGCATTTCTGTCGTTGTTGGCGTTGGCAACGTCGCTTCCAAAAGTTCCAAAGTTTCAGCCTTTAACCTCTCAATCAGACATGAGTTCTGCTCATTGAAGCCTTTCAGTGAGGTTTAAATGCTGAATGACTGCGTTCAGATCATTTTAAGTCAATAAACGGCATCAGTTTCCTGCGTTCATGTGTCTGCATGGAGGAAATGAAAGAGGTGGCCTTACTGCTTGTAATTCCCCAATTTCACCACTAGATGCTGCTACTAACCCATTTGTCTCCACTCAGCAGCGCTGTGACCGCAGGTGTGACTGAAGACATGGAAGCGCTGACCTCACAGGTCCCAGGACGCTGCACGGACTGTGGATTTAATCCACATATTTATGGTATTGAGAAGGGAAAGAAACTTGACAAGCTTCTGGACCGCGATGCATTTCCTTTGACTCTTGTGATCAGGGTTTGACGGGTCGGCAGCAGAGGATCTCAGCTCAAGCGGCATAAAGCTGCACATGAATCCTGATGACATAAACGTGGCCGTTGCACGTCTAAGGACAGAAGCGTCTTACGGGATCATATGAGCTGCACAGCTGCTTGTCTGTTTGCATGTCCAGATCTCAAATGCCTCGCTTTAGGAGACCAGCAAACGCCTCAGCGGTTGCCTCATCGCACCCAGGTGCACCTACCGCACCTACCGCACCGCAGACTGGACCGTGTGAAATTTTTCAGCGTTCTTATAAACTCCCCATGCAATTATTTATTTTTATTCATATATTTTTTCCCCCTGTGTTAAGGCGTGAACTCCCATCTGTATGGTTGTGACATCTAAAGGGATTTTTTTATACGGAAATACAGAACATAAGCCAAGCGAATCACAGAACACGTGTGAGAAAATAGGGTTAGAGTTAGGGTTAGGGTTAAGGTAGGGTTAGGGTAGGGTTAGGGTTAGGGTTAGGGGTTAGGGGTTAGGGTTAGGGTTAGGGTTAGGGTAGGGTTAATCTCCGGTACCTCCAGAGTAGCTCCAACGCCCAATAATAACCCCCTAAAAGCTGAAGGTCTTTCTGAGCAGCAGCCAGCCAACATCTGTATACGTGACCCATCTGAGGTATAAATGAGAAATAATATGGGGCCGCTAGCTCCATATTGGCACCATGTGCCCACTTGGGTTCCCTTAAGTCGTTGGCCCAAGTGGGATCCTGATAAATCACAGATTTTGGGCTCGTAGACATTCCTCACCCTTATGCATGACCACTGTGCTCTTTCACATGGGGGCCAACGACGGACCCGTGGACCGTCCCGTATGGGGCCCCATTTTTGTGTCAGATGGGAACCAGTGGTAGAGCCCGCCATGCATACCACGTGGACGGTTCAGGTTCAGTTGCATCCGGGGGTGCATCTGCTGTAAAGCCTGTGATGGCATCTCCTACAAGGAGCAGCCCTGATTGGTCTATTTGCTGGAGGCTTGATGATGGGCGGAGCTATGATCCACTGTATTAATAGTGGTCAGTAGAGGAACTGCAAATTTTTGCTGTAGCATGTAGTGAGTTGTTGGATGGAGTTTCCCAGCATGCTTTAGGTGTTGTGTTCTATCGGCACGGATTTAAGGAGATTCTTTATTTTCTGTTGTCTTTTCTTGCTGTTGATATTTGTTTTTACCCATAAAAGTTGCTTGCTGATGCCAGGAGTGGTGATGTAGTTGGAGATGATACGAAACCATGAGTAAGAGTGAGCGAAGGCTACATGCTTTATAAAAATGGAGAGTCTTTAAGGTCATTTTTTAAATTTATTTTGACACTTTTACCAGTCAGAGACTGTCTAAAGTGGCTGGTTTCTTGCTACAGTTATGGAAAATTATGGACTAAGGCAAAAACAATTTCTTAATTTTTAAAAATGTGATTTTCTTTTTCAAAAAGTCAAATATAAAATTTAAAAAAATTAAATTCTTTAAAAATGTATTCTAGTAAATATATTTTTATTTTCATTAAAAAATATTTATTTTTGAAATAGAATTTTTAAAAATTAATTAAGATAGAAATAAATTTTATATAAAATAAAATTCTAAAGCTGTATCTGATTAAAAATGATTTTTGCATTTGTAGAATCATCTGTAATATATCATAACGTTTATTTATATTAATCTTTTTATTTTTATTTTACAGGGACTAGGAACAGCGTCTGTAGTCCCTGGACAGGCAAAGAACAGACAATCAAAAAAAATTAAAAAAAATAAAATAAAAACATGACAATAGAGCAGAAAACTAATTTTAAAAATTGTATATACTTCCCTGGCATAAGGAATAAAAATATATTAAGAACTGAATTTCTCTTTTTTACAAGAATAAATAAAAGCAGTAATGTGGTTACAGCTATTAAAATCTAATCTTCAGTGGCAGGACATATACATTGAGCCAATCGGAAGTTAGAACCTAAACGCGCCCC
The DNA here is from genome assembly GCA_018398805.1 of Hirundichthys speculiger. Classification (NCBI taxonomy): domain Eukaryota; kingdom Metazoa; phylum Chordata; class Actinopteri; order Beloniformes; family Exocoetidae; genus Hirundichthys; species Hirundichthys speculiger. The sequence continues at coordinate 157,707 of JAGFBZ010002297.1, read as the reverse complement.
GCCAGAGCTCGACCAATCAGGGGCCTGCAGCTCCAGTGACGCGCTCGTAGCTCCGCCCCACAGCTCCAGAGCTGAGGGCGGACTCCGGGAAAGAAAACAAGTTACCTCACACAGGACCGGAGCATGTTACCGAGGCGGGTACCGAGGCGGTTACCGACTATGAGGGGCCGCGTCTGAACCCGGGAACATGAGCAGCGGGAAGATGAACAAGGTAAGACCGGAGAGACCCTCACTCAGAGCGGGAGGGGGCGTCCGCGGGTCTCCGGTACCTCAGAGAGGCTCGCGCTCCTCTCAGATGGATGTCTGACGTTTTCACGCGCGCGTGTGTGGTGTTGCGCACATTCACAGGTTTAAAGTTTTGAGTTTGTGATCTGTTTTATTGTGTCGAATCTCAGTTAAAACCGAGGATTTAAAGACAGTTTCTGAAAGAGAAACGTCTTTATTAGGGTCTGTAACATCTGGGCACACCTGGCTGCGCGGATGTTTTCAGGGTTTTATATTTTTAAACAACTTGTCAGACAGTTTTATGTGTGAACGTGACGTCTCGTCTGTCTCTGAGAAGTTGCTGTTTTTTTTTCTTCTTAATTAAAGTGACAGAAAAGCTCTGAATCCGGTCACATGACGCCTCTGTTTCTAAGGCAGCAACTTTTTATGTTTTCACACGAGCGTGTGCGCGCACGCACGCGGTTTTGACCCCGGTAAGGTGACCAGGTGACCAGGTGTGTTTTATTAAAAAACCAGGTACAATAGCTGTGCTGTGTTGTTCATATAAAGAAGCTGATTTAAAGCTGTTGGGAGTCTTATTGAGCTCGGGTTGCTTTTATTTTGTTTTAGGAGCTTTAGATTGAATTTGATTTATTTTTTTTTGATTTCATGATATATTTTTCATTTTTTTTATTTTTAATTAATTTTACATTTTATTATTTTTATTTTTTTCCCATGAAAGTTTATATATATATATTTTTTTTTTCAATAATTTTAGATTTTTTTAAATTTATTTCTACACATTTTTAGATTTATTTCATGACAATTATTTTCTTTTATATTCTTTATTTTTTTTAATCTACTATAACTATTTCTGTTTCATTTAATCTTTTTTTTTTTGTTTAATCTATTTATTCAACAAATTTATTTTTTAATTTGTATAAAACTTGATTTTTAATTTAATGTATTTTCTATTTGAATTAAGTTATTCTTTTACATTGTCTTATTTCTTTGATTTATTTATTTTTTTTTTTTATGTTTATCTTTATCCATTTTAATTTTGAGGCGTATTATATAATATAATTTAAATGTTCACTTTCTTTTATTTATTTTTTTTTTTTCATTTTGCGTTTAATTAGTTAAATCTATTAATTTCATTACATTTCTTAATTTCATTAATATTTTTACTTGATTTTTTAAAGTTATTTCATTTTAAGTTTATTTGATTTCCTCAGAGTCATCCAGCTTAATTTTCTTCTTCTATTTCTTTGTGCTTTATTTTTTATTTACCTTATTTTCCACCAGCTTTCCCAGTTTCCCTGCTGCATCAGCACAAACTGGCCAAGGACAACAGCTGGCGTCGCTGCTTAAATTAGCCGTCTGACTCACCTTTTCCTCGTTTCTCTTCCCTCCTGAAAGGATCACTTCACTTCACGATGTTTGTGGAGTAAAGCCTGGTTTTTGTACTGAAAGCCATGTGCACATAGTTGAGATAAAGTCATTTGTGCCTTGTTAAAAAAAAGAAAAAAGCGAGCAGTCATTTCAGTTTGTGGCCTGACTGCGATGACGAGCTGCGCGGCTGCGAGCGTCTGCGTGCAGCAGCTTTCCCAGCAGGAAGCTGACTGAAAGCAGCTTCTGTGCATTATGTTACAGCTGTGTGTGTGTGTGTGTGTGTGTGTGTGTGTGTGTGTGTGTGTGTGTGTGTGCGTGGACTGATGTGCAGCGCCTGCCTTGCTCGTGTGTTGCTGCTGGTTCCCATCCAGCTTCCCAACATGAGGAAAGCAGCCCAACAAGATAACATTGTCTAACCCTCCAACCTTCCCTTCACTGATAGCCGTGTGGTCGTTTTTCTCCCGTGCGAAGCGCCTTCAGCGCAGATGAGCGGATGTCGGTGTGTTTTCATCGCGTCGGAAGGAGCGTTTGATGGGAACGACCAGATTTCTGGGAAAACCTGGGTATAAATTTTACAGAGGTGCTTTGGAGCCTCTAAAGTTAGTTCCCCCTCTTTAAGTCCTACGTGTTTTTTATCATCATCAGATGGTGGCGGTCTTATGATGAAGCAAATACAACTGCAGATGAACAACAATATGCGTTTTTTTCTAAGGGTGCACGATAACTATCACGATAACTATAACAGGAAATTATGACGTCATCCCGATAAGTCCGATATCACGACGAATAGCCCCGATAACATATATATATATTTTTGTCAACACAGCAGTGCCTCGCTCCCTCTGAGCCTTGAATGACCGGCAGTGAATGTTATGTTCAAGTCAGAAATCAGAAAAACGATTACTCAATCAGGAAAATCAAGAATACCCCCTCATGCCAGAAAACAACTTGAAGTCGGTCACAATTTTTAGTCGCTAACTTGAATTGATATTTGCAGTATTTTCCCTCATGTTACACATAAAAAAGAAAAAAAATAGAAAAGACTGAAAGAATGAGGGAACGTGGGAATTTACGTTACACCTTGAATGCAGCATGCAGTGTACTGATCACAACAAACATGGCGGCGATGGCATAGAACTTCGTTAAAGTTTCAGAAGAAGATAGTTTGGTGGTTATTTGTGACGAATCCTCCGAGTGAATTCTACGAGGAGGGAAGCACAAGCTTTAATACGTAAAACCTGATCAGCCACCTACAACATAACAATCGCTTCCATGGAGTTTTGAAATCGCGCTAACGTGAGCTAACAGAAGCTAATGCTAACGTGCGCAAGCCAGCAGCAGCCTCCCCTCCCCTCATCTCTCTCATCTAAAGCTTCCATGAGATTAAAAAATAAAAACTACTGAACCTCATTTACTTTAATTAAATGTATTAATTTAAATGGAACCACAAGTCAAAATCCTTTAAATATTAATCTTTTTCAGTTAGTAATTCTGATGCATGTATTTCCATCAGTTCAAGGAGCCTTTATTTTTATATCATTCAGTAATGAACCTTATTTAAGTTAATGTGAGATATCAAATAGGTTTGTTTGATAACTTTTTGAAAATGTTTAAGAGTCTTGCCAGTAGTTTTTCAATTGAAAAAATAAATATCTGTTCATTTAAAGAGTCCAAACTGTTTTTGGTTTTGTTCCTAGTATTGATGTAATGATCTTAGGTATATGTGTGTGTTATCGGTTATCGGTATCGGTTTTATAAAACAGTTATCGTGCATCCCTAACTGAGATGCAGCTCTCGGGTTTTTTGTGTCCTCCGTAGGACCTTCACTGATGTTGTTCCCTCTTGGCAGTGTGTTAACACACACCTGAATGCTGCCAGAGCAACTGTTCTGTATGGAGGAAGGAGGTACTTAGTGGTGCCCAGATGTTTGGGTTTTTTTATTTTCTTTTTTATTTTGGGAGGCTTCTTTTTATATCGATGGTGACGTGGTGGAAAAATGCATGTAGCTGAAAATCAATTATGACCAGACGATGGAGAGAAAAAAGCATTTGAGCGGGATGATCTGGCCAAACTTTATTCTGGTGGATATAATGTAATTCGGGTATCGATGTGAACGCCGCAGAGAAGCTGTAATAATCAAAATATCAGAAATGTGTTTAAAAGTCACATCATTGCAGTTGAAGGGCTTTTTACTGGGATTTAATCTGCCACTGAATGGGGAAGAAAATGGGATTAAAAGTGAGATGTTTCTGATTTCTGTACGTTAGCGCTCAGCGACCAGAAACACAGCGCTGCGTCTGTTCAGCGTCCAGCAGGTCTCCTGCATCTGTAATTACTGGGCGTTAACGGGGCGACTCGGCGGCACCTGATGGAGGCCGAGAACAGAGGCCGGTTCTGGTGCCAGATGTGTGAGGGTGGAGACCCACAGGAGAGGACGCTCGCTCTCACCTGCTGACCTGCAGGTGGCCTGGATGAAAACGGCTCAGTTTGGTTCCGACAGATGACGAAGCTGATCAGACCAGACCAGACTAGACCAGACCAGGTCAGATCAGATCAGACCAGACCAGATGAGACCAGGTCAGATCAGACCAGACCAGGTCAGACCAGGTCAGGTCAGATCAGACCAGGTCAGAGCAGATCAGACCAGGTCAGATGAGACCAGACCAGACTAGACCAGACCGGACCAGACTAGACCAGACCAGACTAGACCAGACCAGATGAGACCAGACCAGGTCAGACCAGACTAGACCAGACCAGGTCAGATCAGATCAGACCAGGCCAGACCATACCAGATGAGACCAGACCAGGTCAGATCAGACCAGACCAGACCAGACTAGACCAGACCAGACCAGACTAGACCAGGTCAGATCAGACCAGACCAGGTCAGACCAGACTAGACCAGACCAGACTAGACCAGACCAGGTCAGATCAGATCAAACCAGATCAGACCAGGTCAGAGCAGATCAGATCAGACTAGATCAGACCAGGTCAGGTCAGATCAGACCAGACCAGACCAGACTAGATCAGACCAGACCAGATCAGACCAGATCAGACCAGACTAGACCAGACCAGGTCAGGTCAGATCAGATCAGACTAAACCAGACCAGGTCAGATCAGATCAGACTAGACCAGACCAGACCAGGTCAGATCAGACTAGATCAGACCAGACCAGATCAGACCAGACCAGACCAGACCAGGTCAGATCAGACCAAACTAGACCAGACCAGACCAGGTCAGGTCAGGTCAGATCAGACCAGACTAGACCAGACCAGGTCAGGTCAGATCAGATCAGATCAGATCAGACTAGATCAGACTAGATCAGACCAGACCAGATCAGACCAGACCAGGTCAGATCAGATCAGATCAGACTAGATCAGACCAGACCAGACCAGACCAGACCAGGTCAGATCAGACCAGACCAGATCAGACCAGACCAGGTCAGATCAGATCAGATCAGACTAGATCAGACCAGACCAGACCAGACCAGGTCAGATCAGACCAGACCAGACCAGGTCAGGTCAGGTCAGGTCAGGTCAGGTCAGGTAAGGTCAGGTCAGATCAGACCAGACTAGACCAGACCAGACCAGACCAGGTCACATCAGATCAGACCAGACCAGATCAGACCAGACCAGGTCAGATCAGATCAGACTAGATCAGATCAGACCAGACCAGACCAGGTCAGACCAGACCAGACCAGACCAGGTCAGATCAGACCAGACCAGACCAGGTCAGATCAGACCAGACTAGACCAGACCAGACCAGGTCAGATCAGATCAGACTAGATCAGATCAGACCAGACCAGACCAGATCAGACCAGGTCAGATCAGACCAGACCAGATCAGACCAGACTAGACCAGATCAGATTAGGTCAGACCAGGCCAGACCAGACCAGACCAGGTCAGATCAGATCAGACCAGACCAGACCAGATCAGACCAGGTCAGATCAGACCAGACCAGATCAGACCAGACTAGACCAGATCAGATTAGGTCAGACCAGACCAGATCAGACCAGACCAGACCAGACCAGGTCAGATTGGACCAGACCAGACCAGATCAGACCAGACCAGACCAGGTCAGATCAGCTCAGACCAAACTAGACCAGATCAGATTAGGTCAGACCAGGCCAGACCAGACCAGACCAGGTCAGATCAACTTTAGCTCAGACCAGACCAGGTCTTCACAACACTGTAACTCTCAGTTCAGGGAGCTGTTTCTGCCCGTGAATATGAATACATGCAGAATAGTGTGATGGTGTTGTTGGTGTGTGTGTGTGTGTGTGCGCGCAGCAGGAGTCCTACCAGGGAAAGGAAGTGCATGTAGTGACTGCCTGTTCACCATGGGAACAGGCAGTCTCTGTTCCCGCCACTGCCTGTCCCACCCTGCGGATGCACGCCAGCGCGCACACACACATGACTGGCACTTTTCGTCCAAGCGCGTGGAGGCGAGGGATCCAGGTGAGATGTTGTCAGCGGAGGGCGGGACATGGAGTCGTAAACACCCCGGTTAATGACGGGTTGTTACAGGCTCATTAAAGCGCTGTAGCCGGGAGGAAGAGAGCTGATGAGCTCTTATTACGGACATTAAAAAGAAACGAGGGCGTTTTCAGCCGCCGCAGGACCGCTGAGAGTAAAATACTGTTTTCACTAGGGATGTCCCGATCACGTTTTTTGGGTGCCGATCTGATTCCGATCTTTTAATTTTGATGATCGGCCGATTTCCGATTTTTTCCGATCCGATTTCACTTTTTTGAGTGGGCAAACAGAGTTTAATTTCCTATGCATTTTATTTCCTCTGTACATTAATAAATAGGCCTGCATCCAAGCTGAGATTAATAGCTTTTATCATCTCATAAAATAAACAATAACTTATTTAAACACTCTTCTTTCTTTTTTGTTTGGGAGAATTATTATAAAACACATTTAGTTACAGAACAGTGACTGTTCAACAGTCTCAGTACTAAAGAACATAGCACTTCCATTTAAATAGCAGCAGGTGAACTTGGCTAGCAGTTTAAGGCAATGAAAACACTAGCAGAAGTCTTTGCAATCAATGAAATCACATCAGAATAAAAATAACATAAAATATTAACTTAACTTCTCTCAAGACCCGCTGCACATGTTCGCGCACCTTTGTGTCCTTTGTCGTTTATGTAATGATGGGAACGAGGCTCGAGGTAATTAATGAGCCGGTTAAATGCCTTGTATTCCACAAACTGAATTGTCTGGTCGTCCTCAGTAATACATTCCGCGATTAGCTCGGTGATTTTTCTGTATTTCTCCGAGTCTTTTGGGAGTTTTTCCTTTCTTTTAAAAGTTTCACAGAGCGTTTGCTGCCGAAGCTGCTGCCGTCGGCAGCGAAATCGCGTCGGCAGCTGACGGCAGCTGATTTTAATTGATATTCACAGTATTTTCCGACATGTTTCACGTACAAAATAGAAAAAAAAAAAAAAGATAAGGCCGAAAGAACGACGAGCAAACTAGGGAACGGAGGAATTTACGTTACAGCTTGAATGCAGTATTGTGGCACAGTGCACTGATTTAAAAAAAACAACGCAAAACATAGCGCGATTGTCTGAAACTTTGTTAAAGTTTCAGAAGAAGATAGTTCGCTGGTTATTTGTGACAAATGCTCCAAGCGAAGGAGGGAAAAATAGCACAAGCTTTAATACGTCAAACCCGATCAGCCACCTGAAACATAACTATTGCTTCCATGGAGTTTTGAAATTGCGCTAACTTGAGCTAACATGAGCTAACGTAATCAAGCCAGCAGCAAGTATCCGCTTTATATCAGTCAGTAATGAACCTTATTCAAGATAATGTGAGATATCAAATAGGTTTGTTTGATAGCTTTATGAAAATGTTTGAGAAGATTCCCAATAGTTTTTCATTGGAAAAATAAAAATTTGTTTATTTAAAGGGTCAAAACTATTTTTGATTTTGTTCATCGTATTGATGTAATGATCTTAGGTATATGTGTGTGTGTTATCGGTATCAGCCTTTAGGAGCTGAAAGTTACCGGTTATCGGTATCGGTTTTAAAAAACAATTATCGTGCATCCCTAGTAAACACTGTGGCTGATTGTGCGAGCGCTCCTCGTTCTGCCCGGGGAAGTCTGACCCACCGGGGCGTGGACTCGCCACGTCTGACGGTGTCTTCTGATGTTTGGATCAGGGACATCTCCGTTTGATCTCCGGTTCCCGACTGAAGCCGCTGTGACTCAAGGCTTATTTCGCGGAAGCTCTTGTCAGATATGAATCTGGGTTTTTTCTGATGTTGGGTCAACACGAGGCCGCTGCTGTTTCAGGAGCGCCACGGGGGGATTGGTGTTTAGATGGGTGGTTAGCGTCGAGCAAACATCAACATGCACGCCAAGCCCAGTGTCTCCCTGCTTCATGTTGGTTTGTAATGAGTAGATTTAAACTTGAGAGCTACTTTTCAGCTTTATTTGTAGTACAGTGGTACCTCTACTTACGAACGTCTCTACATACGAAATTTTCAGGTTACGAAACGCCTCGACGGGAAAATATTGCCTCTAGTTATGAAAGAAATTTCAGGATACCAAAGGCAAAAATCCAGTAGCGCTGCTACTCGCAGCTCGCAGAGTTTACCAAACGTAAACATACTTGTAGCTGCTCTGCCATTGGCTATTGCTTAGCATCTTCCTGGCATCCCATTGGCTAGGAGGGCCCCTTGTCTGTATGAGCGTAACCTAGCAACCAGGTAAACGAACAATTTTTACCTCCGCCAAGGAGGTTATGTTTTTGCTGGTATTTATCTGTCTGACTGTGTTCAAGATAACTCAAAAAGTTATGGATGGATTTTGATGAAATTTTCAGGAGTTGTCAGAAATGTGAAAAGGAAGAACTGATTTCATTTTGGGTTTGATCTGGAAGAAATCCTGGATTCAGGATCACTTTCAAATTTTCGATAATTGTAACGCTTGGTGAAGGTCTGCGCTCTCTGAGTGCTTTTCTAGTTCTAACATGTATTTCTTACATGTTTATAAAACAATATGTTTGACTTTTGGGGGGCTTGGAACGGATTAGGGCATTTACATGGAAAACTTACGAAATGTTCAGGTTACGAAGCTACTTCCTGAACCAATTAATTTCATAAGTAGAGGTACCACTGTAGTTTGTTACAATACAAATCGTCTCCAGGCGCTGTTGAGACACCCAGATATTATTAACCATAAGTAATCTTAATTAAAGAAACAACGGCAAGTGGAAAAAAAAAAAAAAAAAACTCCCCTAGTGAGGAAAAACCTCTGAGCTAAGTGTCAAGGAAAAACTCCCCTTTAAGAGTTAACAAGCCTTGAGCAGGACCCGGATCATCAGGGGGGACCAGGCGTCTAGCGTGCTAGATATCTTCCAGCCAACCAGCGACCGCCTCGGCGGCGCGTCAGCGAGCATCTCTGAGTTGTTCACACATGATCGAGTGCAGATTCGCCTCCAGCCATTCTACGAACACATCGACTGTCAGACCGGACTCGTGGTTGGACCAGTTATCTGAAGGTCCGAGGACAGCATCTGTGTTGTTACAGAGTCCGTCTAAGAAGACGTTTGCCTCCAGGCGTACGTTGAGTCTGGCATCACCGACCATCTGCAGCTGAGGTCACCGTTACCGGTCCCGCGGAGCCGCTCCCTCACAATGACCACCACTGTCCAGGAGTCGAGACTATTTCCAGAAGGGTCTCCAGCCGTGCGTGGGCGCGTGGCCGCTTCTGCGTGTTTGTTTGCACATTTGTACGCGTGCGCGCGCGTCCAACCCCTCCCCTGTTGAATCCAGCTACTGTTCGGCGAGGAGAGGTGGCGGCGGGGGGCCGGTTAGAAAGCACCCCTTTGACTCCAGAAACTTCTGATTGCTTCTTCTGCCGAGCGGCTAAAAATACCAGGAAAAAGAGCCCCGTTGTGCGCGGCAGATGTTGTCGTGGTGGTGGTGGGCGGGGAGGAGGTCTGCGCCGGAGCGGGCGAGGACAGGAAGAGGAAAGGTTTTTACCGGCCGTCTGCAGGGATACGCGTCTGCGTGTGAGTACTTCGGCTTTTAAGCGTTTTCCAGTTGAGGTCTCAGCTGTTTACGACCGGTGTCGCTTCGGTGGAGGTTCTGGGCAGGTCCCAGCCGGTGGAGGCCTCGGTCGCTTCGGTGGAGGTTCTGGGCAGGTCCCAGCCGGTGGAGGCCTCGGTCGCTTCGGTGGAGGTTCTGGGCAGGTCCCAGCCGGTGGAGGCCTCGCAGCCTCCAGAGGTCACGTGTACCGTGAGCTCGTGAATGTTTGGCTACGGGTGAATTAATTACCCTGAAGGAAACGTCAGCTTTAGCAGATCTTGAGCCTGCAGGCCGTATATTTTCTGTCGGTCTGTCCTGTAACAGGAAGAGTTTAACCAGCAGCGGTGTCTTTATTCGCCCAGAGCAGTAAATACTGAATTCCACATGTTTTACCAGAGGAAGATGTTTTTGTTTTTTCTTTTGTTTAATCCATTGCAGCGGTGACAGTAATTACTGTCCTGAGACCTGAGCTCTGCATTGCAGGTTGTTTTTAGTGCTCATGCATCAACTCCGCCAGCTGTTGGGATCCTCCACAAAGCCGTAAACCTCCTTCGCTGTGGTTTCCTCGGCTGGACTCCCCAGCTTGAGCCGGGTCCAGTGTTTCAGTGGACCATATTTTAAAGTCTGTTTGCGCACAATGGGCCTCATTCATGAAATGTCCGTAAACCCGCGGGTAGATCCGCGCATAATTCAAATTTGCTCGTAGGAACGGGAATGATGATTGTCGGCAGGTTGGCAGTGCGGTCTCGCCGCTAATTAATTAGCAAAATTAACCACCGTACAAGGACGTGTAAAGGTGCAAACCACTAGGGGTGAGTATTGGCAAGGACCTCACAATACGATATGTATCATGATACTTGGGTCATAATATGATATTATCACAATATCGCGATATCACAATATATTGCAATATTCTACCCAGTTAATATCAAAATTAAAAGTCGAGATGAAAAATCAAGTTGCTGTATATGTTCATCAGATGATATTGATCATTCAGAAGACAAATTTGCTTCAAAACAACCTATTTATTGTTTATTATTAGTGTTTTTGCACATTTAAGTAACCATTACAACATACTGACAGCATTGTAACCACTGTAATTTTTTTTCCTAAAAAATCGTAATTAGGAGCTGAAAAATCGATATTATATTGGGCGGCCCAAAATTGCGATAAATTGCCAAATCGATTTTTTTTTCACACCCCTACAAACCACCATGTGATTCCAAAGTTTTCTGGAAACCTGTGGGGAAACTCGTACTTGCGGACCTCATCTGAGGAGGCAGCATGGGCAACTTGGCCTCTAAAACCGTCCAGGTAGGAGCAAAACCGCTGCAGAACTGGGACTCTGTGTGACTGAAACTCAAACCCGATTTATGCTTCAGCGTAGCTCAGGTCCTACGCGTGTTGACCTGTAATCACACCACCAACCACCAGAGGGCGGTGTGGGTTCTTTTCTGCAGCGCCGTAGCTTCCAGCATTGAGCTTCCTGTATGTAAAATAGTTTATTTTGATGTGCACGCTGTCTTTTCACAAATTGGGCACAAATGCATTTTAGTTTTTTTTTTTTTTTTTTTTTAATAAACTGTGTCTCAAAAGCTAACCTAAACCTAACGCTCTCAAAATAAATTTTCTGTGACTTGTAAGGACTTTCTGCAGCTTTTAGGGCTATGAAATTACTCTATTTATCCATGTTGGAGAAAAACCTTATACTTTTGTGTGGTTACATATTACATAATATTAAAATTAAAATGCACAAAATAAAGAAATGTCATTACAATCTGGAACATATTTATGCACCAGCGTTTGTACTGAACTGCAGCGAGTCTTCGTTCCACCTGATCACGTCAACAGAACGTCACGTGATGGAAAAATAGCCAGTCGATGTCACGGTAGAGACGTATGTTATGAATGTTTTCTTACGGGATCGGGTTCAAAGGTTTCGGTGTTTCACAAAGCCTCGCTTTGCCCGCCACCGGTTCTGTCGTTCAGAAAGAGACGCCAGATGTTTGCAGATGTTTGCAGAGTGCTGCTCTGGTCTGGAGCTCAGCTTGCAGAGCTTTTTGTTGTTGTTGTTGTTGTTATTGTTGTACGCTAGGGGTGAGTATTGGTAAGGACCTCGCAATACCATATGTATCCTGATACTTGGGTCACAATATAATATTATCACGATATCATGATATCGCGATATCACAATATATTGCGATATTCTACCCAGTTAGTATCAAAATTAAAAGTAGAGATGAAAAATCAAGTTGCTGTGTATGTTCATCATTCAGAGGACAAACTGAGTCAAAACTAGTGGCTCTACGGCGCCATCTACCGGAGCGGATGTATTTGCTTCAAAACAACCTATTTATTGTTTATTATTAGTGTTTTTGCACATTTTAATAAATAAATAAAATCGCAATATATTGCCAAATCGTTTTTTTTTTCACACCCCTATTGTACGCTGCATTTAGAAATAGGTTTGTTCAGGTAAATGGACCTTGGGATGAACTTATTTTGTCAGCTGCTGGAAGACAAATGTCAAGAAGAAACTTTGAAGCGTCTTGGAGTTGATTGTATTTATATATTTTTATTTATATTTAAATAGGCTCCTGCTTTAAAGCTGTGCTGTAGTTGTCTCCTTCCTCTTAACGGCTGCCTCTTTTCTAGTGAAGTAGTGAGCTGTAAACTAGGGGGATTCTCAGGAAAACCTCAGGCCCGAACGGTCCGCGGCACCAAAACATTCCAGCTTCTGCATGTTGCGTGAAATAGAAACTGGTTTCGCCCCCGTCGGCTTCGCCGTCCGCCTCCGTCAGCGAACCAGCGAACCAGCGAACCAGCTTCACACCTTCTGGAGCTCTGAGTGGCAGCGTCGTGGATCAGCGTCGTGGATCAGCGTCTGACCGCGGCTGCTTGTGGTCGGGTTATATTGAGGTCTTGATTGTGTTCGGAGCTGGAAGAACGCTGGACTCAACCCACATCACCGCGGCGGTGCGGCTGACGGCATCTGGCTGCTGTTTTTAAAACTCACCATGGGCATGTATGTGTGTGGAAACTTCTAGAGCGACTGCAGAAGGTCCCAGATGGGACTGTAGACTGACTGATGTCCTGCAGGGTCCAGATCTCCACGACTCCATGAGCGTTTGAGCGTTTGATCCGGCCACCGGCTTCATTTCATCAGGCCCTCGAAAGCGCAGAAACGTACAAATACGAGAACGTTTCTGAAGAAATGTTGGAGCGCCAGGTTCTCTAATAACCGAGGAGCCCGTTCAGCAGCAATTTTAGGATAAAAAAAATTAGAAACTGTCCATCAAAAATTAAGATTTAAATAACTAATTTTTGCTTCTACATCAAAAATGAACAGTTCCACGAAAGCTGTAATTTTACAACAGTGGTTCTCAAACTTTTAATCCTGCGTACCACCTGAGAAACTAAATAGCTCTCTGAGTACCACCATGATGACGAACTTTAAAATATAGCCATATATGCCTTCTCAATTAGCTTTAAACACACAGGAGAGACGTTTATTCCTTATTGTGGTTATTTATTGTTCCCTGAATTTCGTTTGAAACGTTGTATTTATAATGCATTGTACAGTCATGGAAAAAATTATTAGACCACCTTGTTTTCTTCAGTTTCTTGTTCATTTTAATGCCTGGTACAACTAAAGGTACATTTGTTTGGACAAACATAACGATAACCACAAAGATTGCTCATAAGAGTTTTATTTAAGAGCTGATATCTTACCATTTTCCATGGTTTTCTTGATTATAACCTAAATCACTTAAGTTTTTACATCAATAGCTATGGCGTTGTACTGCCAAAAACACTGCTTTTATGCATTCAGTGTTTTCTTTTCTGTCTGTTTTAGTCACATGATGACGTTTAGTTATCCAGGTATTAAAATGAACAAGAAAGTGAAGAAAAAATGGTGGTCTAATAATTTTTTCCATGACTGAATGAAACAGATTTAAAAAAAAAAAAAAAAAAGTTAAAATGTGGAAAGTCATGACGTTCCCCCGCGTACCACTAGAGAGCGCTCGCGTACCACCAGTGGTATGCGTACCACAGTTTTACAACAAAAGTTGTTAACTTTTGTCAAAAAGTTTCGATTTTGTAAAATTTGCTTTAAAAAAAAAGATTATACAAATGTTTTGTATTTTTACAAAACCAAAAAGTCGTCAAATATCTGTGTCAAAAAGTCGTGATTTTGCAAAGGTTTGATATTTTACGACAAAAAAATTGCAACTTTAACATAAGAAGTTACAGTTTTGTGAAATTTTTGGGTTTTTACAACAATAGTGTTGGTTCTAGAAAAAAGTCTACCTTGCAAAAGTAGTTTTTACAACAAAAGTAAATTTTTTTGAATGATTTTTTTTCTTTTAAACGAATTCACAAATGGCGTTGGACTTTTCCTCGTTTAACGTCGGTCATCCTGGACACTAATTACCATATAATAGCGAGTTTCTGATATTTTTATTTTTATATAAATTTATTTTAAAAATTTAATTAAAATTAAATTTTAAGTTAATTAATTTTTTTTTTTAAACATTTTTATTTCTAAAATGTTATATAAAACGAGGTTTTGTGGTTTTTGCGTTTTAATTTTTCAGGGGTTGGTGGATAGTTTTTCTTTCTGGACATCGAAGTTTCTCTGTGGATTTTCATCTCGTTCACATCGATGTCAGAATTTTATCGTGTCGACCAAATTTGAGAAACACATTGCGATTTAAGTTTTGTCCATATCATCCAGCCAGCTCGTTTCTGTCAAGGGGCCGGACCCCCGCTAACGGGAATGGGCCTCTACATTCGTAAACTATCCTTTACTTGTCCAGTGCGCCCAGATGCTTGACCTTCCTGAAGACGTGGACGGTTGAATGTCCTCGTTGATATCTCGATGTTTGATCTAAACGAAACGGCGTTTGGATGGTCGTGAATCAGTTCTGAAACGTCATTGAAACAAGATCTGGATGAGAGTACGTCAGTGATGGAGCTGGTGTGGATGTTGATCTCTCCGTTTCAGAGCGATCAAACAAAACAACGAAAGAGACAGATTGAGCTGTCATCTTCTTCTTCTTCGATGACGGGAGATCAAGAGATTTTCTTCTTCTTCTTCGATGACGGGAGATCAAGAGATTTTCTTCTTCTTCTTCTTCTATGGTGGGAGATCAAGAGATTTTCTTCTTCTTCTTCGATGGTGGGAGACCAAGAGATTTTCTTCTTCTTCTTCTTCTCCTCTGATGACGGGAGATCAAGAGATTTTCTTCTTCTTCTTCTTCTTCTTCTTCTTCTTCTTCCTCCTCCTTAATAATGGCATGGAGATTTTCCAGCATCTCAGATTGGGAAAGAACCGTTCAGGGAACGTGAGGCATCAGCTTCAGAGTACAGAATTTAACGGTTGAACAGAAGATGTCGGTGGCACCATCAAGAGATTTTTGAAAAGCAACTAAAAAGATGTGCCCTTCGGGCCGCCCCGGTGGCGCAGTGGTTAGGGCAGGCGGCCCATATACAGAGGCTACAGTCCTCGTGCGGCTGGTCGTGAGTTCGATTCCCAGCTCAGCGACTCTTTGCTGCCGCTCTCTCTGCCCCCCTTCCTGTCTCTCTACTATCAATAAAGGCCATTAGAGCCAAAAAAATCTTTAAAAAAAAAAAAAATTAAAAAGACGTGCCTCCAAAGCCACGCCCCCAAATCACACAAACACGCCTTCCCCTGCAGCTCACTGTGACTGGGTGGAGTTTTTAGAGCCCTCTGGTGATTAATAAAGATCTCCTACCCGACCTTTAACGATGCCAGAGAAGACTCGATGCAGCGGTCTGGTTCTCCCGCCATCAGAGCGAAGGTTTTCTACGCAACTCTGCACGGAAACGGTAGCTGTGAGTGACTCCGCGGTGCCCCGACGAACCTGAAAGTGGTCTGGCCAGTTACTCGTTACGAGCAACGAGCATGCCCAACCAGTAGGGGTGTGAAAAAATTGATTTGCCAATATATCGCGATTTTCGGCTGCCCAATATGATATCGATTTTTCAGCTCCTAATATCGATATCGTCAGTATGTTGTAATGGTTACTTAAATGTGCAAAAACACTAATAATAAACAATAAATAGGTTATTTTGAAGCAAATAGTTTTGACTCAATTAGTCCTCTGAATGATCAATATCATCTGATGAACATATACAGCAACTTGATTTTTCATCTCTACTTTCAATTTTGATATTAACTGGGTAGAATATTGGAATATATCGCGATATTGTGATAATATCACATTGTGACCCAAGTATCGTGATACATATCGTATTGCAAGGTCCTTGCCAATACTCACCCCTACCGACCAGTGCACCGCATAACTGGTACCAGCTCCGGGGCCACGCACCCGGTACCCCTCCATCATCCGGGGTCGCCGCGGTGCCCGGTGCACTTGTCGGGGGCCTCGCCAGCAGCCGCTGAGCACAGCTGGCAGACGGCGATGCCAGGGTTAGGGTAAGATGCCAGGCCGGCAGCTGTCCAAACACAGTCCACGACCAGGATGATGGAAAGAGAGCCCTCCTCTGCTGTTGCCATGGAGAGAAAGCACTCACGGAGCAAATATAGAGCCGTCTTGTGCACGTATTACATAATTACATAAAGCTACGGACACCGAGGAGCACTTTTTTAATTGGATCCCAGATGCCAGAACGTTCCGCCTCTCAGCACGACGGTGCGCGTTGTTTGTTCCCATGTCCCCCACCTATTCCTCTTTTATATTAAAAAACTCCTCCTTTTCCACTCAGAGCTCCTCGTACTTGGTCTCCTGGCGTTCAGAGTTTCCACCGAGTCACGTCGGGCCCAGTCATCTACTGGTCTGATCCCATGTTGGGAAACAAAGAGGGACTGGGCGGGAGCGACTGTCGCGCACGCACACGTGCACACACACAGAAACGTGAACACAGGACGGAAAAGCGGTCGATTCTGCAGACGTGGGCGGGAACCTCAAGGATTATTACTAGAAAACAGTTACACAACCGGCGCAGAGTGAGCAGAGAACATGGACGCAGCTGCTGTCGCGAACACACAGCTGTCCAGATGTAGTCAAACCTCACAGTCACAAAGCCACCCAGATGTTGGCCCGTTTCCTTACCTCTGTCTGTTGACGTTTTTTTATTTTTGAACCCTCGGAGGTAGAGTTGGGCACCGAAAAACGATTCCAAGTAGGAATCGGTTCCTAACGTCCGGTTCTGGAATCGTTTAGAAGATTTTTGAATTTAGATTCCTTTTTTTTGGTTCCTAAATGTCCGCGTTTTTTTTTGTTTTGTTTTGTTTTGATTTACTACACTAGTTTGTTGATGTTACTCCGCCCGGCGTACTCAACTCCGCGCTAGCAGCAACGTCACGACCGTCGCCGACGGGACTTCATTCGCCACAACATGGATCCCAAGAGACGCCGCTCTCGAGTTTGGCTGCATTTCAGTCCAGGAAATGACGACTACCTGGCGCAGTGAAACACCTGCGGGAAGCGTGTTACTGCCAAAGGAGGGAGCACGACTAATATGGCAAAACACCTTCACCTGCATGGCATCACAAAAATAAACGAGTGTAGCGTATTTAATTCACTGAGTTGCTCCCGTCGCTTCTTCGACTGCAACAGAGTCCGTCTTCATCCAGAAACTCTTGCCTTCTCATTTACAGTGGTACCTCTACTTACGAACGTCTCTACATACGAAATTTTCAGGTTACGAAACACATCAACGGAAAAAATTGGCTCTAGTTACGAAAGAAATTTCAGGATAGGAAAGGCAAAAATACAGTAGCGCTGCTACTCGCAGCTCCCAGAGTTTACCGAACGTAAACATACTTGTAGCTGCTCTGCCATTGGCTATCGGCTAGTATCTTCCTGGCATCCCATTGGCTAGGAGGTCCCTTGTCTGTATGAGCGTAACCCAGCAACCCAGGTAAACAAACAATTTTTACCTCAGCCAGGGAGGTTATGTTTTTGTCTGCGTTTATCTGTCTGAAAGAGCAGATATGGTCATCTTCCTAAACAAATACTGTTGATTTCGTTTTTTGTCGGGCAAAATGTATTTTGGAGGCCAACTGCCAACTGTAAGTTGTTTAACATTTAGGCTGTAAGTGAATTCTGTGTGTGCTTATGTGCATGCTAGCATGTGTGAGAATAAAAATGGCCTGTCGCCTGTGTAAATGTGTCACCGTTTTTTTTTTATGAAAAAATTCTACTGTTAGATAAGTCGCGATCTGTTGACCTACACATCAAAGAATCGGAATCGAGAATCGTTTTGAACAGGAATCAAAACAGAACATCGGAATCAGAATCGTTAAAATCCAAACGATGCCCAACCCTAATCTTAACTGCTTCATTACCAAATTATTTTTAAAACACAAAAGCACATTGCGCGCTCCTTCTACGGTTTATCGATGATGAACCCGAATTGTCTTCTTCCTTCTGGTGTTCCTTGAACTCGTTAGGTGCAGCCAGCGGTCCACGTGCCCGTAGGACGACCTGTGACGGTCCGAGAGGACGCAAAACGCCGGCGCTCCACGGCTAATTGACACCGATTGAGAAAGCTCCGCAAATAAATGTGCGTGGAGTTCATTCTGAGGATGGTTCCCGGCTAAACCGAGTCAGTTAACGTACGGCAGGAAGTCAGCAACGAGGGTGACATAGAGAATCTGGTGGATTCCTCAAAATACACCACAACCGGGTCCAGACTCAGTGTCACGTTAACCTGTTGGAGGCTGGATGCAAACAACCCAGTGGGTTGTAGAAGAGATTTAAACCTCGTACGAGAGAGGTTCCATTTAAAAGCTGAAAAACAGGTTTTATGAGACACCGCTCATCCTTTAAATGAGTCGTGATCTCACGGATCCAGTTGAAGAGGCAACGCTGGCAATGTACGAACGCATGGATCAGTCTTTCTAAATCTGGTTTAGACACTATTCCTTTGATTCTGGCAATGTTTTTTAGATGGTAAAAAGCTGCTGATGTTATTGCTTTAATGTGGCTGTTAAAGTTCAAGTCTGAATCCAATATTAACCCTAAATTTCTGACCTGATTTTTAGGTTCTAGAGAGAAAGTCTCAAGGTGACTGATAACACTTTCTCTTTGTTTCTGTGGGCCACAGACAATGATTTCAGTTTTGTCTGAGTTTAGCAGGAGCAAGTTGTTTTGCATCCACACACTGATCTGTTCGATGCAGTGACTCAATGAATCTACAGGCCCATGTTCTCCTGCTGTCAGTGACACATAGATCTGAGTATCATCTGCATAGTTGTGGTAGGACACATTATAGCTGCGTATTAGCTGGTCCTAATGGAAGCATGTACAGATTAAACAATAGGGGTCCCAGGATTGACCCCTGGGGAACCCCACAGGTCATGGCCGCTTGTATTTCCTGTCCCTGAGATCGAAACAGAGAATCGGAATCAGAATCGTTGAAATCCAAACGATGCCCAACCCTACTCGGAGGACCTGAGGGCAGTCAGATGACTCTGTTCTCACTGTGTCGGTGGAAAACACACCATCATGACCAGGATCAGGTGTCTGACTCAATTATTGAATTTCCTTTATTTTTTTTTCTTGTGTTGTGTGTGTGTGTGGAAGCAGTCCGGGAAGGGCGAGCCCCACGTCTTCAAGGAGAAGACCTTCAAGAAGAAGCGCCAGTGCGGCGTCTGTCGGCAGAGCGTCGACAGCGTGGGCTCCTTCTGCAGAGGTAAGCGCCTCCATGTTGCCTGAGTCTGCATGCACGGGTGGTTACGAGAGGTTAACCTGTCGCGAAGATGCAGTAGAACCATGTGATGTTTTCCACTTGTTTGAATGCTGTCACAGATAAAAGGACGCTGCTAATTTGCCCTGCTTTGTTTCCTTTCCTCTCTCCTCTCTCCTCTCTCTCTCTCGCTTTTCCTTCAGTATGCAAAACAGCCACCCACCGGAAATGCGAGGCCAAGGTAAGCAACCGTCCTCAAACAGCTGCAGCATAGATACAGGCTTGATCCGATTCGGTTGTGTTCAGATGCAGGTCGGTTCAGTTTCATTCCAGCACGGACCAGATCCAGCTTTCATGTAACACCGACTCATAAAAACAGAGCAGCGAGTACCTGGCGGCTTGGCATTTACCCATGAGGCTCAGCCCCAAACGAGCCCACGTGAGGCCCAAAGGTGCGGGCCTCGTCGGCGTGCGGACCCCCGGCCGCCGAAACTGGCTGTCGAGACCATATGGATCTATGACTTCCTAAAGATAAGGGGCCGGGCCTTTCAGGGGCTTCCTCAGTAAAGGGAAGAACTTTTAATCCTGAATGAAGAGAAGCGAAGATTTGCAGAAACCCGATCCTTCATCAGGGCTCTGGCTGCGGCGGTTTGGACCGGCTGGAGGCTGTTGGGAGTAATTTAGTCGTCCTGTCTTGAAGGAACCAACACAAACATAAAGGGCTGAATATAGACCAGCAACAACCCAGAGATGACTGCGCTTGTTTAGCTGCTGCAGGGTGCGGTTTCTCTGCAGCGGAGGGAGATCACCAGACGCTCATCCCTGCCGTTAACGAGGTCGTTATGATCGGGGCGAGGTGCGACGCCGCACGTGACAGAGGTTCTGTGAGGGCAGAAACGTCGAGATCCCTGGAAATGAGCTGCATTCCTCAGAAAGGAGCCCGGCCCGCTCAAACCCCACACTGGTGCCTGTGTGAAAGGCTCATTGATGGAGGGATGGCATCATGAATAGACAGAGGGATGCAGAGGGGGAGAATGCCGGCCGTGGACGGGGCGACGAAGGGGGGGGGGGGGGAAGGAGCGAAGGAGCCTTGGCACGCGGTGAACGGAGGGGAGAAAGCCGAGGGCGAAGGCATGTGGCAGGGACGAGCCTCATTCCTCCGGCGTCGCTCCGCTCCCTCGTCTTTTATCTGGAGACGGGGGCGCCGTGGGGATGAGTTCAGAGATGAAAACAAAAAAAAAAACACATCAAAATCTAAACGAATCAACACAAAAGCTCGTGATGAAGTAGGACCGGTCTGGGTTTCAGCGGCGGTCTATCCAGGCATCCGCTCGCTTTGAGTATTGGCAAGGACCTCGCAATACGATATGTATCATGATACTTGGGTCACGATGCGATATTATCATGATATCGCGATATATTGCGATATTCTACCCAGTTAATATCAAAATTAAAAGTAGAGATGAAAAATCAAGTTGCTGTATATGTTCATCGGATGATATTGATCATTCAGAGTAGAGGTCTTCGGAACAACCCGAAAACCTGAGGGTCCGACCCGACCCGAATCGGATCTCGGGTCCATTCGAAAGACGTGACTCCGGGTTCGGGTCGGAATCGGTAAAGTTAGTCTCGGGTCCGGTCGGTGCTCTCTGACAGGCTGGGTCCGCGTTTACTTGAGATGTCGCCAATGTCAGGACTTGGGGCAGTTTAATTAATTATTCATTAACGTGGCGTGTTTGTCATGAAACAACCGTGTTGCCGTAGCGTGTTATTAGCGGTTTGCCCGGCAGCTGTAAAGCACAACGGATCGCCAACATGACAACGTTGGATGAGAGAACATATTTACGACACGTCCTGACCGGTGTAGGCTATTAACGTTAGCAGTTGCTACCAATAGCATCTGTATCCACAAAGAAAATAACGACGTGGATTTATTGTTGTTTACATCACGTAGCCTATGTAGCAACTGAACCGGTAGAAGAAGACAACTTTAGGTAAGAAAATCAAGTTTTATTCAACGCTAGACAACTTTAACATGAGCATCTATGGGCTGGATTGTCTCGGTTGTATTCGGGTAACTCGGTTCGGTTCGTGGTTGGAAACTAAAGACTCGGGTCGGGTCAGTTCCAGGTCCAAATATTGCGGGTCCATTCGGGTTCGGACTCCCGAACTTATGATGATAGCTCGGGTCGGGTTGGTTTCGGGTCAAATTTTCACAGGTCCATTTGGGTTCGGGTCCATTAAAGTGGACCCGTAAAGACCTTTAATTCAGAGGACAAATTGAGTAACCATAACAACATACTGACGATATCGATATTAAGAGCTGAAAAATCGATATTATATTGGGCGGCTGAAAATCGCGATATATTGCCAAATCCATTTTTTTCACACCCCTACTTAGCAGCTCCTCTTTTTAGAGATTAATTTAAAGTTTGACGCCACCCTCAAAGCTTTGGGACGAGCTGTGGCATCGTTACCCCCGACACCTGGCGCTGAGAATCTCGTTAGCGTGGGTACGCGTTTCGTACGCTTTGTTGCAAACGCAATAAAGGCATCTTAATTCTCTCACTTGCGGGGACGAAACCAGCGTCTTGCACTGTTGCTAGCTTACCGTGATCCCAAACCTCAATTTCTTAACCTCACAGATGGCAGCGCTCTGTAGCGTCGAGCTGCGTCGTGGTCGCAGCGCGTCTTTCCTTGAGAGACGAGGACGAACCGGCTGGAGAGACCCGACGTCGATCTCTGAAGGTGATTACGAATTTACCGCTGGCATTTTCGGGGTTTCCAGACCGCTGCCCTGCAGGGAACTGCACCATCTCTGCACGATTTATTCCAGAAGCAAATCTTTAAGCGAACCCTACTGGGAGGAAAAAAAAAAAAAGAGACGTCTGTCGTAAATAGACACTGGCGAAAGAAAGAGCAGGATCTTTGACTGTTGAGGAGCGATATCCATCGCTGCTGCCCAGGAAGGGAGCGGTCGGATAAGGCAGGGCGTGGAGGTCTGGCCGTCCATCTTAGCTGTTATCTAACCTTCACGTGTCTGAGCTCTGACGGAGAGAGGATGGCATCGGTCTCTGAGGGTTGAAGCCGTCGCCTCTGTCTGGGGTCGTTCAGCCGTTAAACAAATTCGCCCGTCATCTGTTTCCCATCCCGTCGTCGCCGGTCCCGCACTTACGTCTCCGTCATCAACGAGCCGTCAAGCGTCCGCGCTGGAACCGCGGCCCCAGAACAGAGCGTACGCCCAGGCGGTAAAGTTTTGTGGTAGTAGGTAGTATACGATGTTTTTCTTTTCTTTTCTGCTCCCAGATCTTCGCCCAGAAGGTCAGCTGTCTCCAGCTGGACCAGCAGAAGGACATGAACAGCTTCATTTCAGCATGTTTTCTCTCAGAGAATAGTTTCCCCTGTATCTTTGATCCCAAGTGGAAAATTAAGTCCACGGGGAACTGCTGGGGGGGAGAGGGGGAGGGGCTGTCTCACAGATAGGGGGGGAGGGGGGGGGGGAGGAAGGATTAAAATGGGTGAAATGCAGCCCGTGACGAGTTGACCGCACCGTCTAATTAAGCAAGAAGAGGCATTTCCGCCGGCCAGAGGGGGAAACGAGCGTCGACGAACGGACGCTCGGGCGTCCGCTGAACATACAGTTTGAGTCACGTCACCGTCTAGCGGACGGTCCGGTTTTTAGACACGTCTGAGCAGAATCTGACATTAATGTCACCGTGTGCCATGCAGAAACCGAAGGTGGGGCATTTTTAAAAATGTATTTATTTGTACTTTGAACGCATCGCTAACATTCGCTGGTCATTTGCGTCGCGTTACGAACAACCTTTGGCCCGTGAGCCGATCTACTGGAGGTAGTGGCTCATTCATACTTTTGCTCGTAAGCGACATTTAAAGCGGTGTTTCACGGATGTTCTATCTGCGTCCACAAACCAGTGGAATTTAACTGTATAGATGTTAAAGCTGTAGCGATACACTAGTCTCGCGATACGATACGATACACGATATTCGGTTCACGATACGATATATATCGATATTCATCTTACAATACATTTACATAATTTTCCGAACAATTTTAAGGGGACAAAGTGATTTTGGTGACATCTTGTGAGTGTTCCAATAGCTTTGTTTGAATTAACTGAACTGAAAGCATCAATTACACATTATATGGCTGACAGGCAGCTTGCTAATGCTGGACAAAATGAATAAAAGATGTGTTGAGAAAAATAGTTTCATTTATTTAAACAGTGCAAATTGTTGCTTGCAAGCTTATAAAGGTGGGACACTGGGGTTTAGAAAGAAGCTTAGAATATCGATACCCACGGCTGAAAAATCGATGCTCTCTGGGGAAATAAAATATCGATATTATTATTATTTTTTTAATATTAAGCCTTTATTTAACCATGTCAGTCCCATTGAGGTACAATGACCTCTTTTCCAAGAGAAGCCAAAAACAGTTACGAGACAATGACAAATAAACACAAACATACAGATCCACTTGTGCATTAAATACAATAAAATGGTAAAAAGAATAAAATTAAAGGTTTTCAGTTAAAAACAAGTGCAATTTTGGTGTGAAGCAGCTTCAAGTTTTCTAATAAAATTCTCAAAAGTTCAAAGACCGATAAGTTCTTTCAAGTGCTGGAAACTGTGTTTCCCTAACACAGAGCCAACTTTGGGCACTTTTAGTAAATAAAAATGATTGGAACGCAGGCCGTAATTGCAATTAGATTTAGAAATATATTCAGAGGTAGTGGGGCAGTAGACCCAAAATTGCTTTATAAATGAAAATATATATCGCAGAATCGATAAAATCGCTCAGCTGTAATAGATGTGGGAAGTTTCCACGTTGACCTGAACAACTTTAGCATCCGCGGCTAGAAACTTTAGAGATTTAAAGCCTCCAGCGCATCGTTCTGACTGGAAAAAAGCTTGAGTGATAAGCCATCCTGCAGATGGTGTATGTTGGCAACGTGGACTATCGCGGTAATTACAATCCCCCCCCCCAGCTCTCTCTTATCCACTAAACATGACAGAAAACTTCAGCTGTTTGTGTTGCTCGGTCTTCCCTTCAGCAGAAGAGGATGTACAATCACGTACAGATAGAGGGGGAGTGGGGGGGGGGGGGTGCAGGGTTGGGCAGACATAACTGTCCTGATGTTTCTCCAACATAAAAGCCTTTCATCAGGACAGTTGTGGTCACAGTTGGTCTCCCCGGGGGTCTCTGAGTTTCCTGTAGCCGAAGCACGAGACGTAGAAACACAGCAGAGAGAGAGAACTCTGTCTTTTCTTCTGCCGTTTTCCAGAAGGGCTTAAATTCATGTGTTCCATCTCTCTTTTCTCCGAAGCTGCACGAACCGGAGTAACCTCTGCTAACAGGACGCTCAGAGGAAGAGCGCCGTCAACCACGTCGACCACTGACACCCCGGCTGCTGTCCGTGAACTTCCCTCCGAGCCGCTCTCCGTAGGGGTGTGAAAAAAAATTGATTTGGCAATATATCGCGATTTTCACGATATCGAATTTTTTTTAGGAAAATACTTAAATGTGCAAAAACACTAATAATAAACAATAAATAGGTTGTTTTGAAGCAAATAGTTTTGACTCAATTTGTCCTCATCATCTGATGAACATTGGCTGCGGTTACATGATGTTTTTTAATTCGGAGTGAATAACTAGGAATTAAATAATTCCGAATTAAACTATTTCCCTTCGAGTTTACATGGAAATAGTAATTCCGAATTAAGGTTTACATGGAAAACACGTTTGTTCGGCTTTAACCAACTCCGCTTTAGGTCTGGGGGTTGGGAAGGGTTCTGATTGGATGGGGGGGCGGACGTCTTTACATCTACCGGAAGAAAAAAAAACTTAGCTAACTCGATTAGCAACAACATTTCCACTTATTTTTGACCTGGGTGGCGTCTCTATCTGTGAAACCTCCTTCATTTAACCTGGCCGCTTTGAAAAGCTCACAATTTTTATGTTTCCTGCCATCTGTTCTTTTAATTATTTCCAGTTCCTCCAAGCTATTTATTAAATAAATCGTTTCTGCTCTTGAACACCGTTTACTGCATGCAGCCGTTTTGATAACAAGCCCAGCGCGGAATATAAGCGTCATCGCGACAGACGGGCAAGAGAACGAGCATGCGCAGAAAGACGGGAATTAATTTAAAGAGGAATGAGTGTATACATGACCGCGGAAATTACGTAATGCGGAATTAAAATCAGAATAAACCAGCCACTTACTCCGGAATTAAGTTTAATTCGGAATTGACATTTTCATATGGAATTAAGTGTTTACATGGTAACTTTTATTCGGCTTTAACTTTAATTCTGAATTAAAGAGGAATTAAACTTCCCATGTAAACGCACCCATAGACAGCAATTTTTCATCTCTACGTTTAATTTTGATATTAACCGGGTAGAATATCGCAATATATCGTGATATTCACGATAATATAATTACGTGACCCAAGTATCATCATACATATCGTATTGCGAGGTCCTTGCCAATACTCACCCCTAACTCTCCGCTTCAGAAACACGTGTGCAGTTATCAATCGTTCCCACCACCGAAGCTCTGAGACTTCCAGAAAAAGCCTCAACGTATCAATACGATCCCTTCCAACGGTTTCCTGGAAGCAGCCGTCTTAATTGTTTCAGGGGGTTGTTTTGAGGGATCTCCGTGACATCAGCGCTGAATCTTTTTTCTTTTTTTTTTTTTTTCTCTTGTGGCCTTGAGCCCAGACCTCCAGCTTCCCTCCTGCAGACCCAGCACCTCCCCAGATACCCGCGTAGTCGAAGTGACTCATTCAGGACTAACAGGAAGCAAATGTACCGTTTAACGTGACCGGGACCATGACTGTCCCTTCTGACTCAAGGAGACGCCGCTTTATCACAGACGGCTCTAAATGCTGAGATGGGCCGGACCTTTTAGGGTTCAGGCTGTACTTTTGTGCGTGTGTGTGTGTGCATGTGTGTGCATGTGTGTGCATTTGGTCAGTGAAGGAACTAGTGAGTGAGCAGCGTTGATGAGAGCTAAAACCATTAGCATGACAGTTAGCGAAGTTGGGGTTAAGCCAGTCCCTGGTGTGTGTGTGTGCATGTGTGCGTGTGTGCGTGTGTGCGTTACCAGCAGAAGCATAAGCTGCACTAATTGGCCTGTGGGCTCGGCCTCTCCTGACTCTGAAGCTCCGTGTAAACATGGCGGGTTGAAAAACAACCGCCGTTGTAGAACCGTGTTGGTATTTTTGATACGGGCGACAAAACAGAATGACCACGCCTGGTGGGGAGGGGGGGGGTTGCTGTTCTGACGTCAATACGGGAGACAAAAAACTTGCATTTCATGTTTTCTTTATTTGTTCAGTCAAAGTCTCTAGATGCTTGTCAGAGAGTCAGAGCACGACCCCCACACAGAGATTATTAACTATAAGTAATACTAATAAATCTTAATTAAAGAAGCAATGGTAAAAAACTCCCCAGTGAAAAAAACTCCCCTTTAGGAGGAAGGAAACCTTGAGCAGGACCCGGCTCATTAGGGGAGGACCTCCTCATCTACATCCACGTTAATTGGAGTTTTTTTTGTTTGTCTGTTTTGTTGTTTTTGTGTGACGGCTGTGAGTCGTTATCCTGTCGCTTTGCCGGTGCGCCGTAGATCTCTGTGCCGTTGCTTGACCCGGTTTCAAGCGGGCTTTGGAGACTGACTGACGACCCAGTATTTGACTCCAGAATGTCTGCAAGCTGCCCAGGTCACGTGACCGCTGAACGAGCCCATACCGTTGGCCCTCCACCGCCGTGCCTCACAGTTCGTGGGGGGACGATGGTCCCAAGTTGACCCCGAACGTTGACAGAATCTACAGGCGCCTCTTCTTCTACACATTTATTACCCAAAACAGATTTTTCCAACATTAACTTGAACTATTTTCTAGGGATGCACGATAACTGTTTTTTAAAACCGATACGATAACCGATAACTTTCAGCTCCTAAACGCCGATACCGATAACCGATAACACATATACCTAAGATCATTACATCAATACCATGAACAAAATCAAAAATAGTTTGGACTCTTTAAATAAACAGATATTTATTTTTTCCAATGAAAAACTATTGTCAAGCCTCTCAAACATTTTTGTAAAGCTATCATACAAACCTATTTGATATCTCACATCAACTTAAATAAGGTTCATTACTGACTGATATAAAAAATAAAGGCTCCTTGAACTGATGGAAATACATGCATCAGAATTACTAACTGAAAAAGATTAACATTTAAAGGATTTTGACTTGTGGTTCCATTTAAATTAATACCTTTAATTAAAGTAAATGAGGTTCAGTGATTTTTTTTGGGGTTTTTTTTATCTCATGGAAGCTTTAGATGAGAGGAATGAGGGAGAGGAGAGGCTGCTGCTGAGTTGCACACGTTAGCATTAGCTTTCCGTTAGCTCACGTTAGCATGATTTCAAAACTCCATGGAAGCGATTGTTATGTTGTAGGTGGCTGATCAGGTTTTACGTATTAAAGTTTGTGCTTCCCTCCTCGTAGAATTCACTCGGAGGATTCGTCACAAATAACCACCAAACTATTTTTCTTCTGAAACTTTAACGTAGTTCCACGCCGCCATGTTTGTTGTGATCAGCACGCTGTGCTGCAGGCTGCATTCAAGGTGTAATGTAAATTCCTTCGTTCCCACGTTTGCTAGTTGTTCTTTCAGCCTTTTGTATTTTTTAATGTGTAACATGAGGGGAAACACTGCAAATATCGATTCAAGTCAGCAACTACTAAAACTATGACCGAGTTAACAAGTTGTTTTCTGGCATGAGGGAGTATTCTTGATTTTTCTGATTGAGAAATCGTTTTTCTGATTATGCCGACGTCACTTAAACGTAACATTCACTGCCAATCATTCAAGACTCAGAGGGAGCCAGGCACTGCTGTGTTGACAGAAATATAAATGTTATCGGGGCTATTTGTCGTGATATCGGAGTTATCGGGATGACGTCTTAATTTCCTGTTATCGGCCCGATAGTTATCGTGCACCGCTAGTATTTTCATTTGATTTTTATTGTATTTATTCTTTTAAATCTAGCTCCCACCTACAGACCTTCCTGGGAAAGTATAAAAGATACTTTCTTTCCTGTGTGTGAGGTACTCATGTCCCTTTGAGTTTCTTCGTGACATTTACTTCTCTGGGCCTCAACGAGATGGTGCACCAAAAAAAGAGAAAAGAACCACAAGGAGAGAATGGAGTTGGACCGCAGTGACGTCTCGCTGTGATCTGTGGTATCACGCTAAAGGAAGACGATCCTCAACAGCAGACAATGAAGGATCTGAAAGCACTTTGGTGCGTTTGGTAAACAGTTTTTATGCTGGAGGTTGCTGCGAATATAGAAAGGGGAGGAAACGTTGCGCTACTTCCCAGTTATCAGCGGGATGAGTGACAGCTGCAGCTGGACCACAGGGTCCAGATGTGGAGGCAGCTCTGCAGCAACGCCCCGGTGCCGCTCGACTCGTGGAGATTTGTCCTTTTTTTTTTTTTCCATTGTTGACGTCTCCCAGGCTCATCACAAACCGAGTCTTCCTGATTTGTTTATGTACCCACCCGTTTATTTTTATCTGGCTTCGACCTTTAAGGGTTTGTTTGGCTTGGGAGGAAGATAGAGATGGTTGGATGAGAATGCCGTGGCATGTTTGTTCTTTGGCCGCGAGCCCGAAACCCGCTGCACACAAGCGACATGTGCACGCTCATGTTTGTGTTCTCCATCTGCATTCCTTTATGCTCATCCGTGTGTGCGTGAAGTTAAGCGTATCTACATAACAGGGAAGGTCTATCCCACACCAGAGCTATGCTAACATGACACAGTCGCAGCATTGAATTAATATAATTAATTAAAGTGACATTAACATCACAAGTCTCACCTTATACCTAACAAAATTAATATCCAGGTCCATATATATTTGTAGATAACAAGGCAGGCTTATAGCTGGCTAGCGAGCTCTGGTCTATAGTGGAGAAGCCATCGACACAATGGACCAGAGCTAATGCTAATGCTAACAGAGAACTCATCACCCTCCCTGCTGCTAAATCATATTATTACTTTTACTAAACAATGGTTAAATCAATCATCTAATAAACAAAGTAAACTTACCTTGGAGTAAATGTAGGTGTGTTTTGTAACTTTCCTCACGTTCAATCGTGGATGGTGACAACTTAACCTCCAGCGTTTGTTTCGGTTTGGGAAAGGGAATAAAAATGTCCTTCCAAACGTTCTGGACACCTCGAGTCACTGTTGCAGGTCCCCAGCAGCAGTATTTCACCATGGAGTTATTATAGTATAATATCAACACTGATGATACACAACGGAAAAATAATAATAATAAAATAAATAATAACTTAACTTCCAGCATTTGTTTCGGGTTGGGGAAAGGGAATAAAAATGTCCCCTCCAAACGTTCTGGACACCTCAAGTCACTGTTGCAGGTCCCCAGCAGCAATATTTCACCATGGAGTTATTATAGTATAATATTAACACTGATGATACACATCGGAAAAATAATAATAATAAAATAAATAATAACTTAACCTCCAGCGTTTGTTTCGGCTTGGGAAAGGGGATAAAAATGTCCCCTCCAAACGTTCACTGTTGCAGGTCCCCAGCAGCAATATTTCACCATGGAGTTATTATAGTATAATATCAACACTGATGATACACAACGGAAAAATAGCGAATTAACACAGTCCTTAACGCAGGAGCAGCAAGTTTGTCCAACCTAGCAACAGTAACTAGGGAGAGGGGGGTGCTTACCGAAAGGTCGATTAAACCTGCAGGTGTAGTTTCTGCTCAGCGCTGGCCCTGAAGCTCCCCAAAGTCATGCTGGGTGCTTTTCTGGTTTCCTCATGAAACGCGGGGCGCAGACGGTCGTGCAGCCAAGCCGTGCAGGTAACTCTCAGAGCTGTCGTAAAAGAATCGCAGGTTAGTGCGGAAAAGACAAGATTGACGGTTTTGACTTGCCAGACATCCGTTAAAAAGGCTGGACTTGTTGCTCTCGGTATTTCAGCCCTCTCTGGGCAGTCCTGGACACTACAGAGATCCAAACAAACACATTAGTCACAACTGCTGGTCAAGAGCCCCTCAGAAGCTCCTGGATACAGACAGTCGTCCGTCTGCACCGTTAAGTCGGGCTCCGCCTACGCCAACAGTACAACTGCAGGAAAAGGCTACGGGAACCCACAGGATCACTGGTCGTCTGCATTGATTTGCCTTAAGTGGGATCATCTAGGTTACGATAATAAATAATAAACAGACATTGTGTCTGATTTGATGACACACATGGCACTACTGAACAGCCCAGCGTCATCAGAGCCAGTAGTTTGCACATCTGGACTCCAGTTGATCCAGTTGAACGCAGACGAGCGGATGGATGCTGGGTGTCAGATGCTCGGGGACTCTGACTCTCCAGAAATCCATCCTGCAATCGTTTCAGCATTCACGGTACCGAGACTGGTCTTCCTTTCTGCGAGTTTCCAGCGAGGCCTTTAAAGGCGAATGTTTAGGCGGCCCGGTTAAACTGGTCAAGTATCAGCTCCTTTCATGTAAAACTGTTTTAGGTTGAATCGGAGCAGTCGACCTCGTCAATATGCGGGCCACACCTCCCCAGGTGTTTGTTCAAGGCCGTATCTCAGGAATGACTCGATGGATTTTGCTGATTGACCCCTCTGCGGGGTCATACCTGCGTACTAGAGGTCTTCACGGGTCCACTTTCATGGACCCGAACTAGGGCTGCACAATTAATCGGAAAATAATCGAAATCGTGATTTTTGGTTGCCACGATTAAATTTTGAAAATCGTGATTAATCGTGACCATGTACAATGTAGTGTAGGGGACAATGTAGTGACCTGCCTTTGGGCGTTCTTGAAGCTAAGACATGTTTACAGGCTGGTGTTTATGGCCAAAAATCTCTAGGACCGCCTAAGTTTCATGCTATTGCCTTTTATATAATTTGTCCATCCCTTATGCAATACTTTCTTGGTTACATTTCATATCGTGATTTTAAATAACATTCTGAACAAAAAATATTTTTTATTGTTGAATAATCTTGATTAATAATCGTAATCGTGATTTTGATCCAAATAATCGTGATTATCATTTTTTCCCATAATCGTGCAGCCCTAACCCGAACCTGAATGGACCCGTGTAAATTCGACCTGAAACCGACCCGACCCGAGCTGTTATCATAAGTCCGGGGGTCCGAATAAAACCGAGACAATCCAGCCCATAGTTGCTCATGTTAAAGTTGTCTAGCGTTGAATAAAACTTGATTTTCTTACCTAAAGTTGTCTTCTTCTACCGGTTCAGTTGCTACATAGGCTACGTGATGGAAACAACAATAAATCCACGTCGTTACTTTCTTTGTGGATACAGATGCTATTGGTAGAAACTGCTAATGCTAATAGCCTACACCGGTCAGGACTTGTCGTGAATATGTTCTCTCATCCAATGTTGTCATGTTGGTGATCCGTTGTGCTTTACAGCTGCCGGGCAAACCGCTAATAACACGCTACGGCAACACGATTGTTTCATAACAAACACGTTAATTATTAATCATTAAACTTCTCCGAGTCCTGACATTAGCTGCCACCGCCAATATCTTTACCTCTCTCGAGTAAACGTGGACCCAGCCTGTCAGAGAGCACTGACCGGACCCGAGACGAACTGTACCGACTACGACCCGAACCCGGAGTCATGTCTTTTGAATGGACCCAAGACCCGATTCGGGTCGGGTTGGAACCTCTGGTTTTCAGGTTTTCGAGTTCTTCCGAAGACCTCTACTGCGTACATCTAATTTTGAGAAGAGCGGAGAAGTTGATGAGCACATTTCAAGACGTCCGCTGGACAGTTTGAAGATCTGCTGTGACAGGAAGCTCCAGGCTTGAAGAAGAAGAAGAGGAAGAGAGAGAGGTTTCAGAGCAGCTGATTGACCCAGAGCAGCAGTGCAGGGGAACTGTGTTTCATTCAGGCAGAAATGGTCCAAATCGGCTTAAAGCAGATATTCTTTCACGTGTGTTTGCGTGATCAGAAATGTCACGGATGGCTAAGCAACAAGCTGACGCAGCGTTTAGTCTCCAGAGTCGTCAGCCTCTGTCCACAGCTCGCTCCCCCGCGGCGTTAAAAACCCAGAATGCTCTCCCATGTCACTCTGCTGGTTTTGGCGCTGCGCGCTGGTTTCCTGTCCAGTGTGACTCGCCAACCTTCCTCCACGCTGCGTTTGCAGAGTGAACAGCATTGTCCACGTTAAGCTAACATGACAGCGGGATCTGCAGTCAGCGCCTCACCGCTGACCTTCTGCAGTACGTTGTACAGTAATTAGGGCGCGCTACATTCCCAACGTAAGACTACATAAGAGAATATTTATTACCTCCTCAAAAGGGTTTTGTTTTTGGCAGCAGCAGCCAAAATACCGACTGTATTTCCACTAAACTGGTATTTCTATATACTTAGTAGCACACAGGCTAGCATTTCATAGATCCAAACAGAAATCAGACGTCAATGGACGCATGAAAGTTTGAAAATACGATACGATATGATACACGATACACGATATTCAGCTCATGATACATTTACATCATTTTTTGAAAGATTTTAAAGGGACAAAGTGATTTTGGTTGACATCTTGTGAGTGTTCCAAGTGACTTTGTTTGAATTAATTGAACTGAAAGCATCAATTACACATTATATGGCTGACAGGCAGCTTGCAAATGCTGGGCAAAATGTTGAGAAATAGTTTCATTTATTTAAACAGTGCAAATTGTTGCTTGCAGGCTTTTAAAGGTGGGACACGGGGGTTTTGGAAGAAGCTTAGAATATCGATATACCCGCGGCTGAAAAATCGATACTCTCTCTGGGAAAATAAAATGTTGATATATATCGCAGAATCGAAAAAATCGCTCGGCTCTAACTGTAATGCACGAAAGGGTAGAAAGTTCCCGAGGCGGAAAAAAGAGAAAGCAATGTGCCGTATGGACGGGGTCAGTGATGAAATACAAAACTTCTCAGTTTCTCTTACCTCCCGCCGCCGTCAGTCTCGGCTTCACTTGTCCCTCTAAAAAAACAAAAAAAGTCAATGTTTTACCGTGAGCGCCTGGCGCTTGGACCTTGACTTGCTTGGTTAAGGCGCCGCTTTGGTGTTTTAGGTGCTTTGTCAAACTTTAACAGCAATATAAGTACTGGAAGCCGAGTGTTTCTTTCTTTTCTTTTTTTTTTTTTTCCTTCACCAGTCCTCTCTGGCAGTAAATTCAAACGTCCTTTATTAACATCCTAAATCCTGATTTCATCAGAGAGGACTAGAAAAACACCAGCAGTGAAACCTTTTAAGACAAGACAGTTAAAGAGACAGGACAGTGAGGGTGTGGTGTGTGCTGGGTTGTGAAGTGGATTGTGTTGTGACAGTGAACAAACTTAAAAGATAATATGTAAGAAGCAGAAACTACTAACAAGAAAACTGGATGAACACCTTTTACCGAGCTATAGATCTGTATATGGAGAATTGATGTAAACATTATCGATTGCTTGTGTTGACAGTAGGGGGGGTGTTGGGGGAGGGGGGTAAAGAATAAATGTGTCCATGTGCTCATATACACTAACATGTACCAAGGAAACTGTCATCACCATTCTCCTTATCTTAATCCGTCTCAAATCCTCCCGCGGGTGAGAAGACGCCAGCTAACTCCCAATCACCCAGGACCAGACGGGCCCGAAAGGACCCTTGCCCCCTGACCCAAGAGGTCAAGGGGCCAGGACGGCCGCACCGGGCACCTAGCCCATCAGCAGGGGCGCACCCGGGCCCACGCATTGGTGCAGGGAGGCCCCCACCGGCGGAGCCGAGTGTTTCTGATTTCTTCCTGTGACACATCTCATCGTCTGAGTAGCCCACTAGCATAAACCAGAATACCGTTAATAACTTACGGTGGGGCACGGTCTGCCTGGGAGACCTTCTGCACAAAACCCTCATAGAAATGGACGTTTTAGCGTGACTCGGACACAGATGGTGTAACCTCGGCAGCTCCGCTGTTGAAAGAGCGACTGTGACCAGCCCTGAACGTGGGGCGTTTTTGGGGAGGCGGCTGCTCTCGTCGCTTGGCTCGTAGCTCGTGGTCGTGTCCAGTCAAAGGATCTTTTAGAGGAGCACAGTTCTGGACTGTTCGCTGGCCTAATTTCACAGCCGGTTACCAGCGTGAAAATGAACAGCGTGCTGCAGCGCAGACCCCCCCCACCCCCCCACCGGTGTTTCACACAGCCGTCATCTCAACATCTGCCTGTACAGAGGAGACCAAAACCCAAGTGAGATGATTTGAGCTCAGCTCAGTCCCAAAGTGAAAGAAAATCAGCCAACAACCGTTTATCATATGTGAGAGCTCCTTTAAGGCTGCTGGGAAGAGTCGTCGAAAGTGAGTTTTAGAGTTGTTAACTTAAACAGAGGAGTTTATATTTAACTGGACGTTTACTGGGCTCCGTTTCTCTCTTTGTAAAAGTGCCCTGAGATGGTTTCGGTTGTTAAATGGCTCAACACAAATGAGCCTGAGTGGATTTGACTGAGACCGAAGCGATCAAAGATTGAACAGATGGAGCGTTTTGCGTTTTTGACCTTTCGTCCCCCTCTGGTTGCTCCCACGAAGGTTCCTGATTCGTTAAAACGTCAGTTTAGTGTACAAATAGAGGTGAATTACAAGCCTTTAAGGAGACATTTTATGGCTTTTTCCGAACGTTGGCTCAGTTCGCAGAGGTCCTAATGAAATGTCTCTGACACGGTTTGGTCAAAGTACCTCAGAGATGGTGGACAACGTCTCCCTGTTGGACCACATCTGTCCAGCTCTGTTCACAGCAGCCGCCTTAAAGGGACGCAGCCGCTTTAACCCTCTAACCCTAACCCCCTAACCCTAATCCTAAGGGCTTCAAAACATCCAAACAAATGTTTGAATCATAAATGCACCTTATCTTTTTGAAAGTATCCCAAACGCCCCATCTCAGGGTCTCACGAAGGTTTACCCTCATGGTAACAACATACCAAGGCTGCTACCTCACTCCTGTGTTATCCGTCTCGGAGCCCACAGCTCTGGAGCTGTGCATTATCCATTTGCCATGCTTCTCCTGGTTTTGATGGATCAAAGAGCACGTTGGGAGCCAGACTGAGCCGGGGCCACTGCAGCAAAACAAAACGCCTTCAGAGGGAGATGACAGAGGACTGGCAGGAGGAGATGGAGGAGAAAAAAACAAAGCAGGGCTTGAAGGAGGGGTGGTGTGGAGAGAGGGGAGAGGGTTGGGAGGGTCAGGGTTTCTGAGTTTCACCAGCTGGGCCCACCTGAGAGGAAACCACGGAGGTGGAGGGAGACGAATGTTACGAAAACAGAAGTGAAATTCACGTTGAAGAATTAAAACAACTGCGACAAAGAAGTTGCACGGCTTTACTTTCGATCCTGCCGCTCTAAGATGATCTCTTTGAACCGGGGGGGCGAAGCTACTCTGCGCGATTTTGACCAAAGACCGAAGACGTCCTCTTCACCTCGTTGAACCGCCGTCTGCGACTGCTCAAAATCATGCAGGAGCCCCTAGGAGCTGCCAGATGTTCCTCCAGGTGTTTCTCTTGAGCACCACTTAATTTTGCTGCCGTCTAATTCGATGTGAGCTAATATTTTACATGAAATGTAAAATTTCACTCAGTTCCGTCGAAGTAGGGTCAGTCGCAGTTCATCAAAAAACAGGCGAAGTTACAACCAGAACCAACTCTGTGTTGTCCTGGAAGAGTCCTGGGACGAAGAATGATGATCAGCTTCAACCCAGTGGGGGGGGGGCATCCATCCACGGGGAGCCTCCTTCATCCCCGACCCTTCAAGGTGTCCCTGAAAGCGTCAGGGTTGCAGGTGTAGCCGGATCCAGCCGAGCCACCCACGGACCTCGATCACCTTCTGCCCTCATGGGTAGCAGCTGTGATGCTCGACCGGACCTCTGGCAGTCTTAGTTCCAGATGTTGTTTTTCGGTTCCAGCATCGTTATCCATTTTTGGATGAACCTGCGTTGACCGGAGCAGGTTCGCTTGTATTTTAATATCTTTCACTTTTCATTCAGATTCGATTCCTGATCGACTGAACGAAGCTCAACCGCAAGGACCAGGGAAAAAGAAGAGTAACGGCGCACATTCAACAGCAGGATTAAGGGAATGAAAAGACCTCGAGACGAGTAGTAGAGAGTAGCTACGACGCTGCAGAGGTGGCGAACAGGAAAGATTTTGTTACAAAACGATAAGACGAGAAAAAGTAAGTGCGGAAAGAGGAAGGAAATATTGGAGTTGAGATGACGGTTAAAGGAAGAAAGTTGGCAAGTAGGAAACATTTCCGTGTGTTGAACACGAGAAACCAGATGAATAGCATGAGAGAAGAAAAAAAAGAAGGAAAAAAGTCGGCGAGGCAGAACGATATGGCAATAAAGAAGGGAGGGGAAGAAGAAAAGTAGCAGAAAAACCAAACAGCCAGTATGAAAACATACAAGGAAAGCACATGTTCACAGCAAAGCCAACAAGGAGGGAAAATTAAGGGAACAGGATGGGAAAGAGAGGGAGAGGGGGGGTGACAGATATCATCAGATAAATGAGGAGAAGTAGGTGGGAGAGTGACGGAGAGAGGGAGAGAGATGGGTGGAGGTCCCACTAGCAGGAAGTTTGTGAGTAAGTGTTGGCCCAAGGAGATGGAATCTGGACGCTGTGGGGTGTTTTTTCTGGCTCGGCGGCCCTCGGCGGGCCCCTTGCCTGGGCACTGGGAGAGGGGGACGAAGGGGAATAAATGAAGGAGCAAAGGGGGGAACATTGGTACTATAAAGTCAACGGGAAAGTGATGGATAACCTGCGCGTAAGCGCCAACTCAGGTGAGGCCCGAGTCGTGAGCCGAAAGCACAAAAACCATGACAAACCGTTGTCAAAACAACTGGAAATCTGAAACAAACTACGTCCAAGGCTGGAAGCTGGAGCTGGCCGGCGATCTGGGAGGATTTGAGTTTCCCTCGTCAAGAGCCAGTTCAAGTGCTGCATTTTGCACAGTCAGATCAGGACTCTCGAGACAAGAATGAGACGTTTGCTGGTGGGGATCAGCGTCCGTTCTTCTACACCGGAAGATTAAATCTAGTGATGTTAGCGAAACAAAAAGCGCCTCACAAGTGACGATTGTTGAAGGTCTGTTTTGAGCTTTTGGTGCGCAAGTTCACAGGAACGCCTCAAACGCTGAGGCTCCTGGCTCGGCTGTGTTTAAAGGTGGTGGACGGAAGAGAGGAAGAGACAAAGATCCAGGACAAGATGGAGGGAAAAGCCAAGTTGGAGGATTATGGAAAGGTGGGGAACAGATGGCTTATCCAGCCACTGATAAGTCAGCGGATTCTGGAAAATCCGCAGGGGTTTGAAAGCAACCCGTTTAGTTCAGCTCGCTGGTAGAAAGTCCCAGTTCACGTGGCGTTCATAATGACCTTCGGTACCTGACCAAGGGGCTCCATCTGGCCTGCCGAAGTGACGCCGACGTTGACGTCGACGTGGCGATACAGGCGGAGAGGGTTAGGAGAGGGTCAAGGTCGTACGAGTTTCGCCAGCTTGGCCCATCTGAGAAGAATGCGGTTCGGCGCCACAGAGCATTCATGGAGCGAAAATGCGGAGACGTCTGAAAAGATGGAGCAGACGAAACGTTGGGAAGTTTGCAGCCTGACTGGACAGGAGGATTGATCGTTCTGGAGGGCTTACGATGAGCTGTGATGGTGAAACGCCACAACCCTCCATCCAGACTTGACCACGCCTTCTGGGTCGAAGCTGAAATGTCTTCAAGGACAAAGGAAAGGAGGTCCAGTTGCCTTGATTCAAGCCTCGGACTCGGAGAGTTGCCATGACCTGGATGACTGAGAGTAGACACTGAAGGCCAGCTCAGTGAGTTAGTAGTAACTGGTCCTTTACACCATATTTAGGCGCCATGCAGTGTTCTCATCTCATCTAATGTCATAGCTACTTGATGGGGGAATTGGGTTTTGTTTGGGTGGAAATGGTTTTTATCAGCTTGGAGCTGAACCTCTCTGCCCCTAGCATCGGGGTCGGTCGCTCGTTAGGAAGAGGTCTTCAGGTGAGAGGGAAAAGCTAAAGAGACAAGAAAAGGAGGATTAATTTCAGGACGTTATTCCGTTTTTAGTCATTTGATAGTCCGTGTTCAAACCTCCTGCAGGTTCTGAATTTAGCTCTTTATCAGTCCCTCTGCTTTCCTGTTGATGCCTGTTCTTACGTAGGAGCGCCGGGAAGTGACTGAGCCTCATCTTAAAGAAAGAAGAGGAGGAAAAAAAAAAACCTTGTGTGGTGACACACCCCCAGGTTCAGGGCCTGTGCAACTTCCCCTCTGTGCACAATGAAATATAGACAAGCCCTTGCCCTTTTCCTGTGTCCAAATAAACAGTCCAAAATAGGGCTATTTGGCAGGAACATTGGCTTGCATGTAAGTGTGTGTGTGCACGCGCTCGTGTGTGTGAGTGTGTTACGTAAGCATGATTGTGGCCCTCGGCCTCCTTCATTAGAGCCTCCGTTCGGCTCCGGCTTCCTCCGGTCACGGTTCGTTGACCCTCAGGCCCGTAACAGACATGGGAATCCACTGTGTCATTCTGGATGTATGTGTTTGTGTCTCAGCGCTCCCCCAGCTGTCTGCTTTCGTTTTTGGCGTTTCACAATCTCGCCGCTTTGTAGACACCCTCTCAAACATGACTCGGACTGGTGTTTACTTGGCATTTAAGGGCCATCTCGGTGGTTTTACCTCGTCATCATCATCAGACAGTGTCTGCGGACTTTCCGCTGAGAAGCTGAGCTTTAAGGTTAAGATGTCATGATTTTTATGGCATTTATATGTTTCCCAACACCACGAGGACAGATTAATAGTTGTTTGTTGGTCAAATTCTTACTGGTTCATTGAACCAAACAAGGCTGTCAGATTTTTTTGACCTTAAAATGTTAGTTTGACATGTAGCAAAACAACAGTATTTGCTTTTGTTACCACTCTTATGACTGTTGAGTACATATTCAGAGCAAGGCTGTTGGGTCAGCTCAACATAAAGAGTTGAAGCAGAAAGGAAGTGGTTTTTATGACTGATATAACCGCCAGAGGTTTTTCATGCCACTCCTGACATCCCAACATCTGGGCTGAAGCCGATACTGTAGTACGAAAGGTTGCAGTTCCTTGATTGACCGATGGGACTGGCTTCAAAAGCGAGCCAATCTCCACTGACCATCGTGTTAAAATCAGCACCTTTTGCAGGCAGAAATAGATATATTTAAAGCGTGGAAGAAAAAACAGGTTTGGTTTCCAAAGCTAGATTTTCATATCTGGAAAGGTTTGGAGGCGAAGCGTCTTCACTCTCGTTTTAAGGCCGCTGGTCAAGGCGAACCAGAGGACACCAGCTGGACTGTTTCTAATCCTTGGTCCTCTAATCCTCTTTCGCTCAAATCATTTCAGAACTCCTCCGAGTTGCCTAACAGGACCGTTAGCAAGCGACATCTGAAATAAGCGCCACCAGACGCTGAAGCGGAAAAAATAACAAAAGTCCACCGGGATCCGCAGTTGCAGGCGACCGCAGGCGTTCTAGCTTTATAACCGGCGGGACGACCGACCCTTGGCCCCAGCGGAGCTCCTCGTTTCAGCTCGGACTGCACTTGTTTCAGATGTCGTTTCAATAGCGACATTTGAAACAAGGATGTTTGGACAGATTTGATCAGAATGAGTATAAAGTAATATTTATTTTTGCACCTTATTTATCTTTTTTCTGTACTAGGAAAAGTATAAGCCTTGCACCTTATTTATTATTGCCTTAGTTCTGTTTTTATGTTTATGTTTACGTTTTGTCTTATGTCCTGCTGTGCCTGTGCACTTTATTGTTGTCCTGTCCTGTTACTTGTCTGCATGGGATAGTGAGAAACGCAATTTCGATTCCTTTGTATGTATAGCACATGTGAAAGAATTGACAAATAAAACTGACTTTGACTTTGACCTGACTTTGACTTATAAGGATCATGGGTTAGCATAGGCTAAACCAGTCAAGCTAAAATGGAAAACTAACTGGCACAAGGTGGGTGTGTTCTAGTTCATTCTACCTCTTTGCATCGTGGCACTGCAGAAAAAAAGAGGCTTTGAAAGCACTCTTCAGAAAACCTATGAGTTTGATTCTTTCCTGAACCTGAAACAGGTGACTTTTAACAGGAGTCTCGGTTATTTGTTTGATTGCAACCATGTATAAAGCCCGGGGGTGAGAAGGATGGGATGTCTCCTCCTGGGTTGGGAGTCAGCTACTGTCTCAAGAGAAGCAGTTCAAGTGCCTCGGGACTGTCCTCTAGTGGGGTAAGAATGGACAGACATCTGCAGTAATGTCACACCGGTCTGTGGTGAAGAGAGAGCTGAGCCAGAAGACGAGGCTCCCCTTTCATTGGCCGGTCTACATTCCTACCCTGGTCACGAACTGTGGGCACTGACCAAAAGAATGAGACTGCAGATACTCAGCGGCTGAAATGAGCTTCCTCTACGGGGTGGCAGGACTCTCCCTCGGAGTTGGGGTGAGAAGTTCAGCCGTTCAGGAAACTCAGTCGCTGCTACTCCACATCTGGAGGAGCCAGTTGAGGTGGTCTGGGCAGCCTGGTCAGGGTCCTTCCTGGATACCTCCCTGGGGAGGTGTTTCAGGCATGTCCAGCTGGGAGGAGACACGCCGGAGGGATTATCTTTCAGGAGGTGAGAGTGGATCAGCCCGCCACCCCCCGCGACCCAAATCTGGACAAGTGGAATGGATTTTTATTGTAGATCTTCAAGGCCTTCAAAGTGTCCATTATAATAATAATAATTATAAGTCAAACCCTTGCAGGAATAAGTTCTTGATTAGATAATTAATGTAAGATGATCGTCGTCTCCTTTTCAGATACAGTGGTACCTCTACTTACGAAATTAATTGGTTCTGGAAGTAAGTTTCGTAACCTGAAAATTAGAGAAAAAGTAGAGACGCGTTTTCCATGTAAATGCCCTAATCCGTTCCAAGCCCCCCAAAATTCAAACATACATTTTTTATAAATTATAAATAATACATGAAATGACTAGAACTAGAAAAGCACTCAGAGAGCACAGACCTCCACCAAGCGCAACAATTATCGAAAATTTGAAAGTGATCCAGGATTTTTTCCGGATCACATCCAAAATGAAATCAGTTCTTCCTTTTCATATTTACGACAACTCCTGAAATTTTCATCAAAATCCATCCATAACTTTTTGAGTTATCTTGTACACAGACAGACAGATAAACGCCGGCAAAAACATAACCTCCTTGGCGGAGGTAAAAATTATTCGTTTACCTGGGTTGCTGGGTTACGCTCATACAGACAAGGGGTCCTCCTAGCCAATGGGATGCCAGGAAGATGCTAAGCGATAGCCAATGGCAGAGCAGCTTGGACGCACCGCTTTCAAACCGAAATAGAGAGCCGACAAGTACGTTTACGTTCGGTAAACTCTGGGAGCTGCGAGTAGCAGCGCTACTGTATTTTTGCCTTTCGTATCCTGAAATTTTTTTCGTAACAAGAGGCAATATTTTCCCGTTGAGGTGTTTCGTAACCTGAAAATTTTGTATGTAGAGGCGTTCGTAAGTAGAGGTACCACTGTACTATGAAGGCACCTCAAAAAATTTTTCATGTTAAAATATCTATATATTTGAAAGAAGCGTTTCTTTAGCTGTAGCAGTCTCCCGTACCTGCCATCAGCAAACATTCTTACAACAAAGATTTCAAGTTTAGTTAGCACCATGCTAAAGCGTGGCTAAGTTAGCCACGTGTTACCTGACATTTCCAAGCTGCTGGTTCTGTGGTAAATCCATCATGACGTTACGAAGCTAACAGAGCCTGAGAGGCTTTAAATGAAGCAGCCTGCAGCCTCTGCTATCTTTTATGGCTCCGATTATGTTTGAGGTTGAATAAAGTTCTTAAGAAAGGAAAATAGATTCTGGCAGCACTGATTCGGTTAGAGAGAAACTGAAATCAAAGAAGTGAAGCGGGAAAAGACGGGACAGTCGGACACAAGACGGCGGTGGTTGTGTGTGTGCTGGTGTGGTGCATTCAATGGAAGTGTGGTGGTTCGTGCTGTGATGTTGGACTCCAGCGTCACTGTTTGTTTTGTGTGAGGAACATTCGCCGACCCGCTGACCGTTACGGTTTTGACACGGCTGCTTTTAACGACGCGTCACCGCGTCCTGGCTCCGACATAAAACCTAAAGAGAAGATATGAATCAAAACAGAGAAGAAAGCAAATATGCAGATTTACCCAAACTTCTCACTGCTATTTCAAAACTTTATTTATTTATTTTTTTAGTTTGTTGGTTTTTCAAATCCTTATCTTTGTGTGTGAGGAAGCATTTGCTTTTAATAATCTGAGCTTCTGACCCCCGTCAGCGTCCTGAAGCAAAGCGGATGTTTTTGCCGTCGCGGTTGCTGTTTCTTTTTTGTTTGTTTAGTGTTGGTTTGTGTGTGAAAACCCGGCTTGTCCTCACATGTGTCTGCCTCTGTGTCTTCCAGGTGATCTCTGCCTGCATCCCAGCTGCCTCCAACGATCTGGTAAATCCCCCTTCATCTTCTCGTTTTTCTTCCCCGGCAGCACGGAGGTTTTCCCTCCTCCGTCTGAACACGGCAAGGAAGTATCAGCTCCCCAGAAAACCACCGTACGGGTTTCTCCGGAGCTGAATTCCTTCTGGGAAACCGAACCCTCAGCCCGGTCGGGAGTTTGGCTTCATTCTTCGGAGCTCAGCAGAGTGAAAAAAACAAAAGAGTTCATGTTGCTGTAGGAAGTCGTCATGCTTATCCATTAGGGAGTATATTTGTTTAATTAACTCTCCTTTCCTTCCTCTATTTTGCCTCCTCCCCTCACCCATTTCTCCCCTCTCTTACCTCCTTTTCACCGCCTCCCTTTGCCCTGCTTCCTCTTACCGCCCCTCACGTCGCTTTCCCCCTACGATTCCACCCCTTTCATCACGTCACCGCCTCTTCCTCGCATCCAGCAGCGTAGAGCGACCGCTCCTTCACGACAACTCCAACACCTGGTGAGCACACTTTGTATCCTCCACGCCCTCTCCTCATGTCCTCGCTCTTCATTGCTTCCTCTTCGCCTGTCCCCTCCGTGTCCTCGGACTGACAGTTTCAGATGTGCCAGAAGGAAAAAATGCGACAGGAATTTGTGGCTTCATTGAAGTCGGCTTTCGCACATGCTAAACTAATAACATTCCAGCAATGCCAACAAAATTTAAAGCTTGTGACTCCTAAAAGCCGAAATGATTTAATTTGGAACAATTAATCATTCTCAAAACTTGGAAGCAAGCATGCACGCTCGCGCTGACGCTCAAGGTCGATTCAGAATCTCCAGCTCCTTACAGGCCTTTGGACTACAGTCGGGATGCACTTTGAATTTGACGAAGCGAGCTATTCATGCTGGTTTTTTCGAAGGAAAGGTTTTAGATCATGAGAAACATTAGGCCCCAGAAGGCCATAAAATGTTTGGTCTACACATCGTTTATTGCTCTGCGTTGGCGGTTTCGGTCCACCGAAATGGATCCACAACTCGGGGCTGCAAAGCTGCTGCAGAGGAGGCCGAACATGAAGGGAGACGGGTCAGAAGTTGGTCGAATGAGATTGTTTCATTTGTGTTTAAAGGAACAAATCAGCGTTTAAAAAAAAAAAAAAAAAACAACCCTCAGTCTATTATTAGATGGTGTGAAGCTTTGTTAGGAGCAAAATAACACGAATCAAAGTGATTTTGAGTTGGAACAGAATATGCAGCAAAATGGGAATTAATGTTGGCACTTGTGACCTGGGTCAGAATAAATGGCTGCTTTAAGGGCTTCGAGCACTGGACCGGACTGACGTGATCTTGTCTCCAGGTGCTGAAGGTGAGCAGAAGGTTTGATTAATCCAGACGTAGAGGGCGTTACAGAAATTTGAGCCAGGAACTGATACGAGGATGAATAGCTTTCTTGAAGGTCACAAGGGCTCGGTTTTAGTAAGGAGTCGAAGTTGGGAGAAGTGTGCCTTGACAACAGAGTCAGAGTTTCATCAAATCTTAAACTGCACCCCGAGAATGTTGACCACAGAGTTGAGGTGAGAGACCAGAGCATCAAGAACCGGGGAGCTCGGACCGGTTCAAACACAACACATTCAGCTTTGCTCTCGTTCAAACGGAGCTGATTTTGAGACGGCCGGCAGTTGGATGTCATCGAAACATCCTGTGGATGGATTTGAGTGCGTTTCAAAGAACTCGGCATAACCGGCGGATAGATTTGTAGATTGTCTGTACGCCGGTTAAAGGAGAAGTCATGCTTCTAAACAGTTGACCCGAAAAGGCAGTGCGTTCAGGGAGAACAGAACAGAGCCCAAAGTGGATCCCTGTGGGACACCAGGACTGCAAACATAGCACTGAACGTGTTTTACACAGTCCAACCGACTGTGTCAACATAAGATAAGACAAGATACGGATATGTGACATGACAATAAAGTCTTGAAGACTGCCGCCACTTTGTTGCCACCTGACACCTCATGGCTGAGATGGCGAGACTGCGTCCCA
This sequence comes from Hirundichthys speculiger, assembly GCA_018398805.1. Lineage (NCBI taxonomy): Eukaryota > Metazoa > Chordata > Actinopteri > Beloniformes > Exocoetidae > Hirundichthys > Hirundichthys speculiger. The sequence goes on along the minus strand of JAGFBZ010002297.1, from coordinate 112,761 downwards.
ACTGGAGCAAAAGTCTTCATGATTGTCTTCTGACTGGAAATTTGTTTGTAACCTTGAAGTCACTTTCTGTAATCTTATTTCCAGTGGTCATTAGAGCCTCAGCTGGATATGATTTAAAGTAAAAACCAAAGGAAAACCACTTGTTTAATCTCAAAGCACCACATTCCATCCTCTTGTCCAAACAGCCAACGCTTCACAGCAACAGCACGCAAGTCAGTGAATGTCATCAAATATTACAGCTCAGCCTGCAGGGATCATGAACGCACCAGATGTTCTGCTCATCCATCTAAATGTTTCCGAGACATTCATCACAGTAATGCTGAAAAGGCCCTTGTCTCCGGCCGTCCTAAACGTCTGCATCAAGTTTGATGGTTTAGTCTGCCGGCCAAAGGTCGACTCTTTCGTTTGTGGCGTTCGGGAACAGTTTTCATTTACATGACGGAGACTAACTGGAAACGCGAAGGCAGTGGACAGGATTTTGACTCTTCTGAAGAAGACATGAAAGGACGACTTAAGAATTAGCTTTTGACCTGGCGGTCATCAGAGAACGAGTGTGGACAGATAAGTGGACCGAACAGCTGCTTGTGATTGTCACCATGATGTCCAAAGAGCTGAAGTATGTTATCACTGAAGTCATCAGCCACTTGAGACGTCAGTTTATCTTGATTTCTTTTTTTTACTCTCTCACAGGGATCTACAAAGTCTCTAACCTACACCAAACAGAGGAACACCTTACCCAGGTAATATCGCCTCATTCGTGTCTTCAAGCGTGTTTGAAACGTTTCTACACTAAGACTCAGGTACTTACATATAATTTCACCCCGGATACTGACTTGAAAAATAGGTTTAATTTTAAATGGGATGCCCCTGCTATTAAATACCTGGGAGTTTGGATCCCGAAAGACATCTCCAAAAAATATAACACAAATTATGATCCAGTTGTCAAGACAATCAAAGCAGACCTGGACAGATGGACTGTGCTGCCCCTAGATATGTCAAGTAGAATTGAAACGATAAAAATGAATGTCTTCCCTCGACTTCTGTACTTATTCCAGTCACTTCCTGTAGAGGTCCCTCCTAAGGATTTTAGAGACTGGAATAGACTGATATCAAGATTTGTCTGGAATAGTAAGAAGCCCCGAATTAAATATAACATCTTACAGTTGCCTAAAGACGAGGGTGGACTTTACTTAGCATGTACGGAGAGCTACTTTATTGCTGCCCAGCTAAGACCCCCTAGTTTGTTGGTGTAATCCAAACTACTCCGCCAAATGGAAAGATTTAGAATTAACGCAATCTGAAACACCGGCACAGTCTTTATTAGGTTGCCAACACCAGAATCCTCACCTGGATAAAATAAACTGTTGGACTAGGGCCGCCCTCAAGGTGTGGTTTAGCACCCGTAAAAAAAACTCTGCCTCGAAAAACATGCAAAAATATTGAAATGGGTGGCATATGATCCAGAGTTTATACCATCAGGTCCTGATAAACAATTCAGGCACTGGGCATTTAGGGGTATTACAGCCTACTGCACTATGACTGATAAGGACGGACTGCAGCCTTTTGCCCACATCTCTAAATCATACGGACTGGGAAGGGAGGACATGTTCAGATATTTCCAGGTCAGAGACTACTTCAACAAGGAAATCAAGCAGGCGGTAAACATGGATTTAAATCTGATCAGTACATTTACTGATTTAATATCACAAATTTATAAAAAAAAAACTACAAAACTCCAAGAACCATTCCACTCTCCAGGTTAAGCAGAAATGGGAGAGGGAGGCTGGCCTGGAGATATCTGAAGACGATTGGAAAACTGTTTGGGCGGGTCAGGCTAAAACCACCAACTCCAGAGCCTGGCGAGAATTCTGCTGGAAGAACTTGATAAGATTTTTTGTCACTCCTAAATTGAAATCCCAGCAGCGAGGTTCTCAGAGTCAGGATAATTGCTGGAGACAGTGTGGACAGACCTTGGCTGACCATTTCCACATATTCTGGGCCTGCCCCCTTATTCAGCCATATTGGCAGGATCTCGCTGGAGAAATTGAGTCGATCTTTGGTTTAAAATTTGATTTTACCTTTATTACACTTTACACCAGCTGGACTTATGGCCCAGGACAATTATCTTTATGAAGTGCTCTTTGCCGTAAGCAGGAAGGCCATTACACGGAAATGGCTACAGACTAATCCACCAACAAGGAATGACTGGATCACCATTGTTAATGAAATACAAAGCATGGAGAAACTGACTTTCAGCCTAAGACTGCGGGCTGAGCAGTACATAGGGTACTGGAAAAGGTGGACTTCATATTCTTTAAAGTGTAACTCATCACCTGTGTGAATACTCCCACTCTGCTTGAATGTGCGACTTATCTCAGTCCTGCCAACCTGTCTGTTTATTAATATTTGTTCTCTGTTAATTGTTTCCGTATTTGTCTGTTACTGTTGGAAAAAATAATTGAAAACAAACAAAGTTTCAAAAAAAAGAAACGTTTCTACACCAACATATCAATATGTCTTTGGGTTTCCATGTCGGCACTGCTCCGCTGCCGACTCTAATCTGGACCCGTCACACTCTTCCTCAGACTAATGACCTTCTTCCCTTCTCAGAGGAAGTTTTTAGAGTCACACATGCGATGGAGTAACTTGATCTGACCGACACGTTAAACACGGCATCGAGTTTCTCGCTTCCCCCCTTCCTCCTCAGACCCGTTTCTCCACCACAGCCAGTCCGTACCATTAGACGTGCTTTAAAGCTGGCGGATGCATCGATAATGTTCTGTATTTTTGCATAAACAAGACCTAAAACCATCATCAATGAGATAATCCGCTCCGACAAATGAGACAAAATCCTTTGCAGATCTGAAGGAGACTTATGTGAACCTCCAGTTGCTTTCTCCAGTCATAACGCTGGAGAAAGTCACAAAACTACATCTAAAGAGCTTTGAATCTACAAATCCACAATCAAGATTGTGTACAAATGAAGTTTAAGGCCGTTGCTCCCCGTCCCTTTGCCATCTTTCCTCTTCGATACACATAATTAATCTGGTTCCTCTAGATTCAGCTTTCATTTCCAGGCACCAATGGAAACAGGAACCTGCCTCTGGAAAGCCTCACAGCCAATCAGAGAAACACAGCATGCCAAGTTGGCAGAGCGGCAACCAAGCTAGTATTAGTGATGTTCCTGGCGACTAATTTCCTTGTCGACTAAACGAAATTTTTAATTAAGACTAGTCGACTAGTCTAAAAAAAAGATTTGCGCTCCAGCCTGGAAGTTATCAGTTTGCGTCCCGGTACGGTGTATTCGGGCTCAACATATTCCATTAGCTTCCTGAAGCCTTTACCTTCCACAAAGTTAAGTGGAAGCATATCTTGCGAAGTCATTATCGTGATGAGCTGCGTTATCCTCTCAGACCGGACGGGAGAACACGTCTCCGGATAAACAATGTCAAATCAGCCTGAGTGTGGCTAGCACCGCTAGCATCAGCAGCCGTCGTCTCGTGCAGATTAACATCTAAATGCTTGAGTCGAATGTGGTTGCGCATTGCTCCAGTCAAATGATTGTACGCCAGTTGTTTCTGACACAGTCTACATACTACCTTGTTTTCATTTTCTAGATTAAAGTACCGCCAAACCGCGCTGGTTTAACGAGAGAAGTTCTTCCCACCGTGCCGTTTTAAAACTCCAGTCTACTCGAGCATTGCCGCGGAGAGGAGGACTGCTGTCTGACGGCTCTGTAGCCCCGACTAGTGGCGGGCGGCTGTATGACAGTTAACAGTTAACTTGTACATGAATAAAACACAAATTGGTTTAAACGACTAATATTTCTGGTGCCACCTAGTAAGTGAGTGGACATTTAATCGTTTAGACCAGTGGTTCCCAAACTTTTTGTGCCCAAGGCACACCAAAGGACAAGTAAAAATCTCAAGGCACACCCAAATAGCTTTTATAACACGTGTTATCACTCATATCATGAAAAATATCTGTAAATGTGGATAATATTTTACTAATATAAAATTAAATATGACAAAGACAACTATATTGCTCATGAAATATTTATAAATGAAATATTTCAACAATTAATTTGAAACTTCATCAATTTAGGCTTCATCAAAGCAGCAACACACCCATTTAAACCAGACATGTCACAAAATTGAATACTAGGGTTAGGGTTAGGTGATACTGTCTGTTGACAGTTTTTTTTCTCCTTTCTTTCGGTGGGTTGTCGGCAGCCTCTGCACTGGTGGTTGATGGTTTGCTCCGCACAAGAAAGCGCTCCATTTTCCCTCTCGTTATGTGTGTTTACGTTGGATGTCTTGATGTGTCACAGTCATATATTTCTCACCTGCGCAACTGCCTGATCAGCGAAATATGGAGTTCTCTTTGAGGGTTTTTTGTTTTTGTTTAGAATTGTGAGCTTGCCTCCGTAATATTAAATGATTTCATACAAAGTAGTGATAGGCCTATAGTAAATTAAAAAATAATGACTTTTCTGTAATTGTATATTGCAATAATAATATACTGTATGGTTGTCCCAAAATCCCACGGCACACCCGCACTTGTCTCAAGGCACACTGGTGTGCCTCGGCACACCGTTTGGGAACCACTGGTTTAGACGACTAATCAGGCGCATCCCTAGCTAGTATCAGCAAAAAGACGACAGAAATGGTGTGCAGCGGTTTTGCAGTAAAAGCTTGTTGATCTGAGGTGTTGTCGGCGCCATCGTGGTCGCTTTTAATAGTGGCTCTTGAACATTCCTGTACGAGCGATCGCGTAAATCCTGCTCCTGGTGGGTGAAGTGGTTCAGAGCCTTGTCTACCTGAGCAAATACCTGTGAACGGGAGGATTTTCAGTCAGGTTAACCCCTCCCAGGAGCTACAACTGAGGTACCGCAACCAAAGCTTCGGCAGATTTCTCACGTTTTCAGCAATGACAAGTCCATAAATGTAGCTGCACGCATTCGAGCTAGAGTCGGATCGGGAATGTTAAAGTAGTGAACAGGAGGTTAACGGCTGTGAAAGTATTCCAGCATAAACTGGAAAATGCTCGTCGTCGCAGCCGAATACACACACCGGTCCCAAGACATCATGGAAACAAAAAACGGTTTCTGCGAACGAGAAGCTAATTCCTCTGACTCCCATCGTGTCATCGTCTCATCTGTTTAGCCGCCTGACTAGCTAGCTCACGTGTCCTCCTTTCTCACCAGGAGCTTCAGCGTGGACCGCGTGATGGACCGCGTGATGGAGCGCCACTACGACTTCGACCTGACGTACATCACAGAGAGGATCATCTCCGTCTTCTTCCCTCCGAAGCTGGAGGAGCAGAGGTACCGGATCAACCTGAAGGAGGTGGCTGCCATGCTCAAGTCCAAACATCAGGACAAGTTTCTGGTGAGTAAAAAAAAAAACAGCGTGACGCGGCGCTCTCTGGTCTGGTCTGGTCTGGTCTGGTCTCCTTTTGTCTGGTCTGGTCTGGTCTGGTCTCGTCTGATCTGATCTGACCTGGTCTGGTCTGGTCTGGTCTGGTCTGGTCTTCTCTCGTCTCGTTTCGTCTTCCCTCGTCTGATCTGGTCTGGTCTGGTCTGGTCTTGTCTCGTCTGGTCTCCTCTCCTCTCGTCTGGTCTGGTCTGGTCTGGTCTTCTCTCGTCTCGTTTCGTCTTCCCTCGTCTGATCTGGTCTGGTCTGGTCTGGTCTTCTCTCGTCTGGTCTCCTCTCCTCTGGTCTGGTCTGGTCTTCTCTCGTCTCATCTCATCTCGTCTCATCTTCTCTCATCTCGTCTGGTCTGGTCTGGTCTGGTCTTCTCTCGTCTCGTCTGATCTCATCTTGTCTGGTCTCGTCTCATCTCGTCTGGTCTGTTCTCCTCCTCTGATCTGGTCTGGTCTTCTCTCGTCTCGTCCTCTCTGGTCTGGTCTGGTCTGGTCTGGTCTGGTCTGGTCTGGTCTGGTCTGGTCTGGTCTGGTCTGGTCTGGTCTGGTCTGGTCTGGTCTGGTCTGGTCTGGTCTGGTCTGGTCTCGTCTCGTCTCGTCTCGTCTCGTCTCGTCTCGTCTCGTCTCGTCTCGTCTCGTCTCGTCTCGTCTCGTCTCGTCTCGTCTCGTCTCGTCTCGTCTCGTCTCGTCTCGTCTCGTCTCGTCTCGTCTCGTCTCCTCTCGTCTCCTATCCTGGTCCGAGGAACCAGAGTGGACCTTAGAGTCAGAGAGGAAAAGCGTTTGGACGGCTGGCCCGGGTTGACTACGCAGCAGTTACAGTAGCTTTCCCAAGACGTGTAGTTTGCTTGTGGTGTTGGCTGCAGAAAATGACTTTACTTCTGTTACCAGGTTTGGTGATAATCAGCAGAAGAGTCTTGTTGCACAACGGAGTTTGGACTGTTTTACTGCAGCCGCAGAAAAGCCGCCAAATACACTTAGTGGCCACAAACGAGCTGTCTTTTTGTTTCTCCGTCACGCCCGGTGTATAATTATAATTGAAATAACTTGATCGTGTGACATTGTTTCTGTTTCAGCTCCTGAATCTCTCCAGAAAGACGCCACGACGTCACCCGACTAAATCCGAAGGTAGGCGCCTCCCCTCCTCGTGGAAACCCTCGACTCAGCCTCCTTGAATCCCCACAAAACCCGATCTCTCGTCTCCGTCCGCCAACAGGTTCATGACTTTGGCTGGCCCGACCTCCACGCCCCGCCGCTGGATAAGATCTGCGCCATATGCAAGGCCATGGAGACCTGGCTGACCTCCGACCCCCAGCACGTGGTGGTCCTGCACTGCAAGGTCAGAGTTCGGAGGCCCGTCGGCCTTTTTTTTCAGACACACAGTTTATGGGTGTTTCTGGCCTCTGATGCTTGCCTAGTATGTCATGAATATCTGATCCAGTTCCCTGGAAGCAGAAGCCGTGAAACTCTCCTCCAGCGTCCGTAGACGGTAGTTTATGTGACGTCAGCAGTCGACTTCGCACTCGAAGCTTCTCTGCTTCGCTTCGTCTGGAACAGACAGAGAGTTGCTTTCATCTCCAGGACCGGTTCTTTAAAGTAGGGGTACACGATAACTATCGGGCCGATAACAGGAAATTATGACGTCATTCCGATAAGTCCGATATCACGACAAATAGCCCCGATAACATTTATATTTCTGTCAACACAGCAGTGCCTCGCTCCCATCTGAGCCTTGAATGACCGGCAGTGAATGTTATGTTCAAGTAACGTCGGCATAATCAGAAAAACGATTACTCAATCAGGAAAATCAAGAATACCCCCTCATGCCAGAAAACAACTCGTTAACTCGGTCATAATTTTAGTAGTTGCTGACTTGAATTGATATTCGCAGTATTTTCCCACATGTTACACATAAAAAAAAAAAAAAAAAAGAAAAGGCTGAAAGAATGACTAGCAAACGAGGGAACGTCGGAATTTACGTTACACCTTGAATGCAGCATGCATTGTGCTGATCACAACAAACATGGCGGCGACGGCATGGAACTTCATTAAAGTTCCAGAAGAAGATAGTTTGGTGGTTATTTGTGACGAATCCTCCGAGTGAATTCTACGAGGAGGGAAGCACAAGCTTTAATACGTAAAACCTGATCAGCCACCTACAACATAACAATCACTTCCATGGAGTTTTGAAATCGTGCTAACGCGAGCTAATGCTAACATGCGCAAGCCAGCAGCAGTCTCTCTTCTCCCTCATCTCTCTCATCTAAAGCTTCCATGAGATTAAAAAAAAACAAAAAAATCACTGAACCTCATTTACTTTAATTAAAGGTATTAATTTAAATGGAACCACAAGCCAAAATCCTTTAAATATTAATCTTTTTCAGTTAGTAATTCTGATGCATGAATTTCCATCAGTTCAAGGAGCCTTTATTTTTTATATCAGTCAGTAATGAACCTTATTTAAGTTAATGTGAGATATCAAATAGGTTTGTTTGATAACTTTATGAAAATGTTTGAGAGGCTTGACAATAGTTTTTCATTGTAAAAAATAAATATCTGTTCATTTAAAGAGTCCAAACTATTTTTGAATTTGTTCATAGTATTGATGTAATGATCTTAGGTATATGTGTGTGTTATCGGTTATCGGTATCGGCCTTTAGGAGCTGAAAGTTATCGGTATCGGTTTTATAAAACAGTTATCGTGCATCACTACTTTAAAGTGAAGCCAGTTTTGAATGCGATTCATCAATCAGTCTGCTTTGAAATGTGGCGCGAATGAAATGGAAATCTCTAGAAAAACACTTAAAAGTATTTAGCTGCATTCCTGCGCCAGAAAAGAGCAATGCCTCTTCGTGACATCCGACCCACAGTGTGACGACTTTCCAAACGCAGCCGGCCTCCGTCTCCAACCCGATCAGCCTCCTTCAAACAAGCGCGCGTCATCGAGACGTTGATTTCTATCGGCGTTTCGGAGGAGCCGAGCTTTTTTCCCTCGGTCAACTCTGCGGTCGACTGAGCTCCCGTGACTTGTTTCATATGTTGGTTTTGGTCCGCAGAATCGAAAAGGCAAAAGCCAGACTACGTCTGTGGCCCCGCCGGCTCGCCAGAACATTCCAGCTAACAGGAAATTGTCCGCTCGCCGCCAGATCGCGCCAGCGACGGGGACAACAAGTGAGCCGCTGTCGGCGAGAAAAGTCCTCCAGTGAGAGATGCACCCTGGGATACGGGGCTTTAATTTGTGCTCGGGGCCCGTGGGGGGGGGGGGGTCCTGCTGCTATCTGGAGGGGTCGCTTCAGGAATTTGGAGCTGGAATGTCTTTGGAATGTGTCAGGAAGCATGAAGGGAAAAAAAAAACACCACAGGGAGGTTTTTAATTTGAACTCGGCAGCTTTTCCACATCTGTCCGTGTCCCTGCCTCTGTTTCAGTCCCCCCCCCACCCCCACCCACCCTTTTCTGCTGTTTTGTGTCTCATGCAAAAGTCAGCCCTGAAACTGGAAACCGTCACATTCACGAGCCTCCAAATCAGCTGTCGTAGCTGCACCGCCGTCACTGAACTCCATCCATTGTGGTTTTTTTTGTTTTGTTTTGTTTTGTTTTTTTGTCCCCTGATGTTTCCCTTCTCTCTCTCCCGCAGGGCAACAAAGGTAAAACGGGCGTGATTATTGCCGCGTACATGCACTACAGCAAGATCTCTGCAGGGTGAGTGTCTGCAGACAGCCGAGACCACGACTGACATTCAGAGCATCCACACATGGAACGAATTAACTGACGTGCAGAAGCGTTGGGATTTTTAATCCAGCTATTCGAATACAGTTGCGTTTGAAAGCCTGACGGGGCGGTTTAACTGTTAACTGGTTAAATTAAGTCCCCTGGATTCTGCACAGGAACGGTGGAAACTGGTTTATCCTGTGGACGATGCCAGCTGTATCTTTCTGACATCTTAAGGGTTTGGTCCAAATCCTATGATGGAAATTGTTGGCTTAATGTAGTTTTGTGTGTGTTGTGTGTGTGTGTTTGTGTGTGCGTGTATGTGCAGGGCGGACCAGGCTCTCAGTACTCTCGCCATGAGGAAGTTCTGTGAAGATAAGGTGTCCTCCTCCCTGCAGCCGTCCCAAAACAGGTAGAGGCCACAGGATGACCGGGAGGGGGGGATGGGGAAGTGAGGGTGCCGGGCAACGGGGGGAGAAGGGTGGGGGCTGAGGGTACCCAGCATCACATTAAAGTTATTAAACACGCCTCTTTTCTTCAAAGCCACCCCATGCGGCAATACCACTCCTGGCCACACGGGGGCAGCACGTCGCAAGAATGTTCGGTGCGTCAGTCCCTGGCTGAGACTGTAGATGGTTTAAAAAGGAAGAGGTTAGACCCTCTGTGACATCACCTCGTGTTTCTGAAGAGTTTTAGGGCCCTGATCTTCCACCAAACCTCCTAAAGCCGCTTTTAAGGGATAGCAGGTAGCGGGAGGGGTGTTCCCCCGCAAAAAAACGCAATCTTCTACCTCCCTAAACCCGCGATCATACCTGCACTAACCGCTATATTATGCATATATTATATATGCATGGGAGTGGTTAGGGCGTTCCACCTATTTAACCAATCAGTGCGTCAGTAGCCATTGCCTTTAAGAGCAGGTTGCGCTACCCGCTATTAGCAATCTTCCGCTTCCCTTAAAGCCGCTACCCGCAAACCGCTATGGAGCGTTTTCATCCAGATCAGAGCAGCGGGTAGCAGGTGGTCTGACCACCTGCTATCTGCTATCCTAAACTCGCGATTCCAAGATACCGAGTTTGCAGAAAGGAAAAATGACACGCCCATTGCCGCGCCTACAATGTGAGTAAGGGAGTCGGCAATGCGGGTAGCGGTTTTAGGGAAGCGGAAGATTGCATTAGTGGTTAGCGGAGGTTCTTGCGGCTAGCGGGAGGTGTACGATCGGGCCCTTAGCCTCTTTCGAAGCTCTGCGTGGGACTCCGCCCCACACCCTTTTATCCAAAACAAATGAGCAAAAGGGCAGAACAAGCAGGCCTCGAAGCCGGGTAGCGCGCGTCCACCTGATATTACCTAACCTTCGTTCTGATCAAATCTGTCCATCCGTCCCCCGTCTCAGATGTCACGGCCAGAACAGGAAATGAATAAGTACTGTCGGAGACGAAGCGAGGACTGATGGAGCTCCTGGGCTCCAAAGCTGAGCTCGCCAGGTCTGTCGGAGCAAAGCTCCTGGGCGCGGTGCTTGGCTGCCCGTTGGCTGGTGGTCCAGGTTGCCAACCCGGAAGAGGGTTGAGGTGGGGCTTGCTGGACTGGAGGGCCCGACTGCTGCCTCAAACCAGCACCCGAACCCTTCAACGTCAGCCCTGAACTGGATGCAGCAGTCTATGGCACAACAAGCCATATCATCTTCCAAAATATAAATTATTATGCTTTATTCATTCACCAATCAGTGCACCAAAGTAGCTAAAGTAGCAAAGACCAAAACTGCTGCAGGTATGTTCCTCTCGGCTTCAAAGTTGGACTTCTTTTTTTTTTTCAACCTGGGGGTCAAAGGACCCAAGTGGTCGTTTGGAGGAACTGCACCTGACGCTTCACTTCACCGTGACAAAGACGCACCTGTAGTGGGACAAAGTGGCTCTTCTGTCAGTACATCAGAGCTGTACGCCCCCATGTGGTCAGAAGTGGTATTCCTACATAGGGTGCCTTTAAAGCGGAAAACGGGGAACTATTTCTACTATCAAGGTCGTAAAGCACGAAACTGCCAGATTTGGTCTCGGCCTCAGGTCCTGATAGAAAGATAAATGCTGTTTGAAATACATTTAACTGCTAAAGTCAGAGATGCTCAAAGGTTGAGTCTCGAGCCTCTTAATGTCAGTAGAGTTGGTGTCATATAGGGGTGTGGAAAAAAAAATTCGATTTGGCAATATGTCGCGATTTTCAGCCGCCTAATATAATATCGATTTTTCAGCTCCTAATATCGATTTTTTTTTTTTTAGGAAAAAAACTTACAGTGGTTACAATGCTGTCAGTATGTTGTAATGGTTACTTAAATGTGCAAAACACTAATAATAAACAATAAATAGGTTGTTTTGAAGCAAATAGTTTTTGTCCTCTGAATGATCAATATCATCTGATGAACATATACAGCTACTTGATTTTTTATCTCTATTTTTAATTTGCCAATACTAACCCCTAGTGTTATATATATATATATACTTTTAGGTCTTAGGATTTAAATTGAAACTATTACAAAGTGCTGTTGTGTTATTTAACTGTTCCAGGAGATGACATGATGTCACCTGCTGAGACAGGAAGTTGTTGCTCATTGAAGTGGCAGGGTTCAGAGGTCACGGAGGCACTGAACCCGTCAGCCCTTTGAGGGGTTGTTGTTCTTCTGCTGATCACTAATAGGAAATCTTTTACTTAATTTCCAAACATCTCTCCAGAGGTCCATGTGACATCAAGCCCTACAGATCGAGGGGGAAATGTTCGTGCAATCACAATCATTTAGTCACTAGATTATCGGCCGAAAGGAAGCTGAAGAATTTGACAAATTGCTTTAGTTTCCTGAGCGGTTGACTTATTTAGCCTCAGAGGTTGGATGTTTCTGTCTTTCCTGAATCTGGTAGTCCTTCCTTTGAAGACGACCGTTGCCTGACCGGAGCAGAACGTATAACTTTGTTTTCTCTGTTTAGAAGATGTTGCTGATGCTCTCAGCCATCAGACATCTGTTTTCAGAGCTTATTTTATACGGTAGGAACCTTCCTCACTTCCTCTTCGTTCCTCAGGTACATCTATTACTTCGGAGGCCTTCTCTCCGGGGCGATAAAGATGAACAGCAGCCCTCTCTTCCTCCACCAGGTCCTCATCCCGTCTCTGCCCAACTTCCAGGGCGAAGGAGGTACGTTTGCTGACTCAACTTTCTCCTGCCTGAATGTTTCCGGACCGTCCCCTCCCCTTTTCTCCCGTTTCATCGTTCCTCGGCTCTCTGGCGTCATGAAGGACGCTCCGTTGTTCTTGTTTCTGCCTGAACGGCAGCGCCGGCGGTCACGAAGGTCTCATCAGTCTGAGCTCTTGAGTCACGACAGGCTGAGACCAGGAGAAGCTGATCTTCATGTTACATCAGTGGACGATAGTCTAGAAACGACCCGACTCGAGGATCGACGCGCTGGCAGCATCCAGCGACGTGTCCCGCCTCCTGCTGCTGCAGGTTCTCAAGTCCACGGAGTTTGATTTCTCGGTTATGGATTCTGGGTTTGGGTTTTCAGTAGGGATGCACGATAACTGTTTTTTAAAACCGATACCGATATCCGATAACTTTTAGCTCCTAAAGGCCGATACCGAAAACACACACATATACCTAAGATCATTACAACAATACTATGAAGAAAACCAAAAATAGTTTGGACTCTTTAAATGAACAGATATTTATTTTTTCAATGAAAAACTATTGTCAAGCCTCTCAAACATTTTCATAAAGCTATCAAACAAACCTATTTGATATCTCACATCAACTTAAATAAGGTTCATTACTGACTGATATAAAAAATAAAGGCTCCTTGAACTGATGGAAATACATGCATCAGAATTACTAACTGAAAAAGATTAACATTTAAAGGATTTTGACTTGTGGTTCCATTTAAATTAATACCTTTAATTAAAGTAAATGAGGTTCAGTAGTTTCTGTTTTTTATTTTTTAATCTCATGGAGGCTTTAGATGAGAGGAATGAGGGAGAGGGGAGACTGCTGCTGGCTGGCAGACGTTAGCATTAGCTTCCGTTAGCTCACATTAGCGTGATTTCAAAACTCCATGGAAGCGATTGTTATCTTGTAGGTGGCCAATCGGGTTTTTACGTATTAACGTAAAATTTGCTCGGAGGATTCGTCACAAATAACCACCAAACTATCTTCTTCTGAAACTTTAACGAAGTTCCACGCCGCCATGTTTGTTGTGATCAGTACGCTGTGCTGCAGGCTGCATTCAAGGTGTAATGTAAATTCCTCCATTCCCTCGTTTGCTAGTCGTTCTTTCAGCCTTTTCTATTTTTTCTATTTTTATGTGTAACATGTGAGAGAATACTGCAAATATCAATTCAAATTAGCAACTACTAAAATTATGACCAACTTAACAAGTTGTTTTCTGGCATGAGGGGGTATTCTTGATTTTCCTGATTGAGTAATCGTTTTTCTGATTATGCCGACGTTACTTGAATATAACATTCACTGCCGGTCATTCAAGGCTCAGAGGGAGCGAGGCACTGCTGTGTTGACAGAAATATAAATGTTATCGGGGCTATTTGTTGTGATATTGGATTTATCGGGATGACATAATTTCCTGTTATCGGCCTGATAGTTATCGTGCACCCCTAGTTTTCAGGTGAAGATTTTTAACTCTCAGTACATGTGAGAGGCACTTGATCCAACAACCGGCAACTTCCCTGGGAATCGAAGTTGAATTCAGAAGAAACAGACGGATTCTTCGTACTGCAGAGCTCATCTGAGGTCGCAAGAGTAGCCCAGACCTCCTTCTCCCCTGCCATCTCCTCCAGCTCCTCTGGTGGGAAACCGAAACGTTCCCGCGCCCAGCTGAGAGGTACAATCCCTCCAGCGCGGCCCGGGTCTGCCCGGGTCGTCCTGGGTCTGCCCCTGGGGCCTCTGAAACACCTCCCCGACGCACCAGAGAAGCATCCTAACCAGATGCCAAGGCGGCAGCGTCTGACTGCTCTGGATGTGGAGCAGCAGCAGGAAACACGCCACCGCGGCCGCCGTCGGCTTCTCTGTGGTTTTTAACAAAGGTGGTGCATCTCTGCCACAGGCGTTTAGGCGTGAGGTTCACGGTTGGAGAGTGTTAATGGAGCTGAGATGTTCCTTCTGCCTCTAATCTGCCGTCCGCGCAGATAAAACCTATAAAACCTCTACAGCAGCCATTCCCAAACTTCAGAACACCAAGGCCCAATTTGAAATGTGTAAAATCTCCACGGCCCACCGAAACCTTTAATCACAACTGTGATCAAATTAAAGGACTAGGAACGATGTTCTGACATTAATGTAAGGGGTCAACAAACTTGTCATATTAAGTTAAGATGACGGTAGAATAACACTTAACTGGTTTGTTTTGTTACTTCTTAATGTTTTAACCTTAACGTTAATCGTGTCATTAATATCTTACAGAAATTAAAAACATGTTTAAAAAAAGATTGAGGATTTAAAACATATTTGTTTAATTTTAATAACCTCTCACGGCCCACCTGCAGTACCACGACGGCCCACCAGGGGGCCGCGGTCCCACACTTTGGGAATCACTGCTATTAGGGATGCGATGTTTGTGACGACAGGCTTCCCTCTGAAATCTGGATGCAGGAGCCACGTGCACGCCCACCCACCCACACATGCACGCTGGCCTGTTTATCTCTGATGTGTTGATGAAATCCTCCAGGAGGGGACGGCCGTCAGCACATTCCTCCGTCCTGGCGCTGATAACGGCTGCCGTGTCTCTGCTCTGTTCCAGGTTACTACCCGTTCCTGAAGATCTACCAGTCCATGCAGCTGGTCTACACCTCAGGCATATAGTGAGTTTGTTACACGTCGCTACCGAGCCGGGGCCTGGTGGCGTTCATGAGTGAATACGTGGTCCAGAATCAATATTTAATGAAACTACACGGCCAGAAGTAGCATTTACGTGATCCTGGACGTCTCAGACGTTCCCTGAGGAGTGTTTTTTCTTCTGTTTTTTGTATTTCATGCGCTTTATAACCGTGTAAAAGGCTTGTTTGTACTGCTTGTGGCCCGCAGTGACCTGCAGGGCTCTGGAGGGAGACGCCTGTGTGTGACCATCGAGCCGGCGCTGTTGCTCAAGGGTGACATCATGGTGAGTCACATGGGAAGGAAACAACACCCACGAGGCCGAGAGGGTGGGATCGTGACCGTGAAAAAAATAAATACAAGGAAATCAGTTGATGCTGCGGGACTTCAGCCAGGCTCGTCTCCTTCAAGGAGCTCGTTACTTTGTTATGATTTGTTAGTTTTGTGCAGCCGTTCATTTCAGAAGTGAAGGTGTCTCCTCTAATGTGGAACAGAAAGTTATTTATCCTGCTCTCATTTCCATCTGTCACCCCCCCCCCCCGCCGCTCTCTGCTGCCCTCTGCAGGTGAAATGCTACCACAGGCGGCGCCAGACCGCCGACAGAGACGTCGTTTTCAGGCTGCAGTTCCACACCTGCACCATCCACGGATCCCAGCTGTGGTTCGGCAAAGGAGAGCTGGACCAGGCTTTTACCGGTGGGTTCGCTTCAGCCGTCGGGTACAGATGATCAGAGCTGATCAGAGCTGATCACAGAGATGATCAGAGCTGATCACAGAGATGATCAGAGCTGATCACAGAGATGATCAGAGATGATCACAGAGATGATCAGAGCTGATCACAGAGATGATCAGAGATGATCACAGAGATGATCAGAGATGATCAGAGCTGATCACAGAGATGATCAGAGATGATCACAGAGATGATCAGAGCTGATCACAGAGATGATCAGAGCTGATCACAGAGATGATCAGAGCTGATCACAGAGATGATCAGAGCTGATCAGAGATGATCAGAGAGATGATCAGAGCTGATCAGAGCTGATCACAGTGATGATTAGAGCTGATCAGAGAGCTGATCACAGAACGGATCAGAGCTGATCACAGAACTGATCACAGAGCTGATCACAGCTGATCACATAACGGATCAGAGCTGATCACAGCTGATCACAAAACTGATCACTGAGCTAATCACAGAGCTGATCACAACTGATCACAAAACTGATCACAGAGCTGATCACAACTGATCACAAAACTGATCACAGAGCTGATCACAGAACTGATCACTGAGCTAATCACAGAGCTGATCACAAAACTGATCACAGAGCTGATGACAGCTGATCACAGAACGGATCAGAGCTGATCACAGCTGATCGCACAGCTGATCACAGAGCTGATCACAGAACTGATCACAGCTGATCACACAGCTAATCACAGAACTGATCACAGAGCTGATCAGAGTTGATCACAGCTGATCACAGAGCTGATCACAGAACTGATCACAGAGCTGATCACAGGGCTGATCACAGCTGATCACAGAGCTGATCACAGAGCTGATCACAGAGCTGATCACAGCTGATCACAGAGCTGATCACAGCTGATCACAGCTGATCACAGAGCTGATCACCGAGCTGATCACAGCTAATCACAGAACTGATCACAGAGCTGATCACAGCTGATCACAGAACTGATCACAGAGCTGATCACCAAGCTGATCACAGAACTGATCACAGAGCTGATCACAGGGCTGATCACAGCTGATCACAGAGCTGATCACAGAGCTGATCACAGCTGATCACAGAGCTGATCACAGCTGATCACAGAACTGATCACAGCTGATCACAGAGCTGATCACAGAGCTGATCACAGCTGATCACAGAGCTGATCACAGAACTGATCACACAGCTGATCACAGAGCTGATCACAGCTGATCACAGAGCTGGTCACACAGCTGATCACAGCTGATCACAGAACTGATCACAGAGCTGATCACAGCTGATCGCAGAGCTGATCACAGCTAATCACAGAACTGATCACAGAGCTGATCACAGCTGATCACAGAACTGATCACCGAGCTGATCACAGCTAATCACAGAACTGATCACAGAGCTGATCACAGCTGATCACAGAACTGATCATACAGCTGATCACAGAGCTGATCACAGAGCTGATCACAGCTGATCACCGAACTGATCACACAGCTGATCACAGAGCTGAAAACCCTGCGGGGAATAAAAACACTTAGACTATTTTTGTTCCCTCCTGCAAACGGTGCAGCTTGTTTGAATTAAAGCTGTTTGTAATTGTTTCTAACAATGAAGACAACTATCAGGATCAATCCACAGACGTTTAAATCAGGTCAGCTGGGCTCTTAAAGTCGCCTCAGCTTCCATCCAGGAGGGTTTGTCGCCTCAAATCGACACTTCAAACGCCGACAGGGAAGTCACACAGACTTTCTCTCTACTGAGCGTGCTCACAACAGAGGCGGGGCGGTTTGGGAGCGTCTCTCTACTGAGCGTGCTCACAACAGAGGCGGGGCGGTTCGGGAGCGTCTCTCTCTACTGAGCGTGCTCACAACAGAGGCGGGGGGTTCGGGAGCGTCTCTCTACTGAGCGTGCTCACAACAGAGGCGGGGCGGTTCGGGAGCGTCTCTCTCTACTGAGCGTGCTCACAACAGAGGCGGGGGGGTTCGGGAGCGTCTCTCTACTGAGCGTGCTCACAACAGAGGCGGGGCGGTTCGGGAGCGTCTCTCTACTGAGCGTGCTCACAACAGAGGCGGGGCGGTTCGGGAGCGTCTCTCTACTGAGCGTGCTCACAACAGAGGCGGGGCGGTTCGGGAGCGTCTCTCTACTGAGCGTGCTCACAACAGAGGCGGGGCAGTTCGGGAGCGTCTCTCTACTGAGCGTGCTCACAACAGAGGCGGGGCGGTTCGGGAGCGTCTCTCTACTGAGCGTGCTCACAACAGAGCGGGGCGGTTCGGGAGCGTCTCTCTCTACTGAGCGTGCTCACAACAGAGGCGGGGCGGTTCGGGAAGCGTCTCTCTACTGAGCGTGCTCACAACAGAGGCGGGGGGTTCGGGAGCGTCTCTCTACTGAGCGTGCTCACAACAGAGGCGGGGCGGTTCGGGAGCGTCTCTCTACTGAGCGTGCTCACAACAGAGGCGGGGCGGTTCGGGAGCGTCTCTCTACTGAGCGTGCTCACAACAGAGGCGGGGTGGTTCGGGAGCATCTCTCTACTGAGCGTGCTCACAACAGAGGCGGGGCGGTTCGGGAGCGTCTCTCTACTGAGCGTGCTCACAACAGAGGCGGGGTGGTTCGGGAGCGTCTCTCTACTGAGCGTGCTCACAACAGAGGCGGGGCGGTTCGGGAGCGTCTCTCTACTGAGCGTGCTCAAAACAGAGGCGGGGCGGTTCGGGAGCGTCTCTCTACTGAGCGTGCTCACAACAGAGGGGGGGGCGGGGTTCGGGAGCGTCTCTCTCTACTGAGCGTGCTCACAACAGAGGCGGGGCGGTTCGGGAGCGTCTCTCTACTGAGCGTGCTCACAACAGAGGCGGGGCGGTTCGGGAGCGTCTCTCTCTACTGAGCGTGCTCACAACAGAGGCGGGGCGGTTCGGGAGCGTCTCTCTACTGAGCGTGCTCACAACAGAGGCGGGGCGGTTCGGGCGTCTCTCTCTACTGAGCGTGCTCACAACAGAGGCGGGGCGGTTCGGGAGCGTCTCTCTACTGAGCGTGCTCACAACAGAGGTGGGGCGGTTCGGGAGCGTCTCTCTACTGAGCGTGCTCACAACAGAGGCGGGGGTTCGGGAGCGTCTCTCTACTGAGCGTGCTCACAACAGAGGCGGGGCGGTTCGGGAGCGTCTCTCTACTGAGCGTGCTCACAACAGAGGCGGGGCGGTTCGGGAGCGTCTCTCTACTGAGCGTGCTCACAACAGAGGCGGGGCGGTTCGGGAGCGTCTCTCTACTGAGCGTGCTCACAACAGAGGCGGGGCGGTTCGGGAGCGTCTCTCTACTGAGCGTGCTCACAACAGAGGTGGGATGGTTCAGGAGCATCCGCTCTGCTCTGCTAAAAACACGCGTCGAGGCCGTTGCGGCGCAGGACTGAGGTCCGAATCAGTTTCCACACAAGCCAGCGAGAAAGCCGAAGGTTTTCCCGCTTTATTAAATGGGACAGAGGTGTGAGAGTGATAAATAAACACTCGTTTTCACTGGAACTGGACAAGAACGACTGAATGTCAGAACCGACCTCCTCCAGTTTGTCATTCAGGCTCAGTTTATTATTGACGGTGAGATTACGGCCACATAAAAGATGGCTGCTTTGTAGACGGGCATTGTGGGAATATATTCTGAGTAATTTGGCCTCTCGATACTGCGGCTGAACGAACACTTTAAACGGCGTTGGATTCATCCCCGTCCTGGTTGTAACAACAGCTCCCTGGAGGAGAGCAAACCGGGACCGAGATGCTCCGCTGGCGCCAGGCGAGCGTCTCGAAGTATCGCTCCAGGAGGATAAACGAGGCCTCGTTAGTGGTTTTAAATAAGTCGAGTGTGTGATGGATGTGCTCGGGTCTCGCGTTCATCGGAGCGAGGCCCATTACGGGAGATGAAGCGTTGCAGTTGAATCCAGAAATAACGACTGTGAGCTGCAGAGCAGAGACGCAGATCTGCAGATACGTGATCCTCAGAACTGGAGCTTCGCTGCAGCTCTGGACTACGATGACGGGGAGATCACAGAGATGATGTCTGAGAGTTTTAACGTCCTCTGATTTCTTGTGCCCCGCCTCCCCAGATGAGCGTTTCCGTCTGATGCCACCGTGGAGTTCATCTTCTCCTCTGGACCGGAGAGGGTCAAAGGTGGGTGTGTCCATCTGTCTGAAATGTACAAACTCTTATTTTACTCACAATAGAAGGCATAAAAGTTACCAGACGTAACAGTTTGCCATGTCATGAAACACACGAGCGCGTTTTTTTAGTTTGATGGCAGCAGCACGTCTCAGAGACGT
This sequence comes from Hirundichthys speculiger, assembly GCA_018398805.1. Taxonomy (NCBI): domain Eukaryota; kingdom Metazoa; phylum Chordata; class Actinopteri; order Beloniformes; family Exocoetidae; genus Hirundichthys; species Hirundichthys speculiger. The sequence continues at coordinate 92,778 of JAGFBZ010002297.1, read as the reverse complement.
TGTGAAACGCCCACGCTTTTCTGGTCGGAAAGGTAAAAGCTCCTAAAAATAAAACACGTGAAGGGAACGTCTCCAACTAATTAGGTCCATTATCAACAGGCCAGAGACATGACTGGTTGTAAAAAGAGCACGACAGTGATCCCTCGCCAATTTGCGCTTTAAGTTCCACGGTTTTAGTTATTCGCGGATTTTCTGAAATAAATAATATAATAAAAATCGAGAAAAAAATCATCAAATCATCAAACAAAACATCACAGGATGTTGTGTGCGTTCTCCCACAGCAAAGAAACGTTGTGAGCCAGCCTGGCCCCTTTAAGAAGGTGGGCTTATGGGTAATGTAGTGTGTGTGTCTTTGTTAGCATGTTAGCCACTAATTATGAGCCAAAAATAGCACAATACCAGCGGTTTGTTTACTACGGTTCAGAGACCAGAGGCTGTGAAGGTAACAGAAAGACCACAGTTGAGCCTTTGTCTAGTTTCGCTACTTTTGCGGTTTTTAAACATATTTTAAACACATTTTATTTAGGCTCGGGGGGCTCCGGCTCCAGTTCACGGAATTTGATTTTCGGGGCGGGGCGCCGGTTCCCATTAACCGCGAAAAATAAGGGATCACTGTAATACCAGTCATGAGGCCAAGTCGTGCAAAGCGAGATGAGATGAACTCATACAAAGAGCAGAAGTCGTGCAGTCTGTGTAAACGTTAAGGAACAACCGGAAATCAGTTCTGGATGATCGTTGGACCCTCAGAGAGCGCTGCGTTAAAAGCGTAAAGATGGCACCACATGGCGTCAGGAACGCCTCTGTCTGAGCAGTTGAGTTGCTCCGATACCAGAAGCAGCGTCGGAAATACTCGCTAAACGTTAGAGGAGCAGTATCGAGGAGTATCTACGGTTTTTTTGTTTTTTTTTTTTAAGCAACAGAACCTCCGATTCTTCCTTGTTGCTCTAAAAGCCAGGAAGTTGTGTAATACTGCTGAACTTCCCCCTTTGGGTCGGCAGGTGTAGAAGTGGAGGGACGTCTGAGATGGCCGTCTATCGTTTCATCATCAGCATGGTCTTATTTTAGGCTCGAAACGTATGACGTGCTCATCGTGGCGGGAAGGCTGTGGTTTCCAGACGTTTCACGAGTGTTGCTAAAAATAACAACCCTGTTAAACATTTACGGACTTGGTAAACTCAAGTCTCTGAGGTCATGATCATCTCTACGAAACTGCTCCGAGATCAGTATGAAACTAAACATTTTTCTTGTCACGTGCACCGGTTCTACAGCAGACATTTGGACCCCCAACATTCTTTCAAATCCCAAAACTAGGGCTGGGCAAGTTAACGCGTTATTATCGCGTTAACTCATTAATTTATTAACCCAAAAGTAGCACTGCTAGCATAATCCGTATATTTCCTTGTCTTAATAGCACAATTTTAGAATAATTCAAGAAAACGAAGATCTCAGCTACTAAAAACGATAGATTACTATTAACAGTTGGTTCCACTCCTATTTTGCGATTGCTTTTTAGTTGTGTTGAGATACTGCGGGAATTCGATGAAATGGAACCGGAAGTCTGTGTCTCGGTCCCAGACTCCTTAGTCTTTCTCCCAGTGTTTACTCGAAATTTGCATACTTTACCATGGTAACTGGAGGCCATTTGAGTGCAAAACCTTGTGCAAACTGTCACGCTCTGCTATACGCGATGGTTAGCAAGCTATCCGCGGATAGTTATCCACCACACTATCCAGGCTTTGTGCAACTTTGTGCAACATTTTTGTTCGCTGAATAACTATCCGCTGGATAGCAGATTTATCCGCTGTATAGGCCTAACCACGGGATAAAGTTACCCAGGTTTTGAACAACCGGCCCCAGAACGTCAGGCCAGGGTTAATAAAATACTTTTTCAAACTTGTCTTGTGAGTTGTAAAGTTTGGGCACAGAATATTTTTTTTAAAAAGTAGCATAATTTTGAAAAGCGAGCATAATTTGAGCAAAAAACGAGCACTGCCACTAGCATAATATGCCACTTTTATTTATTTTATTTTATTTATTTTATTTAACCTTCATTTATACAGGTAAGACACATTGAGATCAAGATCTCATTTTCAAGTGTGACCTGTTCAATAATAAATCACAATAAAATACATATAAAACAATCAATAAAGTTATAAAAAAAAAAAACCTAAAAATAATAAATATGTTAACAAATACAGTTAAAAGTGGAGAGAGAGTCAGCATGAACACACCATAGAGGCTCTCTCTAAGTCTCTTTTACTAGCACACAGCTACAAACATCACGCTGTCTCGAAATTTTTTAATTTATCGTTGCTGCGATAAAATGTTTTTTCCCTTTATATTGTACATTTAAAGTTGTACGTAAAAAAAAAACTTCTTAAAAAATCAGGTCAACGAAGAGAGAGAATTGAAACGTGTCTCTCCTCAGGCCGTGAATACCAGAAGAACGACCCGGCCGTCACCGTGGACTACAACACCGCGGACCCCGTGGTCCGCTGGGACTCCTACGAGAACTTCAATCAGCGATACCAGGACAGCCTGGAGGGTAGGTGTTGATCCACAAATACGAGAACTGTTAGGTGAAAGTCAGAAACGGTTGCTAACTGGTTCCATTCTTTCACTAGACATCGCCCACACCAGAGGTCCTCTAGATGGCAGTCTCTACGCTCAGATCAAGAAGCGCCGAGGTCCCGGCTCCGGTTCCCTCACCTCAGCTGAAGGCTGCGGCCCAAGGGCCGCCCTCGGAGAGGACCGGCCCGATCATCTCATGACTCGAGGCTCTGACTCGGCCCTCTCGGCCCACTCCCTCCATCTGAACTCGGCGTCCGTCCATCCCGACCACCAGGAGGAGCCCGTCCGTCCGCCGCCCCCGACCAGGCAGGAGAGGGAGGAGCTCGAACGTCTCCTCGGAGGCATCGAGGGAAACCGAAACGGGAGAGCGGGAGACCGCCATCCTGGACGACGGAGATTCCCTGCCCTCGGAGAGAACCGGAATGCTCAGGCTCAGCCGGTCGTGTTCCTGCCGGGAGGGCTACCGGTCGCAGCGCTGCGCCGAGCCGGGGTGCGACCGCACCCTCCTCATGCCTAACGGCTACTGCCTGGATCGGGCTCCCGGCACCAACGGGCACCACGGGGCAACGCCCTCCGCGAGCCCCAACCCGGCCGCTCCTCCGTCACACATGGATCTGTGCCAGCACTACAGCCCCCACCCCCACCAGTCCCTCCCGCCTCCAGATCTGGTGTGGGACCGTCAGAGCGGCTCGCCTCACTACCTGCACCGCCCCTGCCCAGAGGCGCCGCCGTCTCGCCACATGTGCCCCTACCCGTCACCGGACCTCACCCCGCACCCTCACAGCCACCACCACCCCATGTCCGCCGCGGGCCGCCTCTGCTGTCGAGAAGACGACTACTCTCTCTACCACCACCCCCCTCCACCTCACGGCCACCACCATCCGCTCCCACACCACCCGAAGCCCTCCACCAGCCCGACCTACCACGACATAATGCTCATGGATGGTCTGCCGCCCCCTGGATGCCCCTGCAGGGACTGCAGCATGAGGAGGGAGGACTCGGCGGCCTATCACGGCCTGAGGCTGGACCGCGGCGACGGCTTCCACTGGGACAGAGAGGCGGAGCTTCAGCAGAGGAGGGTCAGAGAGGCCGAGATTCCCAGAGGGTCCGAGCTGCACTGGGAGAGGGATCCCGGGCTGAGACGAGGCAGGGAGCTGTCCCTCCACTGGGAGCGCGACAGGGAGGCGGAGCTGCACTGGGAGAGGGACAGGGAGGCCGAGTACTGGCACCGGAGAGCCACCGTGGCCGCCTACGGCCCGCAGGGCCACGACCTTCCAGCCTTCGCCTTCGACCCGCTGCCGTCGGGCCACCCGGCCTACCCGGAGGCGTCGAGGTCGCACGCTCACTCCCACCTGGATCTGAAGTACAGCAGCAGCAGCAGCGGTTACCAGACGCCGCGTCAGCTGTGCCCCTGCTCGCCGTACCAGCCCTCGCCGTCTGAAAGCAGGGGCTACGCCTCGGGCTACCAGTCCGAGTCCACGTCCCCGCTGCCTCCCGCGTCGGCCTCGACGGGGCACTGCAGCCACAGCAACGGGCCAGCCAACCACAACCATCACCACCACCCAGACTCGCAGCAGTCATACAGCTCTGACTCACATACTGGTGAGTCACGTCAGCAGTATGGTTTCATTTAACAGGAACCTCGAGGAAATAGATTATCCATAATCGGCAGCGGCGCACTCTGGAAAATTTGTCATCAAGAAGACAGAATCCTTTCACATCCCACACAAACTGTTTCTTGTTGTCTTCTCTATATAATTTTTACAGACATAAATATAGTTTTCATGACACCAGCTGATTCAGTCTAAGTGTTTTCCATTGTTCCATCTCAGACGGCCTCCGAAGCTCTGGCGAAAGCGTCGGCTGGAGGGACCACGTCACCCACGGTTCCTTTAAGAGGGATCCACAGAGACGGGCACGCCGCCTGCTCCACGCCGTCCGACATGTCCGGACCACCCACTCCTGTCCACACCAGCAGCCCTCTACGCACCCAGGAGAGGTACACGCCACGTTTGTTTTCTTCTTACCCTGAAGATCAGATGCAGGAGATTGGAGACGGTGGCGTATTTCAGTGCAGATAACCTCTGAGCTGCAGGATTTTGTCCTGATTTAAGTTCCATCTGCGCCGGATATCAACATTTGATATGCATCTGGAGACAATGTCAAGATAATGGCATCCAGTAGAGAAGCCTTGGGACTTAGGGTTAGGGGGTTAGGGTTAGGGTTAGGGTTAGGGTAGGGTTAGGGTTCTTTTGTTTCCAAAAAAAGGTTAGCTTTTATATAAACCTGTATAAAAGCTAATATTTTGCCAGTTTCTTGGTGCTTTAAAGCTACTCTATCCAGCAATACCACTCCTGACCACATGAGGGCAGAGTTCCCTTGACAGCGCCTGGTGTAGTGGGACAGTGTGTCCGCACAGCAGAACTCCATGCCCCCGTGTGGTCAGAAGTGGTATTGCTGCATAGAGTGGCTTTAAAGGGGAAAGAAAGAGGGAACTCCTTCTTGTATATACTCAACTTTTACTGTAATCAAAACCCCCCTCTCATCAGCAACAGGGGCTACTTGAGTCCCACGAAAATAGTATCCTCGAGGTGGTTTCCGATGTGCTGAACCTCACAAGAAAGTCCAGTATCTTCTGGTAAGAATTACCGTGTTTGTGATTTTTTTTTTTTCTTTTTAAGCCCCAGTCCAGGAGGGAGAGAGTTTGAGATCCGGACCACAGACATCATAGGCAACGACTACGAGACTCCCCAGCCCCAGGACGGATACTGTCATGGTAACAACATTGCCCAGGAGACTCCAGGAAGCCCAAAAAGTACCACAGAGCAGTCGTCCCTACCAATTGCCAAAGACGGCCAAGTCACAGGCAGCCGCACCTGCGCAAACTGAGTCGTCCAGCCACCGCTCTGTCCTGGCGGAGTCGCCGCCCACCAGTCCCCAGAAGCAGCGCCGCAGCCCAGATGTGCCTCCGGCTTCACCTGTGGAGTCTGCCAGTCAGGGGCACTGCCAGCCTCCCGCTTCCCCTGTCCCTGCCTCACCTGCGCCAGATGTGCACCCCCAGCCCGGCGCTTCAGAAGCTGCTGCTCCGCCTCCCACCATGGTGCAGGCGGCGCCCCGTCCTCAGAGCCAGGCCCAAACCCGGGCTAACGGCCACCGCAGAACCAGCTTCCGTACAAGTCAACGGATCTTCCCCGACAATGAAACCTCTTCCAGATCCCCCCAAATCTGCCGCCTCCGGCCCCACGTCTGCCCCCGCACCGTCGTCCCCGCAGCCACCATCCAGCAGCATGGAGGGCTCCCCGGTCTCCGACACCCCAGTCCCAGGGTTTGCCACCTTGGGCCGAAGGCTGATGCTGAGCGGGTCGGAGCCCCACCACGGAAATTACGTCCAAAACCACGGACCCCCTCATCACCACTACCCGGCCATGGAGCACAGCGCCACTCTGGACAAGAGGCACTACTACTCCGGTCACGCCCCACAGCCCCACCCGGGCCCCTACTTCAACTACTCCACCATCTCCATCCCCCTGCCGCACCCACAGCCACCTTTACCAGAGAAGCAGCATCACCCCGCTCAGTCGGGTCCTTCCAGCGAGGGGACGAGGCCAGCCGCGGGACACGTTCCTCCCTCCACCAACAGCACCAACCAGCACCACCACCACGTCACCTTCTCCCCAACTATTGGGGAAATAGCACCCCCTGCAGGCCAAAACGATGAAGTGGAGCCTGAGGAGGCCGAGGTCCCAAACAGGGTCAGTGTTAAATTTGTCCAGGACAGTTCGAGGTTCTGGTACAAGGCTGGCATCTCCAGAGAGCAGGGTAAGCTCTTCGACGGTCCGACGTGGTCCAACGATCTTGTTTGAGGTGATGCTAATGTGTAGCTGTGTCTTGGTCGTAGCTATCGCAGCTCTGAAGGAGAGAGAGCCGGGGACCTTCCTCATCAGGGACAGCAACTCTTTCCAGGGGGCCTACGGCCTCGCCCTGAAGGTGGCGACGCCTCCCGCCAACGTCAGCAACCACAAGGGTAAAGGTCACCGTCTCACTTGTTCAGGCTGAAGAGACGCCAATGCTAATCTGCAGCAGCTTCACAGTGAGTCTCTGCTTACAGCCAGCGACCCTCTGGAGCAGCTGGTGAGACATTTCCTGATAGAGACGGGCCCTCGGGGAGTCAAGATCAAGGGATGTCAGAACGAGCCCTACTTTGGTGAGTTTTTCTGAATGAACTGCCTTATTCATTAATTTGCCTTTAAGTGTGATCCGATCTTTATTGAAAACCTCAACTGATGGCACTCAAACATCTTGTTTCTCTGCAGGGAGTCTGTCTGCACTCGTCTACCAACACTCCATCACGCCCATCTCTTTGCCCTGCGCTCTCAAGATCCCTGAGAGAGGTTGGTATGACCTTGGTCTTAGGAGGCTACTGTGATGATACTGTTGTGCTGGTCCAAACCCGTACAGAGAGCTTCACAGTGACGGTTGTTCTAATCTCCGTGATCTCAGATCTGATAGGGGAGGTGCAGGAGGTCCAGCCGGTCAGTAACATCAGCACAGCTGCCGACCTGCTGAAGCAGGGAGCAGGTGAGTCCTTCCTCCTCCCTTCGTCCTCCCTTCATCCTCCCTTCATCCTCCCTTCATCCTTTCATCCTTTTCGTCTCCTCCCTTTGTCCTCCCTTCAATCCCTTCATCCTCCCTTTCCTTCGCCTCCCTTCATCCATTTCATCCTTTCGTCCTCCTTTTGTCCTCCTTTCATCCTCCCTTTCGTCTTTCCTTTGTCCTCCCTTCGTCCGTCTTTCGTCCTCCTTTTATCCTCCCTTTCTCTTCCTTCATCCCCTTATCCTCCTTTCATCCTTCCCTTGTAATCCTTTTCTCCCTTTTCCCTTCCTCCGTCTTTTCTTTGTCCTCCCTTTTTCCTTTTATTCTCCCTTCATCCTCCCTTTTCCTCTTTTCTCCCTTCATCCTCCCATTCGTCTCCTTTTAATAATTCGTCCTAATTTTCATGTCCTTTCATTCCCTTTCATAATTCCTCGTTTTAATTCATTCATCCTCCTTAATCAATCAAATTCGTAATCCCTTCATCAATCCTTCGTCCTTTCATCCTCCCTTCGTCCTCCTTTCATCCTAATTCTAATCCCTTCATCCATAAATTTCATCTCTTTCGTCCTTCAAATTTCGAAACATTCCTAATTTAATCCTAATTAGAATAATTTGTAATAAATTTAAGAACATTGTAAGTCATCCCTTTGTCTTTCGTAATAATTTATAATCCTTTAGTATTCCTTTAATAACGTTCATCCCTTTAATCTCTTTGTCCTTTTCATCCTCTTTGTAATAAATCTTCTAATAATTAATCTCAATTCGTAATAAATTATTTCTATTAATTAATTAAGTCCTTGTAATCCTTTTAAATTTTCGTCCTTTAATAATAAATTAAGCCTTTTATAATCCTTGTCCTCCGTAATAACTTTAATAATTCGTAATTCATTTCATAAATTTGTAATTCTTCATCCTAATTTTCCTTCAAAATAATTTATATAATAGTCCTAATTTAATAATAACTTCGTAATCCTTTTAATAAATTAATTAATTCCTAAATAGTAATAACTTAATAATAACTTAATTTAATCCTCCTTTGTAATTGTCCTCTTAATCTAAATTAACTAATTTATCTAATTGTAATTCTTTAATAATCCCTTTGTCCTACTTCGTAATCCCTTCATTATCATTAATCATCCTTTATAATAAATTAGTACTTTTTCATACTAATTTCATTCGTCCTAAATTCATTATCTTAAATTTTGTCCTTTTCATCCTTTGTAATAAATTCATATCTAATCCTCCTTCGTAATTCATCCTTCCTTCGTCCTCCTTTCATCCTTTCATCCTCCCTTCGTCCTCCTTTCATCCCTTTGTCCCCGTCTTCTTCATTCCCTTTCATCTCCCTTTTCATCCTCATTCATCCTCTCTTCATCCTCCCTTCATCCTCCCTTCGTCCTCCCTTCGTCCTCCTTTCATCCTCCCTTCGTCCTTCCTTCGTCCTCCCTTCATTCTCCCTTCATCCTCTCTTTGTCCTCATTTCATCCTCTCTTCATCCTCCCTCTGTCCTCCTTTTATCCTCCCTCCATCCTCCTTTCGATCCTCCCTTTGTCTCTGCGATCTAAAACCTTTAAATGTCTGATCCTGGTCTGTCAGCGATCGGCACCATCAAGCAACAAGTTCTGCACGTTTGAACTGTTTCGTTCAAAAAAACGCCTCTGTTAGAATCAGGACCTGGTGGCTCCAACCGACCGCCACAGAAGAACTGTGGCGCCTCCTGCAAGACCCGTTTAAAAAACGACATGACCGCCAGACCCGTGTCCATGTTCCACGTCCACCTGTTTTACTGTAAATGGAAATAAATAGAAAAGACGGAAGCACTGTTGCAGTAAATGACCTGAACAGGTATCTGGTGCTCTGGGTTCACGTTCTCCTCCTTCCCTCCGTCCGTCTCCCCCTCAGCCTGTAACGTCCTCTACCTGAACTCCGTGGAAACCGAGTCTCTGACCGGCCCCCAGGCCATCGCCAAGGCAACGGATGCCACCTTGGGGCGGAGCCCGCGTCCTGCGGCCACCGTGGTCCAGTTTAAGGTGACGTCGCAGGGCATCACGCTGACCGACAACCAGCGCAGGTCAGACGTCCCTCCTGGATGAGGAGCGACAGAAAACCTCTTCTCTGCACAGTTTTCAGATCGTTCAGATTGTTAAAAAATGACTCATTACAGGGTTTTCTTCAGGAGACATTACCCAGTAAACAGCGTGACCTTCAGCAGCATCGACCCGAAGGACCGGAGGTGGGAAAAAAACCGGGATCTCACTTCTAACATGAAACCAGCAGCTTCGGCGGGCGACTCGACCGTTTTCTGCATTCATGCTCTGCATTCACGCTTTCTGCATTAACACTTTCTGCATTCACGCTTTCTGCATTCACGCTCTCTGCATTCACACTTTCTGCATTCACGCTTTCTGCATTCACACGTCTGCATTCACGCTCTCTGCATTCACACTTTCTGCATTCACGCTTTCTGCATTCACGCTCTCTGCATTCACACTTTCTGCATTCACACTTTCTGCATTCACACGTCTGCATTCATGCTTTCTGCATTCACGTTCTATGCATTCACGCTTTCTGCACTAACGCTCTCTGCATTCACGCTCTGCATTCACACCTTCTGCATTCACGCTTTCTGCATTCACGCTCTGCATTCACACTTTCTGCATTCACATTTTCTGCATTCATGCTCTCCGCATCGAAGTGTGCTGTTGCAAGTTGCACCTACTTGTTGTTGCTTGTGAACTTGTGCATGTGAAACGAGTCGACCTGTGTGCAAGCATGCTGGCTGCGCCCGACGGCTGCGGCGGCGCCCGACGGCGCCCGACGGCTGCGGCGGCTTCGCCTGCCTGTGACATTGCACGTCTTAGTCCAGTGTCTGTCTCTGTCTCTCTCGGCTTTAGGTGGACTAACTCCGGCGGCAGAGCTGCTAAGTAAGTGCTTTGTTTGTCAGGAAAGCGGATGTTTGGATGTTTGTCGTCTCCTCTGTGAGTTTAGAGCCTCTGCATGGCGTCAGACCGAAGCATAGAAACAGGTCCTTGTTGCTGAACATTTCCGTCACTCCACGACCTCGACTCACCGTGTGGAACGGAAATAAATCCAGTTTTACCGTCCAAACTGCATTCACATAAAAAAAAAAAACCATCTAAAATGTTGAAAGAAACTTGATTTTCCATGAAAAGTTTTGAATTTGACCGCAGCAACACGTAACAAATAAAACTGGGATGTGGGCAAAAAAGAAATAAAAAAGCTTGAACATTGAAGCTGAGCTAAAAAAGAAACATGTGGAGGAACATCTGCGACTAACTGGGCCTGTCTCCAGGTCTCCAGGTCTTCCAGGTCTTCAGTGACCTGAAGTCGATCAGAGTCTCTCACCACGTCAGCGTCAATCAGAGTCTTCAGATTGTGAAGAAATCTCTGTGTACTCTGAGGACACGTCCAAAACTCCTGGGACCCTCCAGCAGCACTGACAGGACTGAGGAGTGGACGTCACTGGTTGGACCAGGAGCTTCTAGAAGATCTAAGAACACAGCTGGCCGACGTGTCTGGACTGTTGTTGGAGGATAGGGATGGAACGGTTACCGGTATTATGGTAGAGCGCGGTAAAATTTTATGCGATAACGATTACCGTTTATGTTTGACTTCGTCTCATTATTGCGGTCAATTAGCGGGATATTTAATATCAGCCTCATTCAAGTCTGTAGTGACTCGCGACTGTGTCTCGCGTGAATTTGTAGCTTGTAACATCGGCATTGTAACGTTAGCATGGCGGAAAGTAGTGATAGCACGCAGGACATTTACCAACCTACTAAAATGACAAAATCAAAGGTCTGAGCATATTTTTATTTTTTTAAGAATGCAGAGGGACAACTGGTGGAGGACAGTTGATCCTGTCTGCAGAGCACTTGTTTACATTTTATTATAATTTGTACAAGCAACTTGAAGGAGCTAAGGCTAATGCTTCAAGCTACTGAGATGTTTGACCAAGACTAACCTGGTCGACGCGCTTCGCTAACTCACATTTCGTAAACGTTACTGTTGCGTGTTGATCGAAAAATGACCGGAACGATGTTCTTCTGATGCAGTTAAAATATTAATTTATTACATTAACTGATCCGACAACCATAACGCCGGCAGTTAGCGCCACAGCGGTCAAAAACCTTTTGCCCTTCCAGGTCAAACACCTAACCAATAACAGGCAGCTACCTTTATACCTGACCCTCAGGTAACAACACAGCGACACCCACAGACACACAGAGTGAACTACAATTCAGAACAACATATTTGGCTCCTAAACAACTGTTTCTATATTTGACACATTTATACTTATTTAAGGTTCAGCTTAAAGTCCAAAGTTTATTTCATTTGAATTTGCACTATAATTTTTGTTGCTGATAATTTGCATATTTTGACCTACTATGGTTGTTAAAGTGTTTATTTAAATTAGCACCAGACAAATAAGCTTTGTTCCTGTTATTTATTTTGTTCATTTAAAATAAAACCTCTTTCTGTGCCAGTTGTTTCTCCTTTTAATGTGAAAGTTTCATTTTGATAAAATTTTGGCTTCTGATGTTTTAGTCTGACAAGAAAATCACAAGATTTTGTGAAATTATTTAAATGTGTGTTTTTTTTGGAGATTTGTACAGCAATTAAGAATACCGTTATAATATCGTGAACCGTGATAATACACCGTGATATAATCGAGATATCAAATTTTCCATATCGTAACATCCCTTTTGGAAGAAGAGGGGAAACACATGACCTCTGTCCCGACTTCTTTAAGGCGCGTTGCTGCCACCAAAGTCAATAATTAGAGGTTTACATTTTAATGTCGTAACTCTTTGGTTTTAAATGGACTGTAAAATAAAAAAAGACCAACTGGATTCTTCAGCTCTCGTCCTCTTCCTCTCGCCTCTTTCAGGGTCTTCGGTTTCGTAGCCAAGAAGCCGGGCAGCCTGGCCGAGAACGTCTGCCACCTGTTCGCCGAGTTGGACCCCGAGCAACCGGCTTCTGCCATCGTCAACTTCATCAACAAGGTCATGCTGTCTCAGCGGCGATAGAAGAAGACGGATGGCCGCCACGCCCAGCAACGAGGAGGGAGGAGACTCCAGCAGCCATCGGGGGGCGCTATCACGACGCGAGATGATCACGCTGCGTTCGTTCGTCAGTAAAAACAGAGACTTCTGGAGAAACGCACGCTTTTGTTGTTCAAATCCCGGCTGCGTCAGGAAGGGCGTCCGCTGTAAAACGTGCTCTGTTCTTCGTGATGGCGCCCCCTGATGGAGCGACGGTTAAACGCAGCTCAGTCACGCTAAGAGCAGCCTTACGGTGGCGACTACAGACAGGATTAGTGTTTCTCTTCTTTATTTCTTGCACTGTTTCGTATGAACAAAACCCCGTGAGGTTCAGCGTTCAGACGAGGCCGGCGTTTATATTTTGTGCCATTACCAAAATCTTCCCGACGTTGTTTTGTTGTAAAGTGAGCGAAGCCCCCGAGGATGTAATTAATCCGTGGAGACGTTGGGTTTGTACAGCACGTCTACGGCAGCACCTTCGAAATCATAACCGACAATCACGTCTGCGTTCCACACGCGTGCACCAGAGACGTAACGATAACGAGAGCGAGCACAAATGTGAGTTTTTTTTTTTTTTAGTGACGAGCGTGTGTGTGCACGTGCGTGCGAGGGAGCGCTGTGAGTTGAGGGCGGAGGAGCGTCGAGGTCGATGGACACGTTGGATCGAGGTCACGTCCACTTGTGAAGTCACGTAGGTGAAACGTTCAGTTCTGAAACTGCAGTTTGGTGGTTAAATATATTCATCATGTGTGCAAAAGCAACATAAAACACACACACACACACACACACACGTGCGCGCCAGCGGCCTGAAGACACACTTAACCAAAGACGAAGCACTCTTGTATTAATAAGCTTTTTATCCAGCTATATTTTTCTACTTATTGCTTCTTATATTTTTGTTACGCATCCATTAAGTGTCTGGTTCGGTAGAAAAACACTTGTTGTATCACAGCGATAATATATTGTGGTATGTTTTCTTGTTGATCTCTGTATCTTGTAGTAATATATTTTCACATGCAGCTACGGACAGCGGACGAGACAAACGCAGAAACATTTTGTTCGGATGTTAGAAAAGGATATTAGGTGATTTTGTATGCAAAATAAAAAGAATTCAAACTGAAAATGGTGCTGCCTGAAGGGTGTCACTGGTTATTTTATTGAACCGCTGGAATTACAGTGATGTTTTTGGAGGTTTTTACGTTTTTGAAACAAAAATGAATAAATCACGTGATTGTTTTGAATCTAAGAGCTGAATAAATATAATTCAGATCAATTCAATTTTATTTGTATAGCATCGATTACAGTGCAAGTTGTCTCTAGGCGCGTTACAGATCATGAACCCCTGAGCGAATATCATTAACTAAAATTATAATATTAAATCCTAATTAAAGAAAATGGGAAGTAAAAACAAAAAACTCCCACAGCAGGAGAAAAAAAACTTTAAGCCAACTGTGTCAAGGAAAAACTCCACTTTGAAGAAAAGAAACCTTGATCAGGACCTGGATCATATGGATCATAAAGGCGGGGACCTTCCTGCTGAAGACCAGCTGGATAAAGAAAGAAAGGAGGAGGGAGAGAGGACAGAGAGAGGAGAGCACATACATGGAAACCTACACTTGACAAATCAATCAATAATTATTATCTATTAACTTTAGAACTAAGAATTCCAGCACTTCAACTGTGACTGGTTCATTAGTACTTAAACTACAGAGACGACTATATAAACAGATGTAGGCAGCAACGCTGAGATGGTCAGAGGTCTAGATCCACAGGATCACCACATTTTGTCACAAAAAAATAATGACTTTTTAAGTCAATATTGGAACTTTTTATAGTAAAATATTAAGTTTTGAAAAATCTAAACTGGACATTTAATAACTACTTTGACATACCGTGTTTTCCAGACTATAAAGCGCACCTGAATATAAGCCGCACCCATTAAAATCACAAACGAAATCTATATTTTGTCACATATAAGCTGCACCGGACTATAAGCCGCCGGTATCCAGGCTGAGAAATAAGATATTTACATGGAAAGATTTTGTACCATAAGTGTTTATTCACATACCTGAACTGATTGTTTCTGAACAGAACCTGTAACACGGCAGTAAAAGTGCTGATCAAACAAAACAGAAAAGACATTGATGGTTTTATTCATTTTATTCATTGATTCATTTATTCATCTGCAATTAAAACCTTACTTCTGCGGTGGGTCCGCTCAGAACCCTGAAATCTGCTGGGGAACCAACAAACTGATAAATCCAGGTGTGTCCAAGTAGCTACAATGGTCAGACACACCTGGATTAATCAGTTTGTCCAATAATAATAGGTATTGATTATCACAAAATGAATGTAGAGTAGCATAGCTAACATAGGCTACTGAACAAAAACAGAATAGCCTTTAACTACTTGGTTTGTTTTTGGTTTTTGCACTTCCTGTTAGAGCGCCCCCTGAGGGCTGAAGAAAAATTCATAGAAAAGCCGCATCTCTGTATAAACCTCATGGTTTAAAGCGTGGGACAAAAGTAGCGGCTTATAGTCCGGAAAATACGGTAAATTTCAGAATTTTGTACAATTTCAACTTTCTGTTATAAAATCAAGAACTTTTTTGGTCTTAACATCAAATTTCACTAAATTGCAACTTTTTTCTTGTGAAACGCAAATTTCTGTCATGAATGAATTTTTTTTAAAAATTTAGTTTTTCTTCTTTTTAAACGTCAAAATTGCAAATTTTGTATAATTGCAACTTTAAACTGCAGAGGTGTTTTTGAGTCGTGCACCCCTAATTATTCTTGTCATGTTTTGATGATTCAGTTTTAAATGTCACAGTACAAACAACAATAACTCACATTTGGACCACAACTTTGCTCATAATTTACATATCAGTTGTCAAATGTATGTTCAAAAATGTTTTTGGCAATAAAATGATGCAGCATGAGCCATGAATCCATGTCTGTATTTCCAAATTTTGGAATCTAGAAGTTGTAAAGTAAATCTAAATCAGATGGTGGATCTTTGCTTTTTGTCTGACATGAAAAGTGATCTTGGCTTGAAAAAGGTTGGTGACCACTGTTCTAGATGCTTCTGAAATGTTCATATTTACATATAAACATATGTACAAGTTGTGACTTGTACATTTAGATTCTGTAGAAATTATGACAACAAATGGACACATTTAAGCAACGGCACGTGTTTTTTAGAAACTCCTGATTGACTGGGATTTTCACGCACATCCATCTCAAGGGTTTACAGAAAGGTCTGGAAATTAAATATCCAGTTGTAGAATGTTGTTCCTCTACTGACCACTAGGTGTCAGTAGAGGAACTGCACCAAATGTTGATGTAATACTGTGTTTTTGTAAAAACAGTTCACATTGACAGCAAGTTCATCCTAGTTATCACATTATCACCGTAAAAGCACAGATACCAGTAACACCAGTAACACCAGGACTCTGTGATATAAATCTGTCTGGGTTGAAACTGGAACCTTTAATTGACACATTTGAATGAACAAATACAATACAGAGACAAGCAGGTCCATTTTCAGTTTATTAAACCGTCTTTATTGTACAGATAGTAAACATTTCAACATGAACTTGAACACAACTCACTGAAATTCATGAATGTGATTTAATTGAATCTGGAACATTTTGGGGTGTGGGAGGAAACCAGAGACCCCAGACTGGGAATCTTCTGTTGAATTTTCATTTCAATACAGTTTTATTTGTATAGCGTCTGTTACAATGTCAGTTGTCTCTAGGCGCTTTACAGAGACCCAGATCAGGACCCCAGAGCAAATATCATTAACTAAGAATATAATATTGACACTTAAACAAGGATAATGGCTGGTAAATGGCTGGTACAGAGACATGGCTGTCTGAAGATGCAAACTTTGATTTAGAAGGTTTTAACATCATTCGCTTTGACAGGGATGTGGAAAAAACGCGGAAGACAATTGGGAGCGGGCTCTGTATGGCTGTCAACAGAAAGTGGGCAACAAACTTTACTGTGAGGGAGACTGAGTGCTGCAAACACTATGAACTGATGACTGTGTCCTTCAGACCACACTACTTACCCCGGGAATTTTCACAAATAACTGTGATTTTAGTTTATGTTCCAGGTCCTGACTTTAGTCAAGCCGCTGAGCAAATATCTGACTGTTACAACAGAGCTGTCAGTCAGACTGGAGAGCAGCCAGTGTTTGTACTGGGGGACTTTAACAAGTGTGACATCACCACACATCTACCCAATCTGGAACAATATGTCACAACTCCCACCAGACTGCAGAATATACTGGATTTATGCTATGGCAACATCCCTGGTGCATATCTTTCAAAGCCACGCCCACCCCTTGGACGCTCTGACCACAACGTCATACTGCTGCTGCTAAAATACAGATCACAACTGAAAACAGGTGAACCCATAAAAAAATCAATCAGAGTTTGGAATAATGAGGCAACACTAACACTTCAAGGTTGCTTTGAACTCACAGACTGGGAGTTGTTTTTTAATGACTGTGATGATGATTTTAACATGCTGACAGATGTGCTGACATCTTATATTATTTTCTGTGAGGACACTGTGACTCCCACCAAATAAATAACAATACATCCAAACAATAAGAAATGGGTGACAAAGGACATGAAAATCTGTCTGGTCCAAAAGAAAAAGGACTTTTTACAAGGAGACAAGGTCAGGGTGAGGGAACTGGAGAAGGAGTTCAGAAAGATGGCGAAGCTGGCTAAAATCCACTACAAAAATAAAGTGAAGCAGAAACTGGCCTCAGGAAATGCAAGGGAGGCGTGGCAGGGTTTAAACATCATGATGGGCAGAGCCCAGAAACCCGCGGTGGTTAACTGCACAGACCCTCTCTCCCTTGCAGAACAGCTCAACACCTTCTTCACCCGGTTCAACAGCAGAAGCACACCAATCACTTGGACCTGCCCACCTTCCATGTCCCTCCAACAAGAAGCCCTCACCATTGACGAGCAGCTGGTGACCTCCATCCTGCGCAGAGTGAACCCACACAAGGCCTCTGGCCCTGACAGGCTCAAAGGCAGGGTGCTTAGAGACTGCTCCACTCAGCTAGGAGGAGTCCTCACCAGACTCTTCCAGCTCCTTTTGGATTCCGGGTGTGTTCCTTATCTGTGGAAGGAATCCACCATCATCCCTATTCCCAAAAAATCCCACCCTAAAGAGCTGAAGGACTACAGACCTGTGGCCCTGACCTCCGTGCAGGGTAAATGCATGGAGCGAGTGTTGGGTGACTGCCTGTCAGACATGCTGTCACACAAACTGGACCCTCTTCAGTTCGCCTATAAGGCAAAACGTGGAGTAGAGGATGCATGTCTCACACTTTTAGACACTGTCACCAAACAACTGGACTCTGCACACCCCCACACCAGGATTTTATTTATGGACTTCTCCTCTGCTTTTAATACTGTACACACAGACACCTTGCTGCACCACCTCTCACACCTTCAGGTTCACCCCACACTGATTTTATGGATTCAGAGTTTTTTATATGACAGACCACAGCAAGTGTTTTTAAATGGTTTTAAATCCAGTAAGTTGGTTTTAAACACAGGTGTCCCTCAAGGTTGTGTTTTATCCCCCATTCTCTTCTCTGTGTACACCAACAACATCTCCTGTAACAGTGAAGGAATGACTCTTTTTAAATATGCAGACGACATGGCTCTGGTGGCTCACCTGTCGGACAGCACGGCACTGACCCGTTACCAGGAGACAGTCAACAACCTTGTCCAAGGTTTTGACAAGAACGCTCTTGAATTGAACATTTTAAAAACAAAGGAGCTGTGCTGTGGGGGCAGAGGTAAATCTCAGACACCCCTTTTTACACCCCTCAGTATCCAGGGTCAGTCTGTCGAGCAGGTTGAAGTTTTTAAATATCTGGGAACCGAGATCGATACCAACCTGTCGTTTGGAAATCAGGCCGACTCGGTGTACAAAAAAGCACAACAGCGCCTCCACCTGCTGAGGAAACTGAGGACTTTCAATGTCAGCAGAAATATTTTAACCCTGGTTTACACCTCACTAATAGAATCCACTGTCACATTCAACATTTCATCCTGGTATAACTTCCTCTCCTCTAAACACAAAACAAAACTCTCCCGTATTGTTAATCAGGCCAGCAAGATCATTGGTTCATCACAAACTCATGTGTCTGAACTGTATAATCGCTCTGTAATCAGGAAGGCTACCCTGATCACAGAGGACCCCTCTCATCCCCTCCATCACTCCTTCCAGTTACTTCCATCAGGGAGACGTTACAAAGTCCCACTGGCCCGAAAAAATATCTACAAAAAATCCTTTATTCCCACTGCAATAACCACCCTGAACAGACTGAAGTAAGTGTGTATGATATGTGTGTATTTTTATTGTTGGAGCCTTGTCAAAGAAAAATTTCTGCCACCATTTGGGGCAGACAATAAAGTTTTTCTATTCTATTCTATTCTATTCTATTCTAAAAAAAAACTCCCACGGGAGGAGAAAAAACCTTTAAGCCAAACAGTGGCAAGGAAAAACTCTACTTTAAGAGGAAGAAACCTGGACCAGGACCTGGATCATATGGAGGGACCTTCCTGATGAAGACCAGCTGGATAAAGAAGAAAAGAGGGGAGAGACAGGACAGAGAGAGGATGGAGGACAGAGAGGAGAGACACAAATGACTGAATGAAATGACTATATAAACAGATGCAGGTAGCAACACTGAGGTGAGATGGTCAGAGGACTAGATCACCGGTCACCACGGCAACCGTCACCCCGAACACACCTACACACACAGGTGGAGGTAAACGCTGGGATGGACAGAGGAGGGAACTGCAAGTCAGCATGAAACTCAGGAAACTCTGACCTGCAAACATACAGAGAAGAAAAGGGGGCAAAACAGCACAACAAACCACAGGAAAGTAAAGAAAATGGAGCACAGTTACAGTAACAAGGAGCTCCTAATTAACTATGAAATGAGCTGGAGGAGATTAAAGGGAGGAGGAAAGGGAGAAAAGGAGAAAAAGCAGTGGAGACACCACTCAGCAGATCATGTTGGCGTCCCCCTGCAGCGTAGGCCTATAGCAGCATAGCTATGACGAAGCTGTGATTAAGACGAGCTACTCTAGTCTGAGCTACTACAACTATGGCTATAACTATTAGCCCCTACACACTATAGTTTAGACTAACTGTAGCTATAACTATTAGCCCCTACACACTATAGTTTAGACTAACTGTAGCTATAACTATTAGCCCCTACACACTATAGTTTAGACTAACTGTAGCTATAACTATTAGCCCCTACACACTATAGTTTAGACTAACTGTAGCTATAACTATTAGCCCCTACACACTATAGTTTAGACTAACTGTAGCTATAACTATTAGCCCCTACACACTATAGTTTAGACTAACTGTA
Organism: Hirundichthys speculiger; assembly: GCA_018398805.1. Taxonomy (NCBI): domain Eukaryota; kingdom Metazoa; phylum Chordata; class Actinopteri; order Beloniformes; family Exocoetidae; genus Hirundichthys; species Hirundichthys speculiger. The sequence goes on along the minus strand of JAGFBZ010002297.1, from coordinate 73,123 downwards.
GCTATAACTATTAGCCCCTACACACTATAGTTTAGACTAACTGTAGCTATAACTATTAGCCCCTACACACTATAGTTTAGACTAACTGTAGCTATAAACTATTAGCCCCTACACACTATAGTTAGACTAACTGTAGCTATAACTATTAGCCCCTACACACTATAGTTTAGACTAACTGTAGCTATAACTATTAGCCCCTATACACTATAGTTTAGACTAACTGTAGCTATAACTATTAGCCCCTACACACTATAGTTTAGACTAACTGTAGCTATAACTATTAGCCCCTACACACTATAGTTTAGACTAACTGTAGCTATAACTATTAGCCCCTACACACTATAGTTTAGACTAACTGTAGCTATAACTAACTGTAGCTATAACTATTAGCCCCTACACACTATAGTTTAGACTAACTGTAGCTATAACTATTAGCCCCTACACACTATAGTTTAGACTAACTGTAGCTATAACTATTAGCCCCTACACACTATAGTTTAGACTAACTGTAGCTATAACTATTAGCCCCTACACACTATAGTTTAGACTAACTGTAGCTATAACTATTAGCCCCTATACACTATAGTTTAGACTAACTGTAGCTATAACTATTAGCCCCTATACACTATAGTTTAGACTAACTGTAGCTATAACTATTAGCCCCTATACACTATAGTTTAGACTAACTGTAGCTATAACTATTAGCCCCGACACACTATAGTTTAGACCAGTGGTCTTCAACCAGGGGTCCGTGACCCCTAGGGGGGCCGCGGAGGTACTGCAGGGGGTCCTCCAACTTAAAAAGAAATAAAGGCAATTTTAACCAAAATAATTTGAGAGTTAAAAAAAAATATATATATATATATATATATATATATATATATATATATATATACACAGGCAGTTCTAAATATATAACTGCCCGAAGTTAAACGTTTCATTGTTGGAAAATAAAAATAATAGAAAATATTGTCTCATACCAACTAATAATAATAATAATAATAATAATAATAATAATAATAATGATATGCATGAAAGTTTTATCAACCATAAACACATGTAGGCTAATAACCCAGTCAGGAATTAGTTAATAAGATGAAATAAGCAGAATAAAATACATCCAAAAGTAATTATAAGCCAGGCTTAAAATGTGACACATTAAAAAAAAAGGGGGGAAAAATAAGAATTACAAGCAGGGGTCCCTGCTCTGTTTTTCTCTCATCCAAGGGGTCCCTGGGCTAAAAAAGGTTGAAGACCCCTGGTTTAGACTAACTGTAGGCTTTACTGAACAGAAATGCTTTCAGTTTAGTTTTAAAGATGGAGGTGGTGTCAGCCTCCTGAACCCAAACTGGTAGCTGGTCAATGGGAAATTCGAAAAAAACTCTAAAGCGCTGGGGGGGGGGGGGGGGGGGGGGGGGGGGGGGGGGGGGCAGAATTTTTTAAAGGCAGAAATTCTGAATGACTAGTGATTCAGTCACTGGTGAACTTCAACAGTTAAACATCACTGACAACAAGATACATGGATCCAATACTTTAGTAAGCGTCGTGGCTGACAGCGACTGAACTACAATTTTACTGTGTATTTTACTTGAAAGACATTCTGCACAGTGAACTGTATGTGGGGAGAAAATATTGAATGGACTCATAGAGGCGTGTATTGTGATTTTGGGGAGAGAGCACTGAACTGGGACGTGGCTGTCAATCATGCAGGGGTGGGTCAGCGCACAGACGAGCCCTGGGCGGGACAGTAAACACTGAGTGAGACTATTGTTTTATCATAGAGTCATTGACTTTTATTGCTGACTTTTATCAACTGTCTTTTTATTATTATTTTACTGTTGCCAAAATGTCCGGATCAAGAGATAGTTTCTTAAGCAAAGGTTTTATAACTGCAACTCTTGTGGCACATATCCTGATTGTAGAGATAGGTTAATCTGATCCAAAATTGATGTACCAATAGAGGATATAACATCTTTGAGCAGCCGAGTTGGGATCCAACAGACATGTAGATGGTTTAGCTTTACTGATGGCTGAGGTCAACTCAGAGAGGCCCACAGGAGAGAAACAGTCCAGAGTCAAATCAGAACCAGAAGAAATCAACGAAGCTTCAGGGACGTCCACAGCCGTCAACAGTTGGGTCTGGCCAATCTCATCTCTAATTTTGATTATTTTCCCACTAAAAAAGCTCATAAAGTCTTCACTACTGAGAGTACCAGGAATGTATGGACCAACAGAGTTGTGACTCTTTGTCAGCCTGGCCAAGGCCGTAACTACCATTGAGGACACCGAGGTCATGTCCTCGGTATTTTTTCCCCCATTGATTTCATTTTCCAGGTCTTAAAAGTTATTTTTTCACAACATCACGAAGATAAACAGAGCTGATTGCATTCTGACTCGTTGCTCCAGTAACGCGGTGTCATGTGACAGTGTCAGACTGATCCTGAACGCACCACTAAGAGAGTTTGATCAGAACAGCCCGGTGGCGATAGTAAAAATGCGTCGGAACAACTCATTACGTCCTTCCTTCACTGGTGGACGGCTGCAACATACCACATTATCATTTGCAGCAGAAGTTAAGACAACAGAAGGACGAGGAAAGAGGAAGAGAGAAGGTGAGAATTTAAGGAGGACAATATGAGAATGAGTTGAATGAGTGTGTGTGGTGTGTGTGCATGTGTGTGCGCGCGCGCGTGTGGTGTTAGCCTCTGGTCACTATTTTTCAGAAAAATTGTATCATTAGCGAGTTGGCTAATTGCTAGCTGTCTGTCTAGAACCTTCAGTTTTTCAAAATTAGTATTTTTAATGAGAATTGAAAGCATTTCCGCTGCTATAATAAAGAGTAAAGGAGATATAGGACATCATTGCTTAATACCTTTACCTACAAAGAATCTTGGGCATGTACCCTGTGGTAGTATGACTGTACTATTTGTATCTTTATAAATTAATTTTATCACATTAATGAAGTTTTCACCAAAGCCAAATATTTCTAACGTACTGAAAATAATCTATAGTTTAGACTAACTGTAGCTATAACTATTAGCCCCTACACACTATAGTTTAGACTAAACTGTAGCTATAACTATTAGCCCCTACACACTATAGTTTAGACTAACTGTAGACTAACTATAACTATTAGCCCCTACACACTATAGTTTAGACTAACTGTAGCTATACTAACTGTAGCTAGCTAACTATTAGCCCCTACACACTATAGTTTAGACTAACTGTAGCTATAAACTATTAGCCCCTACACACTATAGTTTAGACTAACTGTAGCTATAACTATTAGCCCCTATACACTATAGTTTAGACTAACTGTAGCTATAACTATTAGCCCCTATACACTATAGTTTAGACTAACTGTAGCTATAACTATTAGCCCCTATACACTAGTTTAGACTAACTGTAGCTATAATATTAGCCCCGACACACTATAGTTTAGACCAGTGGTCTTCAACCAGGGGTCCGTGACCCCTAGGGGGGCCGCGGAGGTACTGCAGGGGGTCCTCCAACTTAAAAAGAAATAAAGGCAATTTTAACCAAAATAATTTGAGAGTTAAAAAAAAATATATATATATATATATATATATATATATATATATATATATATATACACAGGCAGTTCTAAATATATAACTGCCCGAAGTTAAACGTTTCATTGTTGGAAAATAAAAATAATAGAAAATATTGTCTCATACCAACTAATAATAATAATAATAATAATAATAATAATAATAATAATGATATGCATGAAAGTTTTATCAACCATAAACACATGTAGGCTAATAACCCAGTCAGGAATTAGTTAATAAGATGAAATAAGCAGAATAAAATACATCTAAAAGTAATTATAAGCCAGGCTTAAAATGTGACACATTAAAAAAAAGGGGGGAAAAATAAGAATTACAATCAGGGGTCCCTGCTCTGTTTTTCTCTCATCCAAGGGGTCCCTGGGCTAAAAAAGGTTGAAGACCCCTGGTTTAGACTAACTGTAGGCTTTACTGAACAGAAATGCTTTCAGTTTAGTTTTAAAGATGGAGGTGGTGTCAGCCTCCTGAACCCAAACTGGTAGCTGGTCAATGGGAAATTCGAAAAAAACTCTAAAGCGCTGGGGGGGGGGGGGGGGGGGGGGGGGGGGGGGGGGCAGAATTTTTTAAAGGCAGAAATTCTGAATGACTAGTGATTCAGTCACTGGTGAACTTCAACAGTTAAACATCACTGACAACAAGATACATGGATCCAATACTTTAGTAAGCGTCGTGGCTGACAGCGACTGAACTACAATTTTTACTGTGTATTTTACTTGAAAGACATTCTGCCACAGTGAACTGTATGTGGGGAGAGAAAAATATGAATGGACTCATAGAGGCGTGTATTGTGATTTTGGGGAGAGAGCACTGAACTGGGACGTGGCTGTCAATCATGCAGGGGGGGGTCAGCGCACAGACGAGCCCTGGGCGGGACAGTAAACACTGAGTGAGACTATTGTTTTATCATAGAGTCATTGACTTTTATTGCTGACTTTTATCAACTGTCTTTTTATTATTATTTTACTGTTGCCAAAATGTCCGGATCAAGAGATAGTTTCTTAAGCAAAGGTTTTATAACTGCAACTCTTGTGGCACATATCCTGATTGTAGAGATAGGTTAATCTGATCCAAAATTGATGTACCAATAGAGGATATAAACATCTTTGAGCAGCCGAGTTGGGATCCAACAGACATGTAGATGGTTTAGCTTTTACTGATGGCTGAGGTCAACTCAGAGAGGCCCACAGGAGAGAAACAGTCCAGAGTCAAATCAGAACCAGAAGAAATCAACGAAGCTTCAGGGACGTCCACAGCCGTCAACAGTTGGGTCTGGCCAATCTCATCTCTAATTTTGATTATTTTCCCACTAAAAAAGCTCATAAAGTCTTCACTACTGAGAGTACCAGGAATGTATGGACCAACAGAGTTGTGACTCTTTGTCAGCCTGGCCAAGGCCGTAACTACCATTGAGGACACCGAGGTCATGTCCTCGGTATTTTTTCCCCCATTGATTTCATTTTCCAGGTCTTAAAAGTTATTTTTTCACAACATCACGAAGATAAACAGAGCTGATTGCATTCTGACTCGTTGCTCCAGTAACGCGGTGTCATGTGACAGTGTCAGACTGATCCTGAACGCACCACTAAGAGAGTTTGATCAGAACAGCCCGGTGGCGATAGTAAAAATGCGTCGGAACAACTCATTACGTCCTTCCTTCACTGGTGGACGGCTGCAACATACCACATTATCATTTGCAGCAGAAGTTAAGACAACAGAAGGACGAGGAAAGAGGAAGAGAGAAGGTGAGAATTTAAGGAGGACAATATGAGAATGAGTTGAATGAGTGTGTGTGGTGTGTGTGCATGTGTGTGCGCGCGCGCGTGTGGTGTTAGCCTCTGGTCACTATTTTTCAGAAAAATTGTATCATTAGCGAGTTGGCTAATTGCTAGCTGTCTGTCTAGAACCTTCAGTTTTTCAAAATTAGTATTTTTAATGAGAATTGAAAGCATTTCCGCTGCTATAATAAAGAGTAAAGGAGATATAGGACATCATTGCTTAATACCTTTACCTACAAAGAATCTTGGGCATGTACCCTGTGGTAGTATGACTGTACTATTTGTATCTTTATAAATTAATTTTATCACATTAATGAAGTTTTCACCAAAGCCAAATATTTCTAACGTACTGAAAATAAATTTGTGTTTAATTGTATCGAACGATTAAAAAAAATCAAAAAATAAAATAAAACCATCTTCTTCAATGAAGTGATTGTACTCCAGCAAGTCAAGCACAAGTCGTATATTGTTATTAATTGAACAATCTTTTATAAACCCAGATCTGAAATGCTTTAAGTGATGCCAGATTTCAACCAGTTAGCATATATATGAGTTAAAATTTTATAATCATTATTGAGTAAAGTTATGGGTCTAAGGTTGTCAATTAGTTTATGTTCTTTCCCAGGTTTAGGGATGAGTGATTATTCCTTGTTTCATTGTGGTTGACAGAGTGTGGGATTCAAATATTTCTCCAACCATATTAAAAAAAGAGATATTTAAGATGTTCCTAAAAATGTCTATAAAAATTGCTTGTTAGACCATCTGATCCTGGAGATTTATCCAATGCTAAGCAATTCAGAGCTTTTTCCACCTCTGCTATATTAATATTTGCCTCACAAACATCTTTGAAACCCTCATTGATTTTGGGGGTCAATTCTTTAACATGCTCAAAGAACACCTCAGCATCTGGAGATGAATAAGAAGATCAGTACAATTTACTGTAGAATTTGAAGATTTCTTTACAGATCAAATTTGGGTCAGTGCATTCTTGACCATCTATTAGTGAGGTTCTAATAGCATTACGTTCTTGTTTTCTCTTTTCTAGTCTACACTAAGGACTAAATGTCAACTGAATTCATGATTACACGTGTCTCATGCCTACTGTCTATTGTGTATTCTTTATATCATCACATTTTTTTTTTTTTAATCATTACAGTTAATGGTGAGAAACCTCTTCAAAAAGCCCAGGAGTAAATCTGTTCCATTGTTCCATCCCAGCCAACAAACAACACACACACACCACCACACACAATTCAATAGTTATAATGTATAAAATAAAAATGTCATTAGCACCACTGATCTGTTTTTGTTTTATTTGATTTTATGTAATTCATTTATTTTTTTTGGGGGGTTGACCTCGGTATTTGAAAAATCCTGGCTACGGCCTTGAGCCTGGCTACAGTGCTGAACAGAAAACGTGGATTTGATTTGTTCCCTTCTATTAATGATAAATAATAAGATGTTCTAGCTCTGTGTAATGCTCTTTTGTAGACTATTTTCAGGCACGGTGGGAGTCCACAGATTTACAGGAGTACCACCTCCTGAATGAGAATATGCGAATTATACCATACAAATATGCGAAATTTGGGGTGTGGGAGGAGCCGGAGCTGGAGCCCCCGGAGAGAACCGGAGCCCCCGGAGAGAACCGGAGCCCCCGGAGAGAACCGGAGCCTCCGGAGAGAACCGGAGCCTCCGGAGAGAACCCACGCAGACGTGCAGCGACCCCCAGACTGGGAATCTTCCTGCTGTGACTGCCCTGACTTTTTTCTGTCTGAAATGTTGGGGTGTGGGAGGAGCCGGAGCTGGAGCCCCCGGAGAGAACCGGAGCCCCCAGAGAGAACCGGAGCCCCCGGAGAGAACCGGAGCCCCCGGAGAGAACCCACGCAGACGTGCGGAGACCCCAGACTGGGAATCTCCCTGCGGTGAAGTGGCCACGTGGACCACCACACCAACGTGCTGCCCTGACTTTTTACTGTCCAGTTGGATGGAGCGTGGATGTGTTGCACCTGGAAGATGTTGGTGGAAAAGTTCATGTTCTTGGTGTGTGGTGCTGGTGGAGGTGAGTGTCCTCATTCGTCTTTGTTTCTCCTCCTGGACGGGGCTTGGACGTCCTGGAGAAGAATCTACAAATCCGACCCAAACGTTTCTTGGGGGGTTTAACTTCCCCTGGAGTCAGTTTCAGAGTTGGGTCAATCGCCGGTTCTTCTTCTACGTCTTCTGTCTCCGCTCCCAGTGTGTGGTCCTGGTGGAGGTGAATGTCCTCATTCGTCTGTATGTCTGCTGCTGGATGGGGCTTGGACGTCTTAGAGAAGAATCCACGAATCCGACCGAAACATTTCTTGGGGGGTTTAACTTCCCCTGCAGTCGGTTTCAGAGTTGGGTCCATTGCTGGTTGTCCTTGTAGAACTTTTGTCCCTGATTTCAATGTTGATGTTGTTTCCTCTTTACGGGAAATGACATCACATGTAGTTTTAGGGACAGTCAGTTCTTTAAAACTGTTCAACATTGCTTTACTTCCCTCTCCAGGTGCTGCTGGTACTTCATCTCGACTATTGCTGGCTTGATCTGGTCCATTTTTGTCTACTTCTCTTTGAAAAGTGTCATTTTTGTCTTTTGTCGAGGCGTGATTTGACGTTGGTTCTTTACAGGAAATGACATTTGTGGTGTTGGTGACACTGAGCTTTTTAAAGACATCCAGACCCCCTTTTCTTTCAGTGCTTGATGCAGATGTTGCTGGTTTTGGATCTCTGTTGTCATGGTTTTCAGAGGTTCTCAGGTTTTCCTCTTGACGTTCAGCAGAAATGCAGTTTGGCTCCTCAGAGCGACACACTGCCATTACATTCTTTGCTGCTTTCACATAAGGCCAACTGGTAGAGACAGGAAGGTGATTCATGGTTATGAAATCATGACTGAGAGCTTCTGTCGGGGTGATCCTTTTTTGTGGATCCACTTCTAACATCCTCTTCAGGAGGCTGATGAATGCTAGCGTGTCTTCATAGGTGCTAGAGGACATTCTTCCTGGTTGCAATTCCATCAGGTGATCCAGAGAGTAAAGACGAGAAGAAATGCCACGATGAACCTTGATGTCCTTTCCCGTTTTCTGCGAGTACTCTGTTGGAGATTTCAGCCACCATAAATGGTGAGGAGTCTTTTGGACCAGATTGAAAAAGCGAGGTGTATCAGATGCAGCATCCAGGAAATCACTGTCGGGTTTACCGTTCAGCTGTAAAATAGTCCTGATGGCTTCATACTCATCGGACATGGGATACAAGTGGGTTCCGATGTACAGGTACGCCAGAACGCAGCCAAGAGTCCACATATCAACACCTTCATCCAAAGTGGGATAATGGAGCAGAACCTCTGGTGCTCTGAAAGCCAGGTTCTGCCTAATTCCTGTCTTATTTGGAGCTTCTTTTGCGAGACCAAAATCGATCAGTTTCACCTTAAAGGGCTCTGACTGATGATTTACAAGCATAATGTTGTCTGGTTTTATATCAGCATGAATCAGATTGATGCTCTTCAGGGCTTTCAGAGCCACCAACATCTGCTGAGCAATGCAACGGATTTCACAAACGTGGAGAGGAGCGTTTTTCCTTCCTCTGATGAAGTCGAGCAAGCTCACGTCCAACATTTCTGTGACCACACATAAGTGGTCTCTGTAAATAAATTGTTCTTGGAACTTGAGCAGATTATTTTGATCCGGATTGAGCTTTCTAACTTTCTCCAGGGCCTCAGCTTCTCTTTTACCTGCTTCGACGCGATCATTTCTCACCACTTTTACAGCCACGAGTTCTTTTGTCTTCAGGTTTTTGCATCTGGCTACTTTTCCATACGTCCCCTGACCGAGGAACGCCTCGATGGAGTAGTCAGAAGAGTTACCAGTAAGAACTTCATTGAGCTGAATGTTAAAAATTGGTTTTACTGAAGAATTGTTGTTGTTAATGGTCGTCATTTCTGAACGTTGAAGGTTTTCTTTGCAAACTGGCACCAAAATGTCTCTCAGCGAACAGTTTTAACATTAGTAACCTGATGGAATGAGTCCTTGGCTTTATATACCCACAGTGAACGTGACAGACGCATTTCCTTTTTGACGTATTTGATGTTGCCCGGGCGTGACGTCACACAGCTGCTGCTCGTAACTACAGCAAAACTAATAAAGTAAGAAAATAAAAAAAACAATTAAAGAAAAGTGTGTTCGTTCACTTACTTTTTCTTTCCCGTACACCACGACGCAATTCTGCAATTCTTCAGATTTTATATTTATTAAAAAAAAAAAAAAAATCAAATCACATGACCCGACGTGAGCCGCAGTGGGTCACGTGATTCACGTCAACAAATAGCACAGTCATTCCCGTCGTGGTACTGCAGTAGTCATATCTGTGACATGGCTTAAAAAACGTTTAGAAGTAACAAAACAAATCAATTGTCATCTTAATCTTTGCTGTGTCAGTACTGAAACGTCGAATAAGTATATTGATTTATTGATCTATTGCGATATTCACAGTAAACACTGGTCTTTGTGTTTTTAATCGTCATGTATATTAATGCTTGAAATGACATTATTTGATATTAGCACCGTAGAACTTTAACGTAACATTTAGCCTGTATACGCTAAATAAACCAATATTTTAAGCGGCAATATACATTTAAACAACAAAGATGTCTAGTCAGACCAACATAGTTTGAAACGACGTTGAAAACAGACAGCCGGTGTCACGTCTAAGCGTAAAGTCCGCCATCTTAACGTTAACTGTAAGATCCTATAGACGGGCTAACAGAAGTTAGCATCGCTATTTAACCATTTAACGGCAACCGACAGCCACAGCAGTAAAGCTGCTAAAAACTCATTTAATTCCGGCTTTAGCGCTGCTAACACGCCACCGTTGGAGCAGTCCGTTTATAAAGCTTGTTAGGAAGTTTTCTCCGCTGTTTGTTTTGGGAGTCTGTGAGCCGCGACCGCGGGGACGTGGTAGCGGCTGTCACAGCTGCAGCAGCCGGTCTAGTGAGCTTGATCTGGCGGGGCCGACCTCCGTTCTCATCCCGGGGAAGAAAACGAGCCAAGTAACTTATCCGCATGCTTTTAGAGGTTTACCGCTGGCCGAATTAACTGTTTTTAGGAGATTAATTTTGTTGCATTAATTAATTAATTAATATATTTTTTTTAAAAACTCATTCATTTTCAATATAAATCAGGGTTCCCACGCGTCCTGGAAAACCTGGAAAATGATTGACCAATTTTCCAGTCATGGAAGACATATGGAAAATGAGAAAAAATGCCAAATGTCCTGGTAACCGTTAAGTTATCCTGGAAAATTATTCATCCTCCCCCTGTCTTGTGAGCGAATGCATTGCTTTGTTTTACATTGACCTTTTTGCACTGCAGGATACAAATATATTTATTTTGATATTTAGTTATATTTATGAAAATGTATGTTCTGCTTGGCTATTTTGGCAGTGATTTTGAATTTTATTATGTTTGAGAAATGCCAGCTGTGTAACGTAAACTGAGTTGTGCACTAAACTGAGATGAAACTCAGGAAATTGTTCTTCAGTGATTTATTGAAAATATACAAATAGTTTTAGAGGAAGTGCAGGAGAAAAAGCAAGAGAGAAGGGAAAGTTGAGTTAGTAATTGCCCAATTGAACATTTAAACTCCAGTTGGTCCTGCTAATGAAGTGCTACGGTGTAATCTGTGGGTGTGTTTGCATTATTCTATGATAAATTTGTCATAATTTCTGAGAATTTAGGAGATTATCTCATACATAAATTACAGCCATAGACTGCACATCAGATGTCTGAGGAATAAACATAGAAACAGTCTGGGTAAATGCAAGTTACAACTGTAGAAAAAAAAAACAGTAATCACGTCCTACACTGATACAGTGTAGGACGTGATTACTTGTCTCTGTAGCGACTGAAAATGTCCTGGAAAACGTCCTGGAAAATAATATCAAGGAAAGAGTGGGAACCCTGTAAATGTGTTGAATCAAGAAGTCCATCCCAAACTTTCAGTGTTTCTCTATTTCTCTGTTCTGCTTGTAGCAACAAAAACAGACAACACCACCATTTAACAAAGCATTTATTTAATTTCAGTTTAATGTTCAGTTTTACACACCTGATTGCAACCTGTCTTTCTGAAATGTCTCTTTTAGAACAAAAATGAATAGAAATATCCACTTTGAGACAAAGGATACGTGTAGATGTCTAAAAAAAAAAAAAAAAAGGCTTCACCAAATTAAGACAGACGTGACTGACGTAGACATGACAGATCTGACAAATACTGGGGAGTCAATCTGTGCCACAGATTTTGGAAAGAACTGCCACAACCAGCCGTCAGTCACTTTAGTAGGGAACAAGAAAGAGCTGTGATTAAATGTTTTTTTTATTATTATTATTATTATTATTATTATTATTATTAATAAGCCTTTATTTAACCATGTCAGTCCCATTGAGGTACAAAGACCTCTTTTCCAAGAGAAGCCTGGCCAAGACAGCAGCCAAAAACAGTTACAATGACAAATAAACACAAACATACAAATCCACTTGTGCATTAAATACAATAAAATGGTAAAAATGAATAAAATTAAAGGTTTTCAGTTAAAACTAGTGCAATTTTGGTGTGAAGCAGCTTCAAGGTTTCTAATAAAATTCTTAAAAGTTCCAAGACCGATAAGTTCTTTCAAGTGCAGCGTGTTCTGCAGAGAGACCCAGGAAGCAGAGTACTGGAAACTGTGTTTCCCTAACACAGAGCCAACTTTGGGCACTTTTAGTAAATAAAAATGATTGGAACGCAGGCAGTAATTGCAATTAGTTTTAGAAATATATTCACTGAGGTAGTGGGGCAGTAGACCCAAAATTGCTTTATAAATAAAAATATACCAATGTGAAATGTAGCTGGATACAAATGAACGCATGTCTCTCAGAGACACAACAGCATATTTTTTTTTTGGGGGGGGGGGGCGTGAAGACCCAGCGGGTTTCCTGTCTGGCCCGCTTGGTAATGAAGTTGAATCGCTCCGTTTTATAAACTATATTTCACGTTTGTTCCACAGACTCACCCTGCTGGAAACCATTAAACAGCAACGAGGTGAACTGGCTCAGCAGCAGGCTGACCAGCAGCCCCGGGCCTGATGTTGAGACGCCAGAAACAGGATCCAGTTTCTCCTGGAACAACTGGAGGCATCTGAAATGGTTTTAAAGGAACCCTCAAATGGCCCAGCTCCACAGAAAGTGGTGAGTTTTCTTGCTTTATATGAACGGTGCCATTGTGTTTATTGATTGTCCACGATTATTGCAAATATTCTATTGAAGCAGCCCTGAACGGACCCGTCCTGAGTCCTCAGTCCAGTACCGGGCCTCCGCCCGGCGTCCCAGCTCTGGTCTGTGCACACCGCAACACAAACGGGCTGTAATCTGTTGTTCATGACGGTTTAGACCACGCAAACACACGCACCGTAATAATGTATGTTATGTCATGTTTTCCACCACTCCATTTATTGATTTTTTTTAAAATTTTTTGCCGGCTTCGATGTAAACAGATGCACATGGGCGAGAGGAGCAGAACCGAAACAGTGGAAACACGAGCGGACCTGCATGGTTCCCCTTTAAGCTTAGAAATGTTTATCTTGCTGTCTCTATTTGAAAAAGGAGGTCTTTGCCCTTCAGATGTCTTCTTTGGCCCCCGTTGGAGGATGTGAGGAGGGTGACGTGGAGCATCCTGAGCAAACACCTTGCTGTTCAGTAAGTTATAATTCAAAGTGATATTAAATATGTTCAAAGTCAATAGTTGGTTCCTACAACATTTACAAGTCATACCAGTATGATGGTGTAGTCTTTTTTAGGCTGTAGCAGTCTACTATAACTGTTGAAGCTTAAAGCCACAGTATGTAGGATTTACTCCCATCTGTGGTTGCATGTCAGAACGTATTCTTGATGTTGCGTTCAGTGAAATCAGGGATACGTGATACAGACAACAGGCGCTGCATGTAACAGGATAAACAAGCGTCTATATGAACAAGTGGTCCGCCAGCAGGACGCCAAACAACACAGGCGAGACCAAACGTTGTCTGGTGATGTAGTGTTGTTTACCTGAGCCACCTCTGACCATCTTTCTCTCGTCCAGTAAAATTGAATCCGGTTGGTTTGCCCGTGACGTCGTTTGGGTGCCTGACTGCACCTGAACGCAACATCGGTTCCTCCATCCTTCCTCACTCGACCCCAGGGGTGTCAGACTCATTTCCACTGAGGGCCACATCAGCATCATGGTTGAAGGGCCGGATTGACAGCATGAATGTAACAAAATGCAAAATAAATCAAAATAAATTAAACTACACCTTGTTAAATAACGGTTTCTGCATTTATTATGTGTTCAAGTGGCAAATATTTAACAGCTATTATAATTATTATTATAACAATTATTATATTAAACTCAGGGTTTGTGGTTGTAAACCTGCTCTCGCACAGGTGATGCTTAGAAGCGGAAGCGATTCTTTGTTTTTCTTGCAGGCTAAATTTAGCATACTTAGCTCCGTGTTTGCTCTCAAAACACAACGTAGATTATGCTCTTTCACAACTGACGCCACCTCGTTAAACAAAAGACAGGCCTGTTGTTTCTTAGGGGCGAGTATTGGCAAGGACCTCGCTATACGATATGTATCATGATACTTGGTTCACGATACGATATTATCACAATATATTGCGATATTCTACCCGGTTAATATCAAAATTAAAAGTAGAGATGAAAAATGAAGTTCTGTATATGTTCATCAGATGATATTGATCATTCAGAGGACAAATTGAGTCAAAACTATTTGCGTCAAAACAACCTATTTATTGTTTTTTATTAGTGTTTTTGCACATTTAAGTAACCGTTACAACATACTGACAGCATTGTAAAAAAATTGATATTAGGAGCTGAAAAATCGATATTATATTGGGCGTGGCCAAAAATCGCGAATATTACCAGAACGATTTTTTTCCACACCCCTACTGTTTCTTCACCTTGAGGTACAAACTTGTATTTGTTTTCTCATCGTTCATGAAACTGTCTTCCTTGTGCATCAAATTTTCTTTTCTTGGACTTGTTGGGGTTAGTTTGTAGAGGTTTTTCTTAAGTTCGCCAGTTCTGAAAATCGTCTTGATGTCTTGCTCATGGTGATGTACTGTTATCTTGTGGGAAACGACAAAGTGCATCATGGGAGATGTAGTTTATTGTCCATATGTGCTTTAAAGCACCGTTAGCTTATTTTAAGTCTTAAAATATTGGTTTAAAATTTAAGCCAATAATGCCCAAGCTGTCAGGGGTCACATAAAATGACGTGGCGGGCCACATTTGGCCCGCGGGCCTTGTGTTTGACACATGTGCTCTACACAGTGGTGACAGTTTTAACAGGCCAGAGATGTTCTATCTCTAAAACTTTCTCTTTGCAGTTGTTCTTCCATTTCTGACACTACTTTGCCGGGTCTCCGGTGTTTCAAATTCATGACGACCCGACGGACGGACGGACCGGGCCGGACCGGGCCGGACCCTTCTCATGAACCGCTCAACACGTTCACCGTCAGCTGCCACTTCCAGTCATGTCCTCACTCTTTTCCAACCTTGACATAATCCGTCTCCCCCTTTAGCTTCAGCTGCTGCAGCTCAAGCTAACGTTCCACACAGGAGGCGGCGTGTCAGACGGCGGGCCGACGGGTTTCTGTCCTGGTAATTTCTGCCGTCTGATATCGAGGAAAGTTTGATGTCTTTATTTTCTTTTTACTCAAAATCAACGATGTTGTGACCAAGACTCCCTATAAACATCCGTCTGTTTGATTACAGGCGCTGTAAGAAAAACTACGGACACGAGGCCCCTGATGATGATGTCACCAAACACCCATCAGACGGTTCCACCTTCCGGCAGCGAGGAGACGTGTCCCGCCTCCATCCACAGAATAACTGGAGTTGTTCATTTCCATCCTTGCTTGTAAATAGTAAGTTATTTTTGATTTAAAAAAAAAAAAAATAATTTAAATACATTTTCCAGTTGCTTTAGACCAGAGGTGTTTTTAAAAATTGTTTTGTTTTGCTTTTTTTAGACTGGTCCACTCCAGTTGAGTGATTGTATGCCAGCTGTTTCTGACACAGTCTACATACTACCTTGTTTTCATTTTCTAGATTAAAGTATCGCCAAACCGCGCTGGTTTTGCATCGACCATCTTCCCACCGTGCCGTTTTAAAACTCCAGTCTACTCGAGCATTGCTGTGGAGAGGAGGACTGCTGTCTGACGGCTCTGTAGCCCCGACTAGTGGCGGGCGGCTGTATGACAGTTAAGCGGCCTTGTACATGAATAAAACACAAATTGGTTTAAACGACTAATATTTCTGGTGCCGACTAGTAAGTGAGCGGACGTTTAATCATTTAGACGACTAATCGCACATCCCTAGTACCTTCTACAAACTTCTACATTGCCTGGCACTCAAAATCTACCAGTTTGCACATTAGAGTGCTTACATGTGCGTTGATCCGTCCACGCTTCCTTTGTCTTCGAGCCAGTTTCTGGATTGATACCCAGGAAGCATCTGTAAATCAACAATAAAGTATTTATATCAGGTAATCTTTTCTGTTAAACAAGAAAAAAGGCATTTCCTAGCGAAAAATGCAGTGGGAATGCTCATTGCTGAAAATAAAAAATGCAGCTGAAAATGCATATATCTCACATTAAAGGTGGGGTGGGTGTTGTTTTTTTGCAACACTTTTTACAATATTGCCTGAAAACCTTTTCACATTTCCATTGCACCCACTGAAATAAAATGTTTGCAAAAAAAACTAAACATTTTGGTCCAGTCTAGAAGGTATAATCAGAGAATAACTCTGACCAATCAAAAAAGTGATCATCACTATTTTGATTGGCTGCCTAATACGTCCATCAAATATCACCCCTCCCTCCCTCCCTCCCTATGGTTCATGCAGTCGTGAATCATGTGAAGGCGTGGTTTCGAGGGGTGGGCTGAAGAGGAGGAGGCGGAGCCTTTGGGAGGAGGGAGGGAGTGTATATTTTCAAAATCTCACTTGAGTTGGATTGCTGGAACCGTTTTTCAAACAACACCTACTCCACCTTTAAATACCTGACAGATTTTAGTAATAGCAGATTTGGTAAATGGACTGCACTTATATACCGCTTTATCCACACCATCAAGGTGCCCTTAAAGCAGTTTACAATGGCCTCTCATTCATCCGTTCACAAACACATTCATACACCAGTGGGCGGCTGCCGCCATACAAGCCTGCTGCCAGACCCACTGTAGTAGTAGCAGCTGAAAATGCATATCTCACATAAAACGCCTAAGAGTGATAGTAATAATAGAAGTAATCATAATAGTTGTAATAGCAAGATGGAAGTTGAAAGAGAAGCTAGCGTTAGCGTGGCTGTTTTGCACCGTATCAAACCAAAACAGCTTGCTAACGTTACCGCAGCTACAGCCTCAAATCAAAATGTGGAGCAGAGATTTACTCTACCGTGACACAAAACGTCCCTTTAGTTCACACAAACAGTTAATAAAACCAACTAACCGTGTTAATCCTCCGTGTGGTCGCTACTCGCATCCTTCAATGAGGTGGGTGTCACTCTGTTTGACTGTGTAGAAATAAAAGGGTCAGAGAATAAAGAGGAATTTATATGATGAACATCAAACTTTTTAAAATGTCAGTACAGTGAACACAAAGGTAGAAAACGAGGCTAAATTACCTTCTCAGGTTCTCCGGGTGGGTGGCATCAAGTCCATGCACCAACTGTTAATATTTGAAAAAGTCCGCAGCAGGGCCCACAATTCAGTGCAGTTCATGTAATTTGCCGTGTTTTTGCGTGGAGAGTTTTAATACGGTATTTTGCGGTGAAATAACACAATAAAATGCTGTGAAATCACAGTAATAATTAAAACAACAAAATAGTACAGTAATTTACTGTATTATTCTCATGAAAACATCAAAATGAAACAAAAAAACACCCTTAAACTGGAATATAAATGTATTTTAAAAGTAATGTATAATTTCCTAGATTTTTATGACTATTTATTTATTTTACCAAAGATTAGATTACATATAACTAATCAAATCAGTCTAAACTAGAAAAGCACTCGGAGAGTGCAGACCTCCGCCAAGCGCAACAATTCCCCCCTACTGCGATGAAATCCGGGTTTTGGATCAGATCCGGATCAGCCTTTGAAATTTGATAGAGGTTCCCATCGTCAATCCCTGAGTCACATTTTTGGGCGATAATTAACAGAGATATTGAGAAACAAAATTTTCGGCCCCATTGAATCCAGGATTTCTTCTGGATCACAGCCAAAATGAAACCAGTTCTTCCTTTTCACATTTCTGACAACTCCTGAAAATTTCACCAGCATCCATCGAGAACTTTTTGAGTTATCTTGAACACAGACAGACAGATAAACGCTGGTAAAAACATAACCTCCTTGGTGGAGGTAACTCTGTAGAATCATTGGGTTTATGCACAATTTTACAGTATTATAAATAAATGTATTATCAATTAATAATAATTAGTTAATATGAATGAATATACAATATATTACTTGCAGATCTACTTCTAGATATCTATAATTATACTGGATGTTTTCCTGGTCAGAAAAACAAACTGTTTAACTGTACAGAACAGATAGTTTGTTCTCGTTAGTCACGTACAGCTTAATGAGAGGAAATTCCTCTTCTGTTAAATCTAAACAGGAAGTGTCTCTCTGTGGCTGAAGGAGTCCTGGAACAACCAGCCAGCTGAGGATTCATCATCTGGACAGAAGAACATGAAACAGAAGCTCCTCCTCATCAGCTGAATGAACCCAAAGTCCTTCTGAGTTTCTGAAGGTCCGTCAGAACCAGACCAGCCTGTGATCTGAGAGGAGCAGCGTGGTGAAGGTTTACTTTCACTTTCATTCTCTGAGCTGAATCCTGAAGACCAGGACCAGAGCAGGAAAGTTCTCCTCCCTTCTCTCCTGGGGGGTCTGTACCTCCACAGCCTCTTTCACTCAGAAGAGGACTCTGGAGGACTCCTGAGACCTTCAGGGACTCTTGGGACCTTCAGGGACTCCTGGGACCTTCAGGGACTCCTGGGACCTTCAGGGACTCCTGGGACCTTCAGGGACTCCTGGGACCTTCAGGGACTCCTGGACCTCAGGGACTCCTGGGACCTTCAGGGACTCCTGGGACCTTCAGGGACTCCTGGACCTTCAGGGACTCCTGGGACCTTCAGGGACTCCTGGGACCTTCAGGGACTCCTGGGACCTTCAGGGACTCCTGGGACCTTCAGGACTCCTGGGACCTTCAGGGACTCCTGGGACCTTCAGGGACTCCTGAGACCTTCAGGGACTCCTGGGACCTTCAGGGACTCCTGGGACCTTCAGGGACTCCTGAGACCTTCAGGGACTCCTGGGACCGTGGCTGACTCCAGATCAGACTCAGGTGAGACTGCTGTCACGGTTTTTACCTGTACATGAGATCGTCTGGAAAGCTGCAGTTGCTTTGATGGTTTTTAGGTGAATGTCAGGAGGCTCCTTTAATGTAGGGATGTCCCGATCTCGATCAGCGATCGGGATCGGCCTTCGATCTTAAAAATTTAAGGTGGATCGGATCGGCCGATCAACCTTATTATAACACGCCGATCTTTTTTTCATTATTTTTTTCCTCAAAAAGTGATCCTGATTAACACAAATTAATAAAGTAATCATATTACACAAACAAAAATATTTTTTAAACTATATACTAGGGCTGTCAATTTCTCAAAATAATTAATCAGATTAATCGCTGACTGTCAATAGTTAATCATGATTAATCACAAATTAATGGCATATTTTTATCTGTTCTAAATCTACCTTATACAGATCTTTTTCAAGTTGTATTACTCTTATTAATACGAGTCCTGACTAGAACCAGGAAATATGACCATATTTAGTTAGTTAGTTTTTTATTTTGGTCCATTAATCAATCAAAAACATGCATCACAGAAAGCTGGATGTATAAATAAATGAACAAAAGGTGTAGGCTGAAGCCGTAGCTATATAATGCCTACCCTTTTTTACAACATATACATCACAACAATCAAAATAAAAGGGATACAGAGAGTCAATTACAACAAACTTTGATATAAAGGATTTACAGGAGAAGCTGCTCTTGGTCATACTAGTTTATATTTATCTATTGCCCTAAGTTTAAACATTTTTTTGAATTTAGTCCAGTTCTGAGGTCTCTGGCTTCCTGTCACTCAGAGAATAGACTTTAAAACATCTCTACTTGTGTTCAAGTCTCTTCATGGCCCCAAAGTCCATCTCTGACATGTTAGATCCATATGAACCAACCTGGACTCTGAGAACCTCAGGTAGTGGTCTCCTGCTGGTGTCCAGAGTCAGGACTAAACAAGGTGAAGCTGCATTTCAGTTTTATGCTCCTAAATCTGGACCAGTCTTCCAGCAGATGTGAGACAGACCTGAACTCTGATAATGTTCAGATCCAGACTGAAAACAGTTCTGTTTAGATGTGAAGATGATGACTGGAAGGATTTTATCTGCACTCTTCAGTTTTGATTTAATTTATTAATTTTTTGTTAATTAATTTTATTTATTATTGATTATTATTTTTATGCTTGTATGGAATGATTCTATTTGCCTTCTTGTGATTTTATGCATCTGTAAAGCACTTTTGAATTGCCTTGTGTACGAATTGTGCTCTACAAATAAAGTTGCCTTGCCTAATATGAGAGTACACAAATGCTTGCCTTTATGCAAAACAAATGCATGTTTATTTATTGCTACAATGCCAAATCCATTATATATTATATATATATACTCAATATTTTCTCTTATGTTCTTCATACAAAATATTTTCGTGGTTTGCTTCAAACGGGGGGGGGGGGGGGGGGGGGGGGGGGGGGGGGGGGGGGGTGGGGGGGGGGGGGGGGGGGGGGGGGTTTTTACAAAATATTTTTTCGTGGTTTGCTTCAAACGAGGGGGGGGGGGGGGGGGGGGGGGGGGGGGGGGGGGGGTGGGGGGGGGGGGTGGGGGGGGTGGGGGGGGTTTTTATCTTTTTATTTTTTTTTTGTTTTATTGTTTTTTTTTTTTTTTTTTTTTTTTTTTTTTTTTTTCTTTTTTTTTTTATTTTTTTGCTTTTTTTTTTTTTTTTTATTTTTTTTTTTTTTTTTTGTTTTTTTTTTGGGGGCTCTCTGCATCAGCGTTCATTAGC
The DNA here is from genome assembly GCA_018398805.1 of Hirundichthys speculiger. NCBI lineage: Eukaryota > Metazoa > Chordata > Actinopteri > Beloniformes > Exocoetidae > Hirundichthys > Hirundichthys speculiger. The sequence continues at coordinate 52,536 of JAGFBZ010002297.1, read as the reverse complement.
CGACAAGTGTTTTTTTAATCGGATCCGGTAGGTACTAAATTTATCGACAGCGCACAAACAACAATTTATCTTGTGTAGTTAGTTCATGCGGTTTTGAAGCTGAACTACCATTTTTTTAGTATTAAGTATCCATTTTTTTATCCCAACCCTGCTCACACGGACGTAACGGACGTTTGTTTACTTCTGTCTGTCGCGGCATGGTGTCGGGGTCCAGTGTTGGCTTCCCTGTTTTTGACAAACTCAACGGAGGTACAGGCTACAACTACTACGGCGGGGCTGAGGCTCAATAAACCTACTCCCTCTCCTCTCTATATTGTACATCAACGGCCAGCTAAATCTCGCGTTAAAAAATAATTGTTCGTTAAAATTATTTGCGTTAATCCGGTTTTGTTTAACTTTGACCCCTAATAATATACAGTTCTGTTTCACTATAATGTTTCCCGCAGCGCTGTCCTTGTCTCACCTTAAAGTTTTTAGCCGGCGGTGTGGTTTTAGCAAAATGTGTGTGTGTCACGCTTAAATTACAAAGACCGACCTACTGACTTGATGTGGGAAGGCTAATTCCATATGGGTGTAGGAGGGTTGCTTTTTTTGCGTTTTTCATACCCTTGTTTGCACGTGCACTGTTTCGCAGCCGACGGCTGCAGCTTTGGTGGCCGTCGTCTGCACTTCAGAAACCAGCAAACGCGCTGTGAAACTTTAAAGAAACAAACACCCGAAATACTCGAGAACTACAGAAAAATACAGAGCTAATCGTGGAATTTATTACTAGGACAACGGAGTTTGTGGCATACAAGGCATTTAACCGGCTCAATTACTTAGCGCTACCCTCGAGCCTCGTTCCCGTCATTACATGAATGGGCGACAAAGGACACAAAGGTGCGCTAACGTGCACGGTCTTGCAAAGAAGTGAAGTTAATATTTTAATGTTATTTTTTATTCTGATGTGATTTCATTGATTGCAAGACTTCTGCTGGTGTTTTTCATTTCCTTAAAACTGCTTCCAGTTCACCTCTGCTATTTAAATGGATTGCTATGTTTCTTTCAGAAAAACTGAGACTGTTGACAGTCACTGTTCTGTAACTAAATGTGTTTTATAATAATTCTCCCAAACAATAAGAAAGAAAGAGAGTGTTTAATAGTTTGTTTATATTTTATGAGATATAACGCTTTCATCTCAGTTGGATGGCAGGCCTGTTTTATTAATTGAAAAAAAAAACCCACAAGGGAAAAAATAAAATCATGGGCAATTAAAAACTCTGGTACAAAAGGACACAAAGGTGCGCTGCGGTCTTGAAAGAAGTGAAGTTAATATTTTTATGTTATTTTTATTCTGATGGTGATTTCATTGATTGCAAAGACTTCTGCTGTGTGTTTTCATTTCCTTAACTGCTAGCCAAGTTCACCTGCTCTATTTAAATGGAAGTGCTATGTTCTTTAGAACTGAGACTGTTGAACAGTCACTGTTCTGTAACTAAATTGGTTTTATAATAATTCTCCCAAACAATAAGAAAAGAAAGAAGAGTGTTTAGATAAGTTATTGTTTATTTTTATGAGATGATAAAAGCTATTAATCTCAGCTTGGATGCAGGCCTATTTATTAATGTACACAGAAAATAAAATGCATAGGAAATTAAACTCTGTTTGCCACTCAAAAAAAGTGAAATCGGATCGGAAAAAATCGGAAATCGGCCGATCTTCAAAATTAAAAGATCGGAATCAGGTCGGGACCCAAAAAACGTGATCGGGACATCCCTACTTTAATGTGAACCAGACTGCTGGGGTCCAGTCTTTTCTGTCTCAGGTCCAGGTTTGAAGGGTCACATGGACCCGTCTGACTGCTGTCAGCACCAACGACACGTTCAGGTCTTTGATCAGTTCATCCAGAAGTGAAGCTTTGATGCAGCTTCAGATTAGATCCGTTCATGTCCCTGAACACAGAAACAAGCCTGAAAATGTTCTACACTTTCATTTCTAGCTGGTTTTAAGTTTTAAACTAGATTAATTTCTAATCAAACATATCTAATATTTTTAATTTTCAAAAACTTTAACCTTTTTATTGCCAAGTTTTTGTCACAATAAATGATTTATTTTCATTTACCTGATCCAGGGCTTTGGCTCTCAGACTGTAAATTTTAATTTCTATGTGACTCGCCGCTGAGCCTGTGTGCACGTGAGTGTACGCGTGCTCGTGAGTGTACGCGTGCTCGTGTCCAAAGTTGTGCAGCTGCTCCTGTGTAAAATGTGTTTTTTTTTTTTTTCATGGTTCTTTGAATAAAAATTACAAATGAAATGAAACTGTTTGAAACTGTCAGAATAATGCGACGTGCGCGCGGCAGACCTCAGAGTTGTGGTTGATGCAGAGAGACTGGCCTCTAACAGATAAACTTTATCCCTATGGCAAGCTGTTTTAACATAAAATAGTTAAACTGAACATGTATTAGAGATATCCATAATTCAATTCTTCCTATCCAAAAATAACATTTCAGATATCCACAAAGAAATTTCTCCTATCCACAATTGTAATTTCAGATATTCACATTATCATTCTTACTAGGACTTCTTACTAGGTCACTTTTCCCATTCATGTGTTTGGGGTTTGATATTATGGATAATCGTAACACATTAACAGATATCCACAAGTCACAATGCAGATATCTGCAACTGATTTACAACTATCCTTATTTCCATTTGAAGATATCTACAATATAATTTTGACTAGTTGTAGTTCCACTTCCAGATATCTCCAAACACTGTTAATTCAAGATATCTGCTTTTGTATATCAAGATATTTTAAATTGAATTTTACCTAGCCAGAATAACATTGTTGATATCTTGAATTAGAATTACAACTAGTCAAAATTAAGTTGTTGATATCTCTAACTGGAATTATGGATAGTCATAATTCATATGTAGATATTTATCATCGGATTGTAGATATCTCGAAAGGAACTTTTATTAGAGATATCTCGTATTCAGGATATCTTTAAACCTGATTCTTCCTGGTCAGAATGTACTTGCAGATATCTTGTATTAGAGTTTCGACTAGGCCAAATGACATTGCAGACATCTGTGAAAAGTGAGCGGGAAAAGAAAAGTGAAAGAGTGAAGGGGGGCTTGGTACCGAATCAAAGCCATTAAAACCATCGACCGCTACTGTAACTCTGTTTCTCCAGCTAGCCAGCTGAAATACTAGCAGGACTTTTTTACTGTTTCTCACGATGTCTGAGCAACGGGGGGCTGAAGTTGGCTTGTTTGACCCGGGTTTTTAACGCCGCAGCACAACAGGAGCTAACGGCCAGAAATGGAGAGGAATTCCTCTTTGGTTGACTGAGCCAATAGCCAATAGAAAGCTAGCCAATAATAAGCAAAGGAATTGGACGCCTCGCATGAGCAACGTCTTACTCAACAATTCTGACTAGTCACAATTACGTTTGAGATATCTTCAACTTTCATTCTGACTAGTCAGAACCGAATTAAAGATATCTGTAATTGTCACTGAGGATGTGTGACGAGTTGAGTGGTGCGTCAAGTGACGTCATTTCGGATATCTGTATTTCAGTTTTGACTAGACAAAAATAAATTACAGATATCTCTAATGTACTTTTGACCAGGCAGAATGAATTTACAGATATCTTTTAATTAATATTCCTACTAGTCATAATATAATTACGACTAGTCAAAATTAAATCTATGATATCTATAATGCTAATTCCGGATAGTAAAACCTAACTATTTTATGTTAAAACGGCTTGCCATATGTCTCCATATATGGTAACCATGACATCATGGGGAGGTAATGTTCAGAGCTCCAGCTGGAGGCCTCAGATGAAGCGGAGAAAAGAGAAGGTCCATATTTCATGTTGTTCATTAGAGCAGGATCAAATATAGTGATTTGAATGGATTTCAGTTACAGGAGTGTTTCACTCCACGTTGGTTACATTTGAATAAAAAAAAGAAACAAGAAAAAAAAAGAGACCACTCACACGAGAACAAACTTGGTTTATCATCAATACATGCATGAAGGAATAATTCAATATGCGTCATTAAATGAAAAGCCAAAAACACAAACATGGTCTTGGATGCATGGACAGGTTAAAACATCTGGACATGTTTTTACAACGTTACTGTTGTATAAAAGAGTTATCTAGAAAGAAACTCACACTCCCTGATCTCAGACCTGCAGTCACGTGACCAGAAGCAAACATCCCACTGCTGGACTGAAGCCAATGAGGGAAGATGCTTTTTTTAGTCTGTTTTATCTCTGAGACCCTGCAGAAGATTAAATAGGTATAGATGATGGACGGATCAAATGTGTCAGTTTCAACATCTGATATGTTATCTTTGTTTTACTGGGAATAAAATATTGGATTGAGAATCATTGATTCTGTTATAAGTTTTACACAGCGAACCGACCTTTTTGGCTTTGAGGTTGTAGATGTACGTATCTTAGGCTGGGTACCAGTTTGCCTAATTAGCATGTTTTTGGACCATAAAACTGAACAATATGAGGTAGATAATGATGTTACATCAGCCACTTAATCCCACAATGTTTTTCTTTCTTTGTTACTTTTGTCATATCACGTGGTATTGCTGACATTTGCAAATGCCTGAACATGCTCCTGTGAGAAAGCTGGAGTTTTATTGTGCTATTCTATTCTATTCTTTTCTATTCTGGACTGCTGAGCCTTCCTGAATGTTTTCATGTTTTCTTACAGAAAATAAACGATGATCGATCGGGAAGTTACCAACGACACTCCTTACACCTGGTATTGGTCTGAAAAAAGAAATGAGGCAAGTTTAATGAGATTTAAATTTTCAGTTGCTACTTTGTGTGATCACTTATTCTTTGCTACTACTTCTCTTTTTCTTTTCTTTAGGGTTTCCGTCGACTGGACAGAAAGAGCACAGCTACAGTCAGATCATACAACGTGCTTTCAATCCCTTTTACACCTCTGCTTCATGAAAGAGGGATCTATTTCCGTTTTGGGGACCACTCCCACTCGGACCTCAGGGGCCGGTCTTACCTTTCTTCGTACAGAATAAGAGAGAGCAGCGACCGGCAGGTGTTTGGACTGGTTAACACCACCATTGGAAAGGTAGCCGACCGCTGTCCAAACTTTGGTGAGTCCAGCTGTTGTGGTTTCCAGCCAGTTGACTACACTGGATCCAATAGTGAGACCAGAGATAAAGAATAAAGGTTTCAGTGGTTTATTGGTAGGTTTGCATCCTCGGGGGATTGTTGCTGGAGGCTCTACTCCAGTGTCTCAGTCTATATTTGGGGATGCATTTTATTTGCATTCTTGTGCTGTTTTTATTAATCTTTTTAGGTTTTTCATCTTAATGCCTTTGTAAAGAACTTTGTATTGCCTTTGTGTATCAAACGTCTACAAATACCTTTGTCTTGCCAGTATTTTGCATGAAACGTCCATTTTTAAACAATATGTGTATAAACCAAATAAAAACAGGAAAATAAATAAAATAAAAGCCAAGCTTTGTCAAATAGATTTAGATAAAGAAAATGTTAAATGTAGTGCCATTTATCTTGTTGGAGGAAGATCTCTGAACCCTCCTTCTGATCAGGAGCTTTATACCTTCATGCAGTGATTCCCAAAGTGTGGGCCGTGGCCCCCTAGTGGGTCGTCTTGGTACTGCAGGTGGGCCGTGAGCGGTCATTAAAAAATAAAAAAATATGTTAAAAATCCTTGATTATTTAAAATAAGTTTTTAATTACTGTAAAATATTTATTATATGATTTATAAATCATTTAATAAAACAAACCAGGTGAGTGTTATTCTACTGTCATCTTAACTTAATATGACAAGTGTCACCTTATTAGTTGACCCCTAACATTAATATTGAAATGTAGCTTTTATTCTTGTCTGTTTAGTTTTTGTTATTGTAGACTATCACAATATATTTTATTTATTGATACTCCTTGTTCGTCTTCTCCTCCCAGTTCTCCTAGATTAGGGTAGGGGAGTCCATATCAGGGCCAGGCAGCAGTGACACACCCTCCTGTTGGCACGTCTGATATGGGGATGGCGTGTTTTTACCTCCCACATCTCCCATGGCTTCCACAATGCACCTCACAAGCAGAGCTCAAATACAGGGAATACAACAGCAGCCTCACAAAGCAAAAACTGCAACTACAATGATGACTGATGTTCCTACACCAAAATATCTATCCAATAGATCAGAAAGTGGACTGTCAACCCCAGAATGTTCTTTTAAATCGCTGGAGAACGCTTTAAGGCCCCTCAGGGCTTTAGTCAGGGAACCATCAGTGGTCTGTTCTGCAGCTTCTCCTGTGTTTCACTATTCTGGATCCTCTTCACGCTTCCCTGCAATAAAACTAGACTGAATTTAGTTTGAGGTTGTTAAAAACTCTCTCAATCACTCACACACTTCGACTATAACAGACTGTTTCCAAATTGGTATTTTTAGCCACTTTGTTTCAAAGGGATTAATAGACACGTCCATAGGAACTACGAGCCAGCAGAGCTGCTGCTAATGTTTATGATGTTTTTTACCATATTCTGCTCATAATAACATTACCAGAACCGTGTTTTCAGGACTAGAAGTCAGACCGGAGGATTAGTGGCATCTGTCAAAAAATATGTTGTGAAGAGGAAATTAACATTTCCAAGTCTCATTGTTCAATAAGAGCAGGTGATAATGGCAAAGTTGATGAGCCCCTTCCAGCAGCAGCTGTTCAAGGACCCATGTGTGGACTAATTCCTCCATCTGTGGACTCGTTCCTCCATCTGTGGACTCGTTCCTCCATCTGAGGACTCGTTCCTCCCTCTTTGGACTAGTTCCTCCATCTGTGGACTAATTCCTCCATCTGTGGACTAATTCCTCCATCTGTGGACTCGTTCCTCCATCTGTGGACTCGTTCCTCCATCTGAGGACTCGTTCCTCCCTCTTTGGACTAGTTCCTCCATCTGTGGACTAATTCCTCCATCTGTGGACTAGTTCCTCCATCTGTGGACTCGTTCCTCCATCTGTGGACTCGTTCCTCCATCTGTGGACTCGTTCCTCCATCTGTGGACTCGTTCCTCCATCTGTGGACTCGTTCCTCCATCTGTGGACTCGTTCCTCCCTCTTTGGACTAGTTCCTCCATCTGTGGACTCGTTCCTCCATTGGTGGACTCGTTCCTCCCTCTTTGGACTAGTTCCTCCATCTGTGGACTCGTTCCTCCCTCTTTGGACTAGTTCCTCCATCTGTGGAGTCGTTCCTCCATTGGTGGACCTGTCCCTCCATCTAAGGTCTCGTTCCTCCGTCTGTGGACTCATTCCTCCATCTGTGGACTCGTTCCTCCATCTGTGGACTTGCTCCTCAAGCTGTGGACTTGTTCCTCCAGATGTGGACTGGTTCCTCCATCTGTGGACTCGTTCCTCCATCTCTGTCCATCTTTCAGTCCGTGGTTCTCCTTCTTTGATTGTTTCATAGCTGTCAGATGTTCCTCTGCTTTTCTCAGTTTCTTTCTGCTGCTACGTTACTGTTTTCAGCTGCAGATTTTATCATCTTCAGTTTAAATTCTGCAGTAGGGATTTTTCTTTTTGGTGCCATATTTGTGTTCTCTCAGTCCTTATGGTTTACCCTTGTAACTTATTCAGTATCAGTGTTCAGTTGTCGTGAGTGTAGACGATGTCCTGTTGTTGTCATGGAGACATGGAGGATATTTTTGATATATATAAGTCACTACAAAATATAAGTCGCAGGACCAGACAAACTACTAAAGATCGATTTATAGTCCAGAAAATATGATAGTTGTGACATGCAGAGGACTGCGATGTTTATTACAATTTAAGTAGAGTTTTCTGCATTAACGTACCTTTGACACATCCGTACAACCTCTGGAGCTTCTCCACACCAGAAAACTCTTCTGTAGTGCAACTGTTAAAATGTCCCACAGACAGCAAAAACTGAACTAAAGACAGATTAAGACCAATTTTTTCACCTTGAAGAGTCAGGGAAAACAGAATATTAATATGAGATCAGAACCTCCAGACATCTGACCAATCAGAAAACAGTCAAGACAAGAGCATCTCATTGAAGGAAGTGGCGTTTTTCATGTTATTTTTCTTCATCATTCTAAAGTAACTACAAACTGTACAACTGCAGTTGAGATCTGATGAGTCTGAAGGTAGAAGAACCTGAGAGGAAAGAAAAATGACTTGAAATGCTCCTGTGATGTCCACTTTGATTCATACATTCTTCTTTATACAGGCAGAATTGAAGAAGAGAAACGAGAAAGACACCGAAGAGAGGAAGATGAGAGACGCCGAAGAGAGGAAGAGGAGAAACGCCGAAGAGAGATAGAGGAGAGACACCGAAGATTGGAAGATGAGGGATGCCGAAGAGAGGAAGAGGAGAAACGCCGAAGAGAGATAGAGGAGAGACTGCGAAGAGAGGAAGATGAGGGACGCCGAAGAGTGGAAGAGGAGAGACGCCAAAGAGAGGCAGAGGAGAGACTGCGAAGAGAGGAAGATGAGAGACGCCGAAGAGAGGAAGAGGAGAGACGCCGAAGAGAGGTAGAGGAGAGACGCCGAAGATTGGAAGATGAGAGTCGCCGAAGAGAGATAGAGGAGAGACGACGAAGAGAGGAAGAGGAGAGACGCCGAAGAGAGGTAGAGGAGAGACGCCGAAGATTGGAAGATGAGAGACGCCGAAGAGAGGAAGAGGAGAGACGCCGAAGAGAGGTAGAGGAGAGACGCCGAAGAGAGGTAGAGGAGAGACTGCGAAGAGAGGCAGAGGAGAGATGTCGAAGCGAGGTAGAGGAGAGACTTGGAAGACAGAAAGAGGACAGGAGGTTTCAGGAGGAGCTTGAAAAGGCCTTGAGGATCCAAGGGCAGATTTATAGGGAAAATTAGACATCTGCACAAAGACTCTCCGAAGGACTGGAGAGACTTCAGGAGGAGCAGAAGGTCAAAGCAACAACCCATCACCAGCAGCAGCACACTCAAGTTCTGCACTAGATCCTGGAAGATCATGGAGCTCACATCCAGAGGGACGAGGTAGGCTTAACTGGAGCTCGGTACTGGAAACTCAAAGTAGGGACAGAGCCGCAGCAGAAACTTGTCAAGGGTGGAGAGTTAGGTGTGGACAGTAGGGACATGTATCTACCAACAATCTGGACTGGCAGACTTGTTTCTACAAACGTAAAACAAGCTTGTTGACACTGTGTTCAGGTGAAGGTATATTTGCCATCTGTGCTTTCGTCTCTACGTGTCCACCTGACCACTCTTAGGAATGCTAGAATTTGATTGGCTAACTGGAATCATGCTCTATAATAGCAGTTCAGATAGGACCTGGTGATCTCTGAAACACCGTCACTGCTGTCCAGCGCTGGACTAAGCTCAACGTAAGGACGAGTGTGTCGTCAGAGAGTTTAACCAAGTACTTCATGTCAACTTCACAGGTTGACATGAAGTACTTGGTTAAACTCTCTCTCTCGTCCCTGCAGTGTGTGATAAAGTTATATTTTGGCCACAGGACTATGTAACGACCCCTAGACCTGTAACCTGCCAGACCAAGAAGGAGAAGCTGGTTTCAGCAAAGTCTTGCTTTCCTGAGCTGTACAGTATGAGTTAAAGGACCAAGCTGGGACTTTTTCAAAATAAAACCATCAGTGTCCTTCTATACCATCCCTCCATTGTGTTGCTAATATTAAGGAAAGGAAACTGCTCTCAAGCTCTGAGGACACAGAGGCCAAAAGTTACAGGACATGTTAGCTTTTGAATTGAAGGGGATGGCCAAAGAGGAGGACATGGGGACTGACCACAGAGACATCCGGACAGTACCGTGTTATGCTGTATTTAACCAGGTCTAATTTTTACTGTAGAGTTTGATGAATCAAATACTTGTTGATACTTGACATACTAATCGTAAGTGACTGAGTGATATTATCAGCTCACCTGGATGAGTTTAGTCTGCTGGGGCAGGTACACCTGCCTAGATGTTAAAGTACTGAAGCAGAGCTAGTTGAACCTGCTGAAGTTGTTTTAAAGATGTGATAACCTCTGCTGTGTCTGACTGAGGTTTAAATTTGTTTATCTTTTACAGAAAGTTACATTTGATCCTGACAGCACTCCCGATAATATTATGGGTGTCCTTGGACCTTGTACTAATATTATGCTCTTTGTGTTCTTCTTTTGGATAAAGCTTGCTGATATAGATGGAAAATTTGAAGAACTTTTGTCAGAATATGGAATCGCAGAGAATGGAAACTTAACGGACAAGCTGGAAGATCGGCTGAAGACTCTCCAAAATGAGCTGACTTTAAAATACCTGGAAGAGCACGAAATCCCTGCGGAGTCTCTGTGGGCTTTGGACCAGGTGACTGGATATGTGGATCTGTCCCTGACTGAGAGGTTCAGTGTTCTGGAGGCGCTGGTGAAGGTTACTCTGGAAGATGACCCGGATTTTGAGGATCTGACAACCAGACAAGACAAGAAGATTGAATTCCTCTTAAATCTGCAAGATCAGCTGCATGTCAGTAACCCGACACTGGCCAGACGGATTTTAGTAAATGTGCTACAAATCACCTCACAGCTGACCCAAGCAGGCAAGGAGAGCCTCGGTCTTATTCTCTTCAACAACATCTGGACACCAGAAGAAATCAAGCTTTTCATTGGTTGGGTGTCAAGCATGGATCAGAAAGAAGTGACACAGGTCCTCCACAAGGTGTGCACCTACAGGCTGAGCTGCGACGTGGCTCGCTCTGCACTGCAGTACTATGATCCTCTCAACTACATCCAGGACCATGTATTATATGAGGTGGACAAAGATATCTCCGCTGTCTTAGCTGAAATACAGGACAAGAACTACTCAAAGGATGTTGTATCACAACTGGGAGTTATTCTCCAGCATGTCCCACAGGTGTTGGCCGTATGTCAGAGTGTAGATATCACTGATGAGATGATTCAAGATGGGAAAAGAATGATGAGTTCCCTTGATTTTTCTGAGCCTCGCTCATACTGCGAGACTCTCAAGAAGATCCTGATTCTGCTGTCCAAAGCTGTGAAGAAATGCACCACATTCACCACCAGACGTGGTGAAGTAGTACCAGGCTACTTCCCCAGACTGACTCAGCTGGCCTCGCTGCTGCTGCTGCTGCTGCCTCAGGAAGGAACGAAACGAGGATGCCTCCTGGAAATTGGAACTGGAGAAGGAAAGACCTGCGTTTTAGCCATGTTTGCTACAATCCAGGCAACGCGAGGTACAGCGGTGGACATAGTGACAAGCTCTCCTGTGCTCGCCATCCGTGACCAAGAAGAGTGGAAAAAACTATACACCATGTTTGGTGTGACATCATCCACTGTACCACCATCACATCAAAAAGGGAGCTCAGTTGTGGATCACGACAAGTTGCTTGAGGATGCGTACAGAAAGAAGGTGGTCTATGGTACCGTCAGCACCTTTGCAGCAGATATACTGAAGCAGGAGTTTGAGAAGACAAACACTCGAGGGGACAGGAAGTTTGAGTGTGTGGTGGTGGATGAGGTGGACTACATGACGCTGGACAGTGGAGTTCAGGTGACCTTCCTGTCTCACCAGGCCAGTGGCCTGAGACATGTAGAACAAGTCCTGGCCAGCATCTGGGCCTTGGTGTCTGCCTGCCACCCAGTTGAGATGTTTGCATCAGGACAGATCCAGTGGACAACCAGAATCCTGTGTTTCCACAAAGCAGTAAAACAATCCGTGATTGGTTTAGAGTCCGAGGACATTTCAGAAAACGACATACTGCTGCTGGGTGCAGACAAGGGCTTTTATTCATCGCAGGACATTAACGAGTTCAACAAAGCCATGAGTCAAATGGAGAATGGAGCCTCTGAGGATGAAAAGTGGAAAACCATTGAGAAGATCATGGCTAAGGTTGGTCCAAGTGAGCAGTATGAACTTCTCTGTGAACTTCAGCGAAAAACAAATCATGGTGCAGTGGTAGACTGCTACTCACTCCTCAACAACAAAGCTCACGTGTACGAGAAGGACAACCCTCACAGTAAACCTGATGTCCAGCTGCTCCTGCTGCCGGATGGACGCACCTGTGAAATCATGTCCGAGAAAGAACTCATCGACACAACTGTTGATGCATTAAAACATAAAATCAAATATTCCAGTGAATATACCCTGGACTCCCTGAAGGACTCAGGGGGGTTTATTGTGATTCCATCCTTCTTGAAGGAATACATCGAGAAACAGTTACCTGTTTTTGCTGAAAATGCTCTGAAAGCTATCATGATGACTCTAGGGAGAGAGTACATGATTGACAGGTCAACTGAAGATGACAGAGCTACTTTCACTGAGCATCACCAGTACCACGCCGTCATTCCAGTGGACTTTCAGGCCAGCGGAGTGTTGGAGAAGAACAAGCGCTGGGGAGGTGGTCTGCAGCAGTTTCTGGAAATGAAGCACCAGCTGGCCATTTCACAACTGTCCACTGTCACCAATTACATGTCCAATATCCAGTTCTTTAAAAAGTACCTCCATGGAAAAGGTATCTTCGGCGTCTCTGGGACGTTGGGGGGCGAGGGCTGAAAAAGCTTTTCTGGAACGTCAGTACGAAACAGCCATTTATGTCATTCCAGCTCACCGCCTGTAAAAAGCTGGTGGAGCGTCCAGCAGTTCAGGTGACCGGAGGCAACGCTGAGTGGATCCAGGTCATCTGTGAAACTGCATGGAGAGCTGCAGACAGGGGCCAAGTCGTCCTGATCATCTGTGAGGATGTAAAAACTGCAAATGAACTGGAGACCAAAATGCATGTCCAAGAAAGACGGGCCCAATCAGATCACGATGTACACGATCAGCGAGAGGCACGACATTGAGAAGAAAAACTTCAGCCGGGGAAACATCATCATAGCTACTAACCTTGGAGGCCGTGGGACGGACATACATGTTGAAGAGGAAGTGAACGAGTGTGGAGGCCTCTTCGTGCTCCTCACGTACTTCCCTGGAAGTCAGCGCATGGAGAGACAGGCGTTTGGACGCACCGCCCGGAAAGGAAACCCCGGCATGGTCCAGATGATCCTCAGCCAGAACCAACTTGCAGCAGCGTACCAAGGTCACTCTGTAGAAACCATGAGACAACTCAGAGAGGAGAATGAGGTCAGCTGTCTGGACAGCATGGAGGGAAACGAGCTGTTTGAGATTGAAATGAAGGAACGTCTCTTCTCCATCTTCTGTAAATTTCTCTGTGACTTTGATGACAATTACACACAGGAAGATAAGACAGACATCACACAGAAGAGCTTCAGAGACATCCCAGAGTTTTTTAAGAGTTATCAGATAAAGTTTGATTATCAAACTGCCCTCAATGCCTTGAAAGAATCATGGGCTTTTTGGCTGATCTCCCATGAACAGCACATCAGCAGACACGACGATATGAACATGCTGAGCAAAGACCTTCGTAGACACTTGGAGAAAACTGAATTTCAGCTCCGTCACGGCAAAAGCAGCAACTTCTATGACTATTCTGAGTTGGCCAAAAGACGAACGGACATTCACCGCATCAAGAAGAAGAATGACTATGGAGCTTTGAAATACTGGCAGAAAGCTGCAGACTGTGATCCTTTCTACAGTGCTGTAGCACTTTACAACCAAGCTTACATCACCATGAACCTGAAGAAGGACAACTACATAACTGAAGCAACGAGCTTACTGGAGAAGTGCCGGACTGCAGTGGATGTTTACCTCTCAGAATCAACTAACACAATGATGTTTTGTAACTTGTCAGTGACAAAAGACTTCACACCGCACTACAGTATCAGAAATCTGCAGATCCAAATGTCGGCCAGGATGAACATCTTCAAGTCTTGGAAAGGATACATAGAGAGCGCTCTGAAATGTCTTAAACAAATCAAAGGTAGCAAGGGTGAGGCCATCATAGAGGAGTCTAGTGTCTACAGTCTTTCAGCAAACAAAGACCCCATCACCACAAAGGAATTGGTCACCCTCGATGAGAACGGCCTCTGCATCGTGTTTGAGGTCAAAAAGAAGCCAGAGTTCCCCATCGATGCCCTTCTTTGCTGTGGTCTGGGTCTTCTCCAAGTAGCAGCAGGTGTCCTTGTTTGTGCTCTGTCGTATGGCAGCGCCAGCCATATTGGGCTTGAACTGATCTGTGGGGGAGTGTCCGACATGATCGATGGGTTCAGAGGTATGATCCAGGGAGGGTTTGACTGGGCTCAGTGGGCGATCTCCAAAGCCATCAGCATCGGGGTGTCTCTGGTCTTTGGTGGACTCAGCAGGATCAGGAAAGCTGCAAGTGCCGTAAGAACTGGGGCAAGAGGCCTGATCACCGGGGTGAAGGGTAGCTCTACATTCATGGTGAAACAGTGTTTTAAACAGGCAGGAAAGTATGCTGTTCAGGAAGTGGGGAAGTGGGGAAGCAAGGATGCATGGCTGCTCTCAGCTATGCTGCTGATGTGGGACTGAGAGCTTTTTTCAAAAAAGTTCTGGAGGACTTCTTCAACAACAAGGTGTCTTCAATGATAACGAGCTAACAGTGAGCTGGATAAGGTCCTCACAGACTTCATCTGCTCAGGAGTATCAAAGACAGCCGTGGAACAACAGTCTACCGGCTTGATAATTGAAGAAATCAGTGAGAAACAAATGCGTCAGTCAGTGCGTGAGATAACAACAGAAGTTATTCCCAGTTTAACGATGGGATGTACCCAGTTTTTCCAGGTTCAGAATGTTATGTCTAAACTCTGCGGTGCCATGGTACAACACATAGAGGACAAACGGATTCAGGAAGGACTTCAAGCTGTGATAAAGGCTTTAGAAACGACTACATACGTCACACAGTTAATCCAGTCCTTTCCCACGGAGCTCGTCATCAACCAAAACTTTGTTCCTCAGCTGTTGAAAACCTTCAGTCATCTATCAAAAGGAAAAGATGAGCAGGATGAGAGACGCCAACTTCCAGACGTGAAACGTCTCAAGAACGAATTCATGAACATCATTGCAGAGAGCGTTTCGCGCTCATTCGTTGAGTCGTGTTCGGGGCTCCTGTCCTCCCTCACAACCAGGATGTGCGCGCAACAAATCAACAGTGCGGCTGGTTCTGCTGTCAGCAACTTACTGGGCCGGGCCGACACCCAGAGTTTCTTTGACAACCAGGTGTACAAAAATCAGCTGAAGGAGGCCGGTCGGCATTCAGCTGTGGCCGTGTCAGAGGCCAATGAGGACTTGGATCGTTACATCGAGGAAATCGGTGACGTGGACCGCCCTGCTACATCTCTGGACATCCATGTCCTCACTGAAAGTGGCGCTCTTGACGGCAGAAGTGTCAGAGTGATTACCGTTCGACCAACATGGAAACAAGCTTACCGAGGACTACTATCAAGGCAAGAAGAGCTCTGCAGACGACATTGTGCTCCGACTGAAGAAGGAACCAGAACCTTTCACATCAGTGAGTAACCACTATTCATTATTTTGTCTCTGTATCACACAATATTCACGGCACACAGAAATGGTTCTAACACTGACATCAACGGTGAAGCTCATTTCAAACTGAGACTGATTTCTAAGTTTGGGCGCGTTGATAATGACCAGGATAGTACCTTGATGCACTTCACTCAGTTTTGAGTCAGAGCTGAACTTGGTTTCTATTCTCCAAGGAGATCAGAGATGGAGCCAAATAATGTGGATATCACCTAATACAGCCATTCCCAAACTTCAGAATACCAAGGCCCAATTTGAAATGTGAAAAATTTGCACGACCCACCGAAACCTTTAATCACAACTATGATCAACATACAGGACAAGAAGCTATGTTCCGATGTAATGTAAGATGTCAACAAATATAGGTAAAACTTGTCATATTAAGTTAAGATGACAGTAGAATTACACTTAACTAGTTTGTTTTATTACTTTTAAATGTTTTTTTTTTATTTGTGTCATGAAGATTTTACAGTAATTAAAAAATATAAAAAAAAAAAAAAATCAAGGATTTAAAAACCGTTTGTTTCATTTTAATGAGCTCTCACGGCCCACCTCCAGTACCACGACGGCCCACCAGGGGGCCGCGGCCCACACTTAGGGAATCACTGACCTAATATATACATTTCTATAACTCTTATGGTTATTATACACATGGTTATTTAATTTATCGTCCCTGATGACTGATTTATTAGCTGTCAGCTCTGTAAACATGTCAACTCTTATCTGTCCACCTGCTGAAACCGTTAAAACTCTGGTAGATGGTCAGGGAAACATCACACCAGTAAAACGTTTGTCATTTGTTCAAGACACAAAGATCTACATGAAGAGTGGAGCTCTTTAACGTAACTGTGGTTTCCTGAAAACAAAAACACACTTTCCTGGTGACGTAGTTGAAAACGTGCCGGTCCTGCTGCAGAGAAAACCTGAGTTTTTAACGTCCTTCAGACCAGGACATGTTTCCATCTGTCATTTTCAATTTGTGTGTTTATCTCTAATAGGAATCAAAGATTGTTGTCAAAGATGAAGGACAAGATAACTGGCCAGCAGACGGCCCACTCTGGACATTTTGAGATATTAAACAAAGATGGTTCTGTGACTCCGGTCCATTCAGAGAGTCAGAACTGCCTGTATCACGCTGTCGTCCAGGCCACCGGCACAAACCCAACAGAGCTGAAGCAGAAGGCTGCCGACCTTCGGGAAGTGGTCAAAAATTCAGTGAGTTTGTTCCAGGCAGGAATAATCTGCATGTCCTTGATGTCAATGATTACGACGCTGGTATGAGTGAAATTAAAGCTTTAACAGGAAACCTGACAGTCATTGAGTCACGATGAACTCCTGCAGATATTCAAGCATGACTCAGTCTGGTTTCTTTTTCATTCTTTAAATTTTTCTCTTAATTGTTGTTAAATAAATAATAAGGGCTGGGCAAGTTAACGCGTTATTATCGCGTTAACATATTAATTTATTAATCCGACATTTATTTTATCGCGTGTTAATGCATGTTGCTCACGTGTTTTTGTTTTGAAAAGTCTGTTACTGGTTGCTGCGGAACCGGAGGAGAATTTGCATCTAAACATGGAGAAAAGCTAAAACAGACATGGAGAACGGTAAAAATCCGTGTACTTTAACAGTTCAGGTAGCAACTCAGGTAGCAATATTAACAATTCTGTCTGAAAAAGAAAAAATTCTGGACTGCAACAAAACTTTCACGTCATTCCTCCATGTTCCATCAGATCTGCTCCATGTGTTCACTGTCCTGCTGTTCTCCAGCTGGTTACTGCAGTGTGGCTCCATCTAGTGGCACAGATGTGTAATGACAACAGAAAGTCTGTACCTTGATTATAAAACAAAGCCATTTCTAGGTCACGTAAACCAGAATTTTGCAAGAATTTTTCAGTGGCCTGAAAAATTGAAATATAAAAAAACAGGCTTTTTTTTTGTGTTAGATTAAAAAAACTGGGGGGAAAAAAAAGTCACATTTTAATTTTTTTTAATTTTTGATTGACAATCGAAAATGGAAAAAAAAAACCAAATGATGCACAGATAATTACGCATTGGTAAAGTTACTGAGCTTTTACGTGGACATTTTCATTTTAAAGTTCTCCCAGACGGAGGATTCAACAGAAACAAGGTTATTTGTAACAACTGACAAGTTGAACTCCCCGTTAAAAGTTTCTGCTGTTACCTCAGAAATTACCTGTTTTAATGTTCTGATTGTGCTGAGACACAATCACTTTTGTTGAATTTTGTTTGACTTTTTTTTTTTTTTTGGCAGTGGCAATAAGCTTAATTTTATTTTACATTTTTTTAAGATGAGATTTACATTAAATATGTGTTACTGACAAGTGCTGATGTTAAAAGTGTTTGAACAACAAATGTTATGACACTTTAGTTCATTTGGCAGCAGAACATTTAAATAAAAAGTGACTTTTACACTACTTTTGAATTCATTATTTGATTTCGCGTATATAATGCGATTAATCGTGATTAATCAGGGGAATAATGCGATTAATCGCGATTTAAAAATTTTAATCGTTGCCCAGCCCTAAAAGTAATGGAACATTGCTGTCCATTTCAGGTAGTATTTGTCTGATATTAAGACCTCCAGTTAACGATTAACGTTTCAGAAATAAATAATGTCTGAAGGAAACAAATATTAACTGTTTAAAACGGAGGATTGTCCTGAAGTTGAGCCGTTATCTCTCGTTCCTGCTCAGCTTCAGCAGAACAAGTCCAGATATGGAGCGATGCTGAAGCTGCAGAGAGGATACGAGGAAGCAAACATGTCAGCCGGCAGGTACAGCATCATGGGAGGAGGACAAAAGACCCAACAACAGGCCAAAGAAAACTATCAGAAGATGTTAGAGGAACTCGGGACTGAAGCTTTACCTGAAGAACTTGTTGACCAGATCAAGAAACTCAACCTGGGTCTGGTTGGAAAGAGAGATGAGTGAGTTATTTTAATAACTGGATATTCTCCACGTTTGAGAAGCAGCAGATAAATATTTGACTATAACGGTGTTAAGAACAGGCAGTTGGGTTTTTAATTCCACCAGTTATTGAAAAATAAATGATGAATAATCATTACTGATTTTCATAGTTTGTATTACTAACCCCACCATCACCACAGCTGTCACCATCAATCAACTTGTCCTTTCATTCATCACTTTCCTGCATCTTTTCCCTCGTAAAGTAAAGTAAGTCTGATGATGGAAATGTTTTCTAAAGTGTCAGAGGTCTCCGGAAGGAGACGAGATCGATGGACAGGAGTGATGACGACAGGAGCAACGTCTGGCCGGTGGAGGCGGACCACATCCCCCCCAAGTTCACCATGAAGGAAATATGTGCAGCGTTGAAGTCTGGGGGCAGATCCACAGAGTCTCAGGAAAACCTGTCAGGACTTCTTCGCATCATGGATAAAAGTGGGAACAAAGGTCTTTGCATGGAGGTCCGGAGAGAAGATCACAGGCTGGCTCTGACCACCGGCAATTCCCATGAGGCCAAGGCCGTCAGGTCAGAGTCTCTCTGTTCATGTAGGAGCTTTATTAAAATGTCTTCTCCATGGAAAGCTGAGTTTCTTCTCTTCTCATGTGTAGGAATAAGCTCACTGATGTTGGTGTCACCGGTGATGTTGTAAAACTGATCAAGATGTCACTGCTTGCAGCCAATCCAGTGATATCAGAAGATCTCAGAGGTAACAGAACCTAAAGTTGGTCAGCTGATCATTACACCTACAACTCCCCAAAAACTATTCATCCATTTCATCATTTCTTTGATTTGATTTCTTTGCCATCAACTGATGATATTTTTAATAGGGCTGGGCAATGATTAAAAATTTTAATCGCGATTAATTCGCATGATTTCCTTGATTAATCGCGATTAATTGCATTGTTTAGGCAAAATCAAAAACGAAATTCAAAAGTAGTATAAAGGTCACTTTTATTTAAATGTTCTGCTGCCATATGAACTAAAGTGCCATAACATTTGTTGTTCAAACACTTCAGCACTTGTCAGTAACATATATTTAGAGTAAACCTATAAAAAATAAAGTCTACCAACAGAATCCTGAGCCACAGTCAGAACATTAAAACAGGTAATTTCTGAGGTAACAGCAGAAACTGTTACCGAGGAGTTCAACTTGGTTACAAATAACCTTGTTTCTGTTGAATCCTCCGTCTGGGAGAACTTTCAACATGAAAATGTCCATGTTAAAGTTCGGTAACTTTACCAATCCGTGTATCAATCGTTCTTTCCATTTTCAATTGTCAATCAAAAATTCAAAAAATTAAAAATGGACTTTTTATTTTGATTTTCGTTTTTTAATGTAACACAAAAAAAGAAAAAATGCCTGTTTTTTAATATTTCACCTTTAGACTTGGTTCAAAAATACGGAAATGAAAAAACGGGCCACAGGACTAAATTTGTTTTTAATATTTAATTGTCTGGTTTATGTGACCCAGTGCAGCAGTTCGGGTAGCATGGCGGCGCTGGAATCACATACAGTGATCCCTCGCCACTTAGCGGTTTGAGTACCGCGGTTTTAGTGCTTCGCGGATTTTTTTCAGAAATATATAATATAATTTAAACAAATTTTAAAAATCGCGGAAACATCACAGGATGTTGTGCGCGTTCTCTCACAGTGAAGAAATGCTGTGAGCCAGCCTTTGAGAATGTGGCCTTATGGGTAATGTAGTGTGTGTCGTGGGACGGCAGAATGAAAACGATGAAAAGTGTAGTGAGCATCAACAGCAGCCCAGCGTGTATAGATTTACATTCTCTGTTAACTGACAGGAGCCCAACAATACAACCTGTGTGATGTTACAAGTTCCTGCAGTGCCAGAATAAAGTGCTCGTTCCATGCAGAGAAAACCAGACTGTTTGTTTTGTTATTGTTAGCGTGTTAGCCGCTAATTATGAAAAATAGCACAATACCAGCGGTTTGTTTACTACGGTTCAGGGACCAGAGGCTGTGAAGGTAACAGAAAGACCACAGTTGAGCCTTTGTCTTGTTTCGCTACTTTTGTGGGGTTTTTAAACATATTTTAAACACATTATTGAGGCTCGGGGGGCTCCGGCTCCAGATCGTGGATTTTGATTGTCGTGGGGGGGGCGCCAGTCCCCATTAACCACAAAAAATAAGGGATCACTGTACTATAATATTTGGAATATTGTTGAAATCTGAATGAAAACTCATCTTATATATAGATGAACCAAAGCCTCTCCAGCTCTGTCTTCTCTTCAGATCATGACGAGCATTGCAGGACACCCATCTGCTGTTGAATAAGTCCTTATTCCAACTACCGTATTGGGACGATATTTTAATCTAGAAGTCATATTCTCAAAAATAGGGGTCGTTTTATAATCGAGGACGACTTTCTGTTGACTTTCTGTTTCCGCCAGCAGGACGGTGAACACATGGAGCAGATCTGATGGAAAATGGAGGAATGACGCGATCGTCTTGAACAAAAGGGTTTAAAAGTTTTGTTGCAGTCCAGATTTTTTTTCAGACTGAATTGTTAATATTGCTACCTGAGTTTCTACCCAAACTGTAAAGTTCACGGACTTTTACCGTTCTCCATGTCTGTTTTAGCTTTTCCCCATGTTTAGATGCAAATTCACTTCTGGTTCCGCAGCAGCCAGTAACAGACTTTTCAAAATAAAAGCATGTGAGCAACATGCGTTAACGCGAGATAAAATAAATGTCGGCGTTAATAAATTGATCAGTTAATGTGATAATAACGCGTTAACTTGCCCAGCCCTAATTTTTAAATATATTTTTCAGTTAATTTTCATTTTCATATTTCAGACCTGCATCACCTTCTAAAAAACTCAGGATGGTAAAGTTTTTAGTAATTTGTAACGTTTCCGTTCCTTCTCAACACAACACCGGATTCATTGTTAGCAGTCAGTCTAAACAGCTTGTCTTTGTGGTGGGAGGAAACCTGAAATGATCCTGAAATGATCCAGGACCATCTGAACCTGAGGATCAAAGAGACAGGTTGAAGATGCTCAGAGCATCATGGGAGTCCTCCCAGCAGTCTAGACGTCTATCAGCAGAACTAAGAGATGACTACAGAGGTAGAAGCTTCATTAAAGACTCACCTTCAGCTATCTGGACCGAGGCTGGAAGTTGGTTCCATCATAGAAGAGCCTGATAGTTGAAGGCTCTGACACCCTTTCTAGACCTCCAGACCAGCAGGGAGACCTGCATTTAGGGAGCAGAGTGTTCGACCAGGGCAGTACGGAGCTATGAGGGGTTTAGATATGTTGGAGCTTCATGGTTCAAGGCTTTGAATGTGAATGTGATTCTAGATTTCAACTCTACTGTTGGATCATTACAATAATCCAGACTAGAGGGAACAAAGACCTGGATTCATGTTTCTGCATCTTCTTCAGTCAGGACGTTTCTAATTTCCTTGATATTAGAAAATGAAAGAAAGATAACTTTGTGAACCGTTTATATGAGAGTTAAAAGACAAGTCTGATCAGAAATAACACCCAGGTTCCTATCAGCAGAGCTAGAATAAGGAAAATGGGATCTAAATTAACTGTATTAATCAAGAGTGCCTCCTGGAGGTGTTTGGGACTAATTACAATAACTTCAGTTTTATCTAAATTCAGAAGCAGGAAATTAACAGTCATGCAGTCTTCACACGAATTCATCCAAGAAGGCTATTGATTAGCCTCAAGAGGTCATCTGCCTAACAGTTAAAGCTGATATGATGTTTCCTAAAGGCAGTATATGTGAGGAGAAAAGTATGGGTCCAAGAACAGAACCCTGTGGTTCTCCACAACTGACCCTGGTACAATTGGAACAATCATTATTTACTTGGAGAAACTGGAACCATTTTAATGTGGTTCCTCTAATTCCAACAACCTGCTCCAGTCTGTCAATAAGAATCCGCTGATCAATAATGCTGAAGGAGGTCCAGGAGAACCAGAACAGAGACAGGTCCACTGTCAGAAGACATGAGAAGGTCATCAGCGGTTTCTGTACTATGATGAGATCTGAATCCTGATTGAAGCTCATCATTTATATTGTTTCTACAAAGAGTCTTTTAGCTGATTTACAACAACTTTCTCAAGAGTTTTGGAAATAAAAGGAAGGTTGGAAACAGGAAACAGACTCTGCAGCTCTGCATCACACCGGGACACAAACCTTCTAGCTGAGTCTACTGGGGTAGTAAAACTAGAGTCTCCTCTCCACAGGAGCTGGAACTGTGTTCAGGCCATTATTATACCATCAGTCAGAGCGACTGCATGAAAGGATTCATTAAATAGCAAGTATCAACTCGAAATATAATTCTGTTTTTTTTAAATCTGTGAATTCTCCAGGAAGACGACTCAACACGGAGAGGATGACGAAGCAGTACTACAGCGTTGGGAGCAGAGGGCTGGTGGACGGATACTGCAGGATGGGCGTCATTGATGAGGGACAGAGGAAAGATCTCAGCAGCTGGGTCGACACTTCCCTCTACTCCAACAAAACACAAGAATATAAAGACCTCAAAGATGCACTGAAAAATAGAAATAATAGAAATTAACCAGGTGAAAGAGCCACATGTGATAAAGATTGTCCATGAAATCAAAGTGATCAGGATGTGTCCAAGCAGCCGCTTCACTGTTGAGCTAATACAAGTTTGTTGATCAGGTTAGTTCTCCAGAAACGTCTGTGTGCCTTTACTAATTACAGCTTTAGCAGATAAATAATGTTCTTAAATGTGACTTATTACTGCTGTGTTTCAGCTCTTAATGTGACCATGAAATGTTTGTGTTTGTTAATGAGCGTCTACCTTCTGCTGCATGAAGATGATTCACCTTTCCTCAGGTGTTTGGTACCAAACACCTGAGGACTTCCAGGACTTCCAGGACTTCCAGGACTTCGAACATCCAGGACTTAATGTCATTAAGACACCCTTGAAGTTTAGCCAAAGGTTTTGTTTCCTCTGGTTTCATAGATAAGTACAGCTGCGTATCATCAGCGTAGCAATGAAAGTTTATGCCGTGGCTCTGGATAACTTTTCTATATAACTAGCCCTTCAAGCAATCTGTAAATCGTTATATGGGAGAACTGTTGTGCTTGGCGGAGGTCAGCGCCAAGCACAACAGTTCTCCTCGTTTCCTCCACAGCAAACATCTGGATGAGATCATGCCACAGCTGTACAGACATCATCTGGCCTTAAGAGAATAATAACGTATGAAAGCACTACAGTGATGCATAATCGAGAGGTAGAGCCGGTTGTGCAGTCCACATGTGACTGGGTGGACGCGCAATGACGCGATTTGGACGCGCTCTTTTACACGCCGACATGCCGGTTGCGCTTTCCACAAACTCGGTATCTTACGTTACCGGTATCTCGCAGATTTAGGATACCCGCATCCTAACGCATCCTAACCCCGCGATCGCAAGATACCGAATTTGTGGAAAGCGCAAGAGACACGCCCATTGCCGCGCCCACAATGTGAGTAAGGGAGTCAGCATATTGGGTGGCAGCTTTAGGGAGCGGAAGATTGCATTAGCGGTTGGCGGAGGTTCCTAAATCAGCAATTTTCGGGTAGTGGATAGTGGGTAGCGGCTAGCGGGAGGTGTAAGATCGGGCCCTATATACCCACAGTGAACGTGACAAACGCATTTGCTTTATGACGTATTTGATGTGACGTCACACAGCTGCTGCTCGTTTTAAATGGATTTCTATATAAAACTACAGCAAAACTAATAAAGTAAGAAAATAAAAAACAAATTAAAGGAAAGTGTGTTCGTTCACTTACTTTTTCTTTCCCGTACACCACGATGCAATTCTTCGGATTTTATATTTATCCAAAAAAAAAAAATTAAATCACATGACCCGACGTGAGCAGCAGCGGGTCACGTGATTCACGTCAACAACTAGCGCAGTCATTACTAAAGTGTGGGCCGCTGCTCCCTGGTGGACCGTCGTGGTACTGCAGTGGTCATATCTATGACATGACTTAAAAAAACGTTTAGAAGTAACAAAACAAATCAATTGTCATCTTAATATGACAGGTCATTTTTCTTTGTTGTGTCAGTACTGAAACGTCGAATAAGTATATTGATTTATTGATCTATTGTCATATTTACAGTATTAGAATGTTCTGCATGAATGTAATGGCTCTATTGTTGTATTATTTAGGTAATTGTTATATGCTAAACAATTAGGGGCTGGTATATTAGGGCCATTTCCGTATGTTTTGTTTGATTCATTATTATTCTTAATAATACTGTAGGTTAGGGACAATGAAATAAGTAATGGCCCTAAGTTTATAGTGTAGTTTAGTTTAGTTTAACTGTAAATGTTTATATGATGAGGTCCTCCTCCCAGGAAATGACATATATAGGAGCGAGGGACAGGTCAGCTGATGTGACAGGGGAGAGACGTATTGTTTTTGGACTGCTCTCTTTTTCATTTACAAGCTCCAGTATAGGCTTAAGTTGACCAATGTTTTTGTTATGGACACTGCATGATCGAGAGAGTAATAAATCTCTGTTCAGTTCAAGCCAGACAGTGAGTGTTTTATTGGAGCGCGTCAAGACCGCAGGTCTCCTCTGAATTAGGAAGGCGGCTGGAAGACAATAAGGCCGCCACAACAACTGTCAATTAAACCGTGGAGTGAAGAAGAGTACTGCGCCGCAGGTACATTTGTTTGGACAAACATAACGATAACCACAAAGATTGCTCATAAGGGTTTTATTTAAGAGCTGATATCTTACCATTTTCCATGGTTTTCTTGATTATAACCTAAATCACTTAAGTTTTTACATCAATAGCTATGGCGTTGTACTGCCAAAAACACTGATTTTATGCATTCAGTGTTTTCTTTTCTGTCTTTTTTAGTCACATGATGACGTTTAGTGGTACCAGGTATTAAAATGAACAAGAAACTGAAGAAAAAATGGTGGTCTAATAAATTTTTCCATGACTCACTCTATCTATCTATCTATCTATCTATCTATCTATCTATCTATCTATCTATCTATCTATCTATCTATCTATCTATCATATATTTATAATATATTTTTTTAATATTTATCATTTTGCTTTGTCCAACACTTCTAAACCAAAACTGTCCATGATGGACTTAAATAGATGTTAAACATTTTTACTTTTTACCTGATGGTTACGTTTGACAAATGTATGGTAAAGTGATATCATACTTGATAAAGTACTGTAATACCAATAATAATGATAACAGTCACAATATTATTATTATTTTGTTCACAGTTGTATCATATCTTAAGGTTTTTTATTTTATTTTTAGTACTTCACCTTAGAACTGTAATTCAACCATTAATAATAATAATAATAATAATAATAATAATAATAATAATAGTAAGCAAATTACTAAACCAAATTTATCTACAGACACAGTATATATAGATTAGTATGAAATATAGTTATTTCTTTTGTATTCAGCAAAGTATTGTTCATATTAATTGAATAATATTTACATTATAATATCTTTAGTATAATACCAAATTAATTTAGTATTCAGGAAATGCCAAACACATTTTTCTACTCCCGGCAGGTTTATTGCAAAAATACTTTTATAAAAAAAAAAAAATAAAATAAAATAAAAACTTTTATCTTCCGGTTCTGGTGTGTTTTTGTTTCATGATGTTTTCATGACTCGAGAAATAATATCCATTCAAGTTTAAGCCAGACAGTGATTTTTTTTGGTGATTTTATGTTGCGGAGTCGCAACATAAATTTAAATTTTAACGGCGCTGCTTGAGTGTACCCGTTGCTATGCAACCGTAAACAGCCATAGAGCCAGGCTCGTTCGCGGCTGTAACGTACATGGTGTCGGTCGGTTTTACAGGAGATTTTCCGTTGGTTCGACTCGAAGAAAACAACAAAAAAATAGACGGGAAAACGGATTAACTGTCAACAATGGCGACACGGAACAAAAAAATGCCGTTCAAGGCACAGAAAGCGGAGGCTCGGCGTCAAAAGCAACCAGCGGGTAGGTAGGGTTGACAACTCCCTGAAGCTGGAAAGAGGGACATTTTTAGGACGGGGGGTCGGGGGGGGGGGGGGGTCCTCCCCCAGAACATTTAGGGTTTCTTAGATGCAATTTCCTGCATTTTAAGGCACTGAAAAGACCCTACCCATGCCAGATATGATGATGTTTTCTTATCCAGTCCAATCCTACTAATTTCAGGATAATTTTGTGAAATTAAATATGTATGTTGTACACAACTTGTGTGCAACATGGGCCGGGCAGTTAGCTTTTAGAATGCCATCGTTTACGCTGGTGAGCAATTTGTAGACAGAATGGTGCCTTCTGAAGTTAACATTTGCATTGTCGGTGGCATATGGGTCATTCCACCTCAAATCAGCAGATTAGAAAAAAAATTCCCGCATGACCATCTCTGATTTGCTTGATTTTTTTTTCTTTTGAACTTTGACTATAATGTAGTAACTTTGTGCAATATTAGCCTGGTACTAGCAATAACTTCGGATTTATAAATTTTTGAAAAAGTGCCCGTACGGCCATTTTCGTGACATTCCTAACGCTTTTAAAATTATTACCATTTTTGAGGGGCTGTATCTTTGAAACCGTACAAGCTAGAGAGCTGATTTTTTTTCATGCTGTTAGTCCTGTATGTGCACTCTGTATGAGGTCAGTTTCAGGTGTTTATTCATTGCTGTTTGTTTTAAAATAAATTTCAAACATCCAAAATAAATTTCACTCGCTTTGTGCGGTTCACATTTCAAGTCCCCATTTGGAGCCCTTGTAATAGTAGCTGAGACTTACTTTTTTTGTTGAACAATCTCCTTCTCTTATAGAATAAAAATGCATAAAGAATTTGCAGAAACAATTGTATTTTAGTTCTTATATGACCCAGCAAAATACGAATTTCGCATTTTATTGTCGATATTCAATTGGCAATTGACAAAATATGACAAGATGTACCAAAAAACTAAATATACTACCAGAAAGGTAATGACAATATCTGTTTATATACAAAGTTTCAAGTTGGTACTAAGTCTCTAAGTTACCTAGAAAAAATTCTTAAATCGAGCATTTTTGCCATTTTTCGAATCATTGAGAACTTGTAGAAAATCACCAGAGAAAGTTTTCAATGTACATTTCAGTATACAGCTGTACTTCTCTGCATTGTATTGTCTTGTCTGGACATGTTTGCTGATCTCAAATGGAAAAGGCCTTTCAAACAAAATAGTTTGCTGCATGTTTTATTCCTCCCTGTCCATGCTGTGTGAAAGTTTGGTGAATGACTCAAGCAAAAGTGTTTTGTTATTTATACTAGATAAACATGATCAATTGTGTAGCAACATTACCAGTACTGGTAGTGCTATGCTGAATTGCCACAGCTGAGGTTTTAACATATTAATAAATGTGTAAATATAGAACTTATAGTAACACAAGTGCCTTGGCCTTCAGTGCATGACATCATGCTTATGTCATCAGAAAATTCAGTGAGCTGTTCAGTTGATCAATAGCCATTGTAGACCAAGCTTCAAAACTGAATGCAGTGAATGTGAAATCTTTAAAGATGACAGAGAACTTGGATACTTGTACAATTGGGAAAAAAATAACTTTGTTCAGAACAGGATTGCCATAAACTGGACTTTGTCAAAAGTCTGAAACGGTCAGTATAATTTTGGTTTTATTATGTGCCAGCTTGATGTTCATTCCTTTATTCATATAATTAAGTGATGCAGGAGTAGTGTACAATATCTCATATTATCATAATTATTTTCTTACAGTCCCAAAGAGTTGATCAATGTACAGGATTTATCTGAACATGACCGAGAAATGCCGCTTCACAGGTGTGGATTTGATGGACTCCCATCAGAAGCAAACATCTGTCTGCATCACAAGAAAAATATGCCTATAGTTTTTGCATTATTGTATTATTAACCAAATTTTTTTTTTCTGCAATTCAATTTGCAACCCTTAAAGTTGATTTGGAATGGTCTCTACAGCACTCCATGGAGACTTGCAGGTGGGCCTATGCTTGTACTTGGGTCTACAAAAAGAAGTGCTGCCGAGACTTTTGAACTTGTCACTCTCGATTATTATCAACCATCACTTTCTGCAGCTAAATGTTTTTCTTCACTGATCCTCATTCCATATCAAGATTCCATATCAAGATATTTGCCATTTGTGAAATTTAAAGTTCTGCACACAAAACAAGCATATTCTTGAAATTTTCCGAAAAATGGCAAAAATGCTCGATTAAGAATTTTTCCTAGGTAACTTAGAGACTTAGTACCAACTTGAAACTTTGTATATAAACAGATATTGTCATTACCTTTCTGGTAGTATATTTAGTTTTTTGGTACATCTTGTCATATTTTGTCAATTGCCAATTGAATATCGACAATAAATGCGAAATTCGTTTTTTGCTGGGTCATATGAGAACTAAAATACATTGTTTCTGCAAATTCTTTATGTATTTTTATTCTATAGAGAAGGAGATTGGTTCAACAAAAAAAGCAAGTCTCAGCTACTATTACAAGGGGTCCAAATGGGGACTTGAAATGTGAACCGCACAAAGCGAGTGAAATTTATTTTGGATTGTTTGAAATTTATTTTTTAAAACAAACAGCAATGAATAGACACCTGAACTGACCTCATACAGAGTGCACATACAGGAAACAGCATAAAAAATCAGCTCTCTAGCTTGTACGGTTTTGAAGATACAGCCCCTCAAAAAATGGTAATAATTTTAAAGCATTAGGAATGTCACGAAATGGCCGTTTGGGCACTTTTTCAAAATTTATAAATCCGAAGTTATTGCTAGTACCAGCTAAATATTGCACAAAGTTACTACATTATAGTCAAAGTTCATAAGAAAAAAATATCAAGCAAATCAGAGATGGTCATGCGGGTAGGTCCTGTTGAATTGAGGTGGAATGACCCATATGCGGTGATGTTTTCAACATTAAGACCATATGTGTCCAGACAGGAAAGGAGAGCCTTATGTGTGCCATTCGCAAATGTTTTCGTAGAAATCCAACAACTTGGACATCACGCCATCCGACGCGGAAAAGTAGCTCACACACACTGTAAACATTTTTCTGTTGCCCTTGTTAGAGGCGTCGCTAGCGAGTGAAAAATAAAGGGGCTCACCATCACCTGAAGAAAGATCGGAGACTATTTTCCCCACAGTGCTTGGACCCAACACATTCATGGTGATCATCTCTGCTTTGGTTCTTCCCAACTGCATCTTCTTAGCGACACTCGAGTCTTGAAATAAAGCCCCGTTTAATTTTACGGTGCAGTCAGCGCTGTTATAGCTGTGGCCGTGTTTCATGGTGTGGTATATTTAGGACACCTCGCTTGCAGAACTTTTGTCAATTTCAGCAGTAGATGCGGCGAAGAATGAAGTGATGTTGCTTGCTCCTTTAGCTAGCACAGCCTTTTTATGACACTCGGTGTCTTCATGGCGGGATGAGTCGTGCTCGCCACCATGGCCAATCGATATCTCGCGGCGGCATAAAGTACAAAATGCTCTTCTAGGGTCTGTAGTGGCTTTAACCCACGACCTTTTTGTTTCCCATTCCTTGTTTTAGCTGCAAAGCCTCTTTTTTTAGCTGGTTCATCCATTTCCCTCAGTAAACTTCACTGATTACAACCGTCTCCCATAGCAACGTATACATGCAGGTTGACGTAGCCAATCACAGTTCCCTGATCAGAATGTGTCATCATACACCAGTCTGTTATCATTGGACAATATACTTTGTAAACATTGAGTTTTGGGGCATAGTAGCCTATCAAAACTCCCTGTTTAGAATCACCAATCAGCAGTCTGTCACTGGACGAAATGCTTCATAAACATTCCATTAAAAAATGCTGTCAAGACTATGATTGAAATGCGGGACGAGAGCAGTTCTTCACGGGGCAAATAAAATTCACCTAAAAAACGGGATGTCCCGGGCAAATCGGGACGGTTGGTAACCCTACGGGTAGGTGAGCGTCACGGCAGCCGTGACGTCACGGCGAAGGACGCGTGCTTGATGAGACGAAACAGGTGGTTCAAACTTAGACGTTTTTAGGGACAGCTGCTCAGACCAAGAGACACTTGTTTACAATATAATATGACATAATATGATATAATATAATATCATATAATATCATATAATGTAATATATCTTGATTTAATTACAGTCATTTAGTCCTACAACCACAAAATCACGGACATGCTTCTCTAAATCGCTGCTTTTAAACTTAACAACTCCTTGAAGTAAAATGTCTTAAAATCGCAACTATCTACAAACATATCCTAAAATGAATTAATAAATGGGTAAAAACGTACCTACTTATAACACAGTCGCGATTCATTTTTTATGCCAACCGATGCAAATTCACATGCATTTGTATCGTTTTTTTATTCGATTCACGATGCATCATTACACCCCTAGTTATGACATTTTTTAAATTGTAAATTTCATATAGTTTAACCTTTCTCTCCTAAGATCGACTATTTTTGCTGTAAGGTCGCAAGTTTTTCTGCCGTAGAATTTGGACTTTATATCGCAACGTTGCAAATGTCACAATATTGCGACTTTATGTCCTATAAACGCAATATTTTGGTCATAAAATCACAACTTTTTAACGTATCACAACAATTTTTTTGTGAAATATTGACTTTTGAAAAATTCAAACTTTTACCATAAAACAACAAATTTTTGTCCTACAATCACAGATTTTTTTCTGAGAAATCGTCACTTTGTTGCAAAAAGAAAATTTCTGATGTAAAAATTCCACAAAAAACACAACTTTTCATTTAAAAAAGTTACGACTTTTTGACTAAAATTAGTTATGAGTTACATTTTTGTCTGTAAAATATCTAAATTTTGTGGCAAAATTGCAACCTTTTCACATCAAATCTCAATTGTATGTAAAAGAAAAATCACAAGTGGTGACTTTTTGGTTTAAAAATAATTCAACAATGTAAAACTGAGTTTTGCAGAGCTACATGCTTAATTTTCAAAATGATGAATTATGGTTTTAAGATGGCAATTCTCGTAAAACTGCAACTTTTTAAGTAAGAGATTTTGTACAGAATACAATGAAATTCCGTTTGGCAGCATCTCTTCAAGTTTAGACGTAAAACTGCTGCTTTCGACGGTGAAGTAGCCGTTCAACAGTCGTTCTTCATAAAGGGCAAAGGGGGAGGAGCTTGAGCGCCACCTGGACTCTACCTGCGCACCTCTCTGACAAAACTGCACCAAACACAGCCGCTAAGAGACAGCCTGACACGTTCATGTCTTTAATCTGCCCCCTAGAGGACGACGTACCTTCAGACGACGAGCCGTACGAGGCCATCATCAAGAGGAACGACAAACTCATTCGGCAGCTGAACCAAGAAAAACAGGAGCTGCTGAAACAGCTGGCAGCAGCTGAAAATGTACGTTTTCAGAGCTTTGCTTTTTTTCAGTCCTCATACGTCTCAAACACACCGTTTGGTCTCTGCAGTCTCTTTCATTTATCACCTCTCAGGTTAAAGACGCCAGAGCTGCTTTAATCACCAAAGGTTCTGAGATGGAGGCTTTCTGCGGGATGCCGCCAGCGGCAAGGAAGGTGAGCGGCGTCGTACGCGCCTGTGTTGGCGTTTGTGCGCGCTGTGATTGTGCTGTTCAACACCTTGACTCTTTCTTCTCAGGACGCTCTATCAAAACTAGAGCGAGAGGTGCTGTCCTTGACGAAGAAGCTCAACGCAGAGCGGCACAGCACCCAGGTCCAGAGGCGGCGCCTGGACGAGCTGAAGGAGGACAGGAGAGTGAAGTCAGAGGCCATGATCCCCCCTCTGAAAGAAGTGGAGGACGCCATGGTAGCTACCTCCCCGACCTCCACAACGCTCTCTTTGTAACTGGGTCAGCTAAAGCGGATTGTGTGTGTCGTCAGGAGCTGCGTTCGCTGCAGAACCGGATCGACAAGACAATGTGGAAGTGTGAGAAAGCTGAAGGCTTGATGAAGAACTACCTGAAACTGAGAAGTCAAATGCAGGTCGGTGCTTTATCTGTTATCTGCCCATCGAGCCAACGTCGTCGGCCGACTGCGGGGTTTTTTTCCACTCGTTGGTCGGTACCGGTTTTGGTCAACACTGGTAGATCAGAGAGGAGTTTAAAGCAGGAGGCAGAAATGGCACAACACAAGCGAGAAGAAGCAGGAATCACCGTTAGTGTACACTGTAAAAAAAAAATCGTAAAAAAAATGGTAATTGTCCGGCAGCTGAGGCGCCAGAAAAATACCGTGAAATAACAGAAAATTACTTTTTCATAAATATAATTAATATTATTTTATTAATATAATGCTAATTAATGTTACCATCTAGAAATGAGAGTAATTAGTAAATAGTTATTTTCAATGAAAATATTAGTCAGTTAAAATTACAAATTTTTACTATTAATTCCTTAGTAATTTTAAATGATTTTTTCCTTTTTTTTAGAGTTTTAAAATTTAATTTTACAGTTTATTCCCTTAAATAACAGACAAATATTTGTGAAATTACAATATATTTGTGAACATATTTTAACAAAAAATCTATGTAGTTCTAATGGTTTTTTTTTTGTAAAAGAAAAGAAATATTGTGTGTGTTCACAGTTACAGTGATTTAGTGTTATTTTACATTTGACATGTAAAATCACAGTCTATTTTGTAAATTAAATGGTATTTTAAAAATACAGAAAAAAATCTGTAAAATAGTAAAATTCTGTTATATTACAGTTTTTTTTTTTTTACAGTGTAGGCAAAACGATGAGTGAAGCTTCAACACGGAGCAGGTTGCTCACAGGTGAGGGTGATGAAAGGTCATAGCACCTGGTCAGGCGTATATGACAACGCCTTAACTGTTTCCCAAAACTGTGCAGGAAATGATTTAAATTTAAATTAAGATTTGGCATTTGAATCCTACCGAGGCCCGTCGCGCAGTCGATGAAACGATTGCTCATCTTCTGAGGATTCAGTCACATTTGCTTTAAACAAGCCCATCAGCGTGTCTGAGCAAACCAAGGACGGTTTCTGACCTTCACTCTGATGGTCTCGAATGTCTTTTCCCATGTATTTGTATTGAACCGTTCGGTAAAGGTCGGTTTCGGGACCGTACCGAAATTCCAACGGGATTAAGTAGGAACGTTGTGGAGCACAGCGCTGCAGCCGCACATGCGAGTTGTGCGCAAACTGTATTTGCCAACTTAGCGACTTTGTCGCTATAGCGACTTTCCGACCCCCCTACGACTTAATTTGTAAAAAGCGACTAGCGACAAATCTAGCTACTTTTCCTGGTGATTTTGAGACTTCACGCGCACTCAACCGCTAGGTTTGAAGCCATCACTTGGCTATGCTGTCTGCCTCGCGAGCTGCGCTTCTCGCTCTCTCTCCCTCTCCGCCGGGCTCAGTGCACAGCCAAGCGCGAGTTTCTGTGTGTGGACTGGGCGCGTGTCACCACTACACAGGCGAGGCGACGCACGTGCACACAAACACCCTAATCAGTGGTAGAACGCTGGCTTCAAACACATGATAAGTAATGAGCCCGGCTCATTACCTTCTCATCCACATTTTAGCCAGAAAATCACTGGACTTTATGAAAGAATAAAAAGATTCGTTTTTAAAGAAAACCCTGAGCCTTATTCATGTTATTTAATCTGACTAACAACTTGAAACTGTTCAGTGTTGCAACTGTTTCGTTTTGCACATCACATGGATTCTTTTTTTTAAGCAAAAGTCTGAGCCATGTTATTTTTATTTTGTTTTTCAAAATATCTACATTTAGAATATTGTATTTTTGAGCAGAATTTAGCTTTGTATAGGCCATGTGCCTATTGTTAAAAGAACAAAAGTGTGTAATAAAACTAGCACATTTATATTTTGCATTTTGTTTCTACTGTCGAAAATGAACCGAACCGTGACCTCAAACCCGAGGTACGTACCGAACCGAGAGTTTTGTGTACCGTTACACCCCTATCTTTATCGTGTCTTCAGGACGAGAGTCTGACCTACGACCACCAGCTGGACCGTCTGGAAGCTGAGCTCCTGAAGCGCACGGAGGAGCTTCATCACCTGCAGGTCACCTACGAAGACGCCCAGCTTTCCAACAAAGCTGCTAAGGTCAGCGTCAGCCTTCATTTGAGCTACAAGTCAAGAAGCCGCGAGGGTTGAGAATGTTTCATATCCACGTGTACGTTTGATATTACCGTTTATCAGCTCCTTCTCCATTTTCTTTTTGTGTGTTTGGGAGATCTTTGTGAGTGGAAGTGATGTGATCTGTGCTCGTCTCGTCTCGTCTTAATATGCTCGAAGACTCACAGAATTTTGCACATAGATTAGTTGTGCATGAAGATTCTGTATGTTACGGGTTTCGGGCCGGGTCATACAGAAACAGGCTCGATAGCTGCTTTCCATTGTTTCTTACCCTTCGAACCTTGACGTCCCTCTCTGTTTGTCACCAGGCTGAGTTACAGCAGCAGAGGGAGCTGGTGAACAAACAGCTGGAGGAGAGAAAGTCCAACAGAGCCAAGTACCTGAAGGAGTACGACGTGGATGAGGAAGTCGGGGTGAGAGACGTATTCAGACACCGACTGGATGTAGAGTAGAGCTGAGCGATTTTATCGATTCTGCGATATATATCGATATTTTATTTCCTCAGAGAGTATCGATTTTTCAGCCGTGAGTATCGATATTCTAAGCTTCTTTCAAAACCCCTGTGTCCCACCTTTAAAAGCTTGCAAGCAACAATTTGCACTGTTTAAATAAATGAAACTATTTTTCTTAACAAATCTTTTATTCATTTTGTCCAGCATTTGCAAGCTGCCTGTCAGCCATATAATGTGTAATTGATGCTTTCAGTTCAATTAATTCAAACAAAGTAATTGGAACACTCACAAGATGTCACCAAAATCACTTTGTCCCTTTAAAATCTTTCAGAAAATGATGTAAATGTATTGTAAGATGAATATCGATATATATTGTATCGTAAGATTAGTGTATCGCTACAGCCCTAATGTAGAGCTCTAAAATGATGCCTCAGGCTGTTTCTCAGCTTGATCCAGTTCCGTCTTTTAGTCGCCTGAGTTACTGTCGTCACTTATCGTTTAAAATGTTTCATTATTGATACCGATATCTGAACGATACCAATGTAATCAAATTTCAACATACAGGCAGCTGGGCACGCTCAGTCACATGATATTTATTCAGAATATGTGGTACACTATAATATAATATAGCTACGGTAAAACATATTTTATTTCTCCAAAAATACAATCTTAGTGATTTTTTTATGAAAACTTTTTTTAATAAAATTGCAAACTCTGCACTATTGTGACGTTTATTGTAAAATCGAGGCTTTTGTCGTATTACTATTTGTAGCAAAATACTACAATTGTGAATTTTGTATATTACGACTTTGTATCCTAAAATTTAAAAAAGAAAGAAAAATTATGAATTTTGCAATATCTCAACTTAGTTGTTTAAAGCAAATGTTTGTGTTAAAATTTTGCAAGTAAATTGACAATTTTATGTCACAAAACTGTGAACTTTATATCCTATAATCACGACGTTTTTACGTAAAATCCCGAATGTCACCGAAGCGAAACGTTTTGACATAAAACGACGACTTAATATGCTAAAATCTCATATTTTTGTTGTAAACCCGCTAATTTCACGTCAACCAGCAGAGCAGCGGCGGCGCTATCAGACATCCAAAAACCGATATCGAATGACCGATTTTTCGACGAGAGTTCTTCGATCCTCGGCGGCACTGAAGCAGTTAATCGATTCCTCTCTGGCATTGATCTTCGAAACCCAGCGAGATCCCACTCGACACGCCAAACACGATCGTTAGCGCCTGAACACTCAACCAGCGAAACCTACACAGCAAAATCAGCAAACTCAAATTAAACACTCTCAGATTTGATTTCAACACTTTTGAAGTGTCTATATGGGTCCACACCACAAAGAGTTAATTTAACTCTTTTTTGGAGAGTTAGTACCTTAACACTAACTTAGTGTAATTATTGACTCTTTTTGGAGTTAAAATTTAACACTTCTTAACACTAACTAGTGTTACTTTATCTCAACACTTTTATGTAGTGTTAGACATTAACGCTCTTTCAGGATTGTTGGTTAACTATACAAGTATTAGAGTCATTTTAACACTGTAGGGTGTAAAATTAGCTCTTCTGAATTACTTAAAAAAAATACTTAGAAAATAAAGTTTGCTAAAAATAATGCCATCATGTTTAGTTGAAACTCATTTATTTCAAACATGCACCACAAATTAACATTTAAAACTCTTTATCAGACACAATTTGTCGTTAGCTAACTTAATGTTAACACTAACATAATGCTAACAGCCCACAACCGATACACTGCTTATTTAGTTAGCTTGCTTAGTTGAGTTAACAACACAACAAAAATACAGTCTAAAACTTTTTTTTTACCATAGCAGATACAGTCTTTACCATCAAATTACAAGTTTTAGCGAACCAAATGACGAACTAAAATCATCACTGCTTAGCGCGGCTAATGTGGCAACATAACTTTACCGTGAGTGTCTCGCCATTGAAGACAGACCAGGTGCCAGTGGGGTAATATAAATATCAAAACCTAACGTGAACATAAAGTTAGCTAATTTTACTTATCAAACTATGTCGACATAAAACCACGGTGAAACGCACAGCTGAACGAGAGGCTCCTCAGTCGGTATTTAGCTCCTGACGCTGTGTCCTGTCACGGTGGGGGCGGAGTCTGATTTATACTTTAAGTGTCACATCCACGTTTGGAGTTAAGGATTAAATAGTTCAGCGTTGATGTTACTAAATGACACTACAATGATCTGAAGACACTTTGATTTGACTGCAACTATTTGTAAACTTAGAGTTCCATATAAGGGATTTGACTCTATTCAGAGTGGAATTAACTTTGCTTTTGCTTAGATTTCACCAACACCAGAAATATAACTCTTCTCAATTTGCTACGTACTTTTGGAGCGGCCACAAACTGTTGCTGTCTGCTTGTTCAGATGCAGAAAGAAGTGAGCAGTCCAGTCCAGCACAGAACCACCTGCTCACCAGGTGAAGAGGAGGAAGTCCCCTCCACCCTCAGGGAGGCCTTCACGCGCCTCAAGGAGGCCACGGGGGCCAAAGATTCACAGGTGGGCTGAGATGGTTTCGCTAAATCTGCCGCCGTCGCTCAGAACAGGAATACAGTCGTTGGCGTCGTGTTTTCAGGAGCTGGAGGAGCGCTTTACGTCTCAGAAGGAAGTGCGGGAGCGTCTGGAGAAGCTGAAGACGGAGAACGAGAAGAAGCTGCAGCAGCTGAGGGAGCAGAAGCTGCATCTCCAGGGAGAGTTGGAGAACATGAAAGGTTCCAGGGACCTTGAGTTCTGGAGGTAAGAGCCACGTTCATCTGGTGATTCCAGTCTAGCTGAGACGACACTGTTGGACCCTTCCACGCTTCGGTCCGTCACAGATCTGAAGGTTCTGCTACTGGACTTCTGCGCTACTCTAGATTTGTCCATGACAGCTACTGTGTTCAGATGTAGAGGTGTTTATAAGTGCATGTGGGACACTCAAATGTGCTTTTATCAGTCAGCAGCAGATGATGGAGGAGCGCAAGCAGCAGCTTCAGGCTGAGCAGCAGAGATGCGCCGCAGCCAGAGAGCGCCTGGCCCAGATCACGAAAACCTTCGTATCTGTCCGAGCCGGAGTCGAGCACCTGGCGACGAAGCTGCAGCACATTCAGCTGGTAACAAGAGCTTCAACCATCACGTCCTTTCCTTTGATTTGACTTCTTCTCTGCATTTCTGCTAGCAGTCTGTTCCTCCTCCAGGATGAGGACGCGTCCACAGAAGTCCAGCTGGACTCTGAGCAGAACCCGGAGGAGCTCATGAAGCAGTGCAGGCTGAAAGTGCAGAAGTTGCTCCGTGATCTCCAGGGGAAGGATCTGGCCGCCATAAAGAAGGAGATGGAGGGAAGCCAAGGTGAGAAAGAGCTTCACCAGATTTCCACCAGCGTAAGAGTGGTTGAGGTTTTTTTTGGTCCTGATCCGTGTGGCTTCCTGTTACTCTGAGCAGTTCTGGGTCGCGGTTCAGGCGGAAATGCCGGAGTACAACACCAGAGTCAAACTACCTGAAGACCAAAGAGCGGATCTTTCTGACGAATGTGAGCCGCCGACTCAAACACACCGACGGAAACACCAACAGAGTCTGAGTGTCTTTGTTTTTCACAGCTGATGACAAGGAGAAAGAGAACTAAGAGGTCGAGGCTGACGTCATCTGAGGATCAACTCTTCAGCCTCCACACCGCTGCTGCTGATGAAGAGGAGCAGCTCCGTCTGATCTGACGGGAGTCACAAACTGAGTTTAGGTAACAGAAGAGAAACAAACGCTCAGGATAAAAGAATAAAATCAGCTGCAATCAAAGATTTGCTTCTGTGATTACATTTATTAGAAAAGAATCTCAATTAACTGACTGCAACAGAGTTTAAATGTAGCCGAGTGTCTAGTTTCAGCTGTGCGTGCAGGTCGTACCGGCCACGCCCACCGCCATCGATAAACGCACTGTAACCCAGTTATGACACAAAACCGTGTAAAACATTAAACCAACATGGAAAACTACAGGTAGACCAGGACTGACGGAGAGTTACAGAGCTTTACAAGAGGTGAAGATGAACAGAACAAAAATTAATTACACTGTTAAAAATGACACAAGAATGCAAATTAAATTCATAAAAAACACACACACACAAAACTAGGAAGTGCTTTTAGACCTGAGGAGAGCTGGGATAGACTCCTGCAGATCCCTGTGACCCTGCAGAGGTTTAAACGGCCGTAGATGATGGATGATGAAGTTAATAAAAGATCCCCGTATAGAAGTTGTCTCAGATATGAAACATCTTTAGAGTCGTGCACCGGGCTGCTAATGTGTTCATTTCTGTTTTGGAGTCGGCCCCTGCTGGTCGGTGGAGGAACTGCACTTTCTGGACCTCATGTCCTCATAGTCAGGACAGAAAACTGACTTTATGACAGAAAATGTTCATGAAGAGAAAGTAAGGAAACAAACAAACTGAAACTGAACTTTAAGGACCAGCTAGATGGAGCAGGACCAGCTGGATGGGGCAGGACCAGCTCCATGGGGCAGGACCAGCTCCATGGGGCAGGACCAGCTCCATGGGGCAGGACCAGCTCATGGGGCAGGACCAGCTCTATGGGGCAGGACCAGCTGGATGGGGCAGGACCAGCTCCATGAGGCAGGACCAGCTCCATGGGGCAGGACCAGCTCCATGGGGCAGGACCAGCTCCATGGGGCAGGACCAGCTCTATGGGGCAGGACCAGCTCCACGGGGCAGGACCAGCTCTATGGGGCAGGACCAGCTCCATGGGGCAGGACCAGCTCCACGGGGCAGGACCAGCTCTACGGGGCAGGACCAGCTGGACGGGGCAGGACCAGCTCCATGGGGCAGGACCAGCTCTATGGGGCAGGACCAGCTCCACGGGGCAGGACCAGCTCTATGGGGCAGGACCAGCTTCATGGGGCAGGACCAGCTCCATGGGGCAGGACCAGCTCCATGGAGCAGGACCAGCTCCACGGGGCAGGACCAGCTCCACAGGGCGGGACCAGCTCTATGGGGCAGGACCAGCTCTATGGGGCAGGACCAGCTGGATGGGGCAGGACCAGCTCCATGAGGCAGGACCAGCTCCATGGGGCAGGACCAGCTCTATGGGGCAGGACCAGCTCCACGGGGCAGGACCAGCTGGATGGGGCAGGACCAGCTCTATGGGGCAGGACCAGCTCCATGGGGCAGGACCAGCTGGATGGGGCAGGACCAGCTGGATGGGGCAGGACCAGCTGGATGGGGCAGGACCAGCTCTACGGGGCAGGACAGCTCTGGGGCAGGACCAGCTGGACGGGGCAGGACCAGCTCCACGGAGCAGGACCAGCTCGACGGGGCAGGACCAGCTCCACGGGGCAGGACCAGCTCTATGGGGCAGGACCAGCTGGATGGGGCAGGACCAGCTCTATGGGGCAGGACCAGCTCCACGGAGCAGGACCAGCTCGACGGGGCAGGACCAGCTCCACGGGGCAGGACCAGCTCTACGGGGCAGGACCAGCTGGACGGGGCAGGACCAGCTCCACGGAGCAGGACCAGCTCGACGGGGCAGGACCAGCTCCACGGGGCAGGACCAGCTCTATGGGGCAGGACCAGCTCCATGGGGCAGGACCAGCTCTATGGGGCAGGGCCAGCTCTATGGGGCAGGACCAGCTGGATAGGGCAGGACCAGCTGGATGGGGCAGGACCAGCTCCATGGGGCAGGACCAGCTGGATAGGGCAGGACCAGCTCTATGGGGCAGGACTAGCTCCACGGAGCAGGACCAGCTCTATGGGGCAGGACCAGCTGGATAGGGCAGGACCAGCTCTATGGGGCAGGACTAGCTCCACGGAGCAGGACCAGCTCTATGGGGCAGGACCAGCTGGATAGGGCAGGACCAGCTCTATGGGGCAGGACTAGCTCCACGGAGCAGGACCAGCTCTATGGGGCAGGACCAGCTGGATAGGGCAGGACCAGCTCTATGGGGCAGGACTAGCTCCACGGAGCAGGACCAGCTCCATGGGGCTGGACCAGCTTCACGGGGCAGGACCAGCTCTATGGGGCAGGACCAGCTCCACGGGGCAGGACCAGCTCTATGGGGCAGGACCAGCTGGATGGGGCAGGACCAGCTCTAAGGGGCAGGACCAGCTCCATGGGGCAGGACCAGCTCTATGGGGCAGGACCAGCTGGATGGGGCAGGACCAGCTCCACGGGGCAGGACCAGCTCTATGGGGCAGGACCAGCTGGATGGGGCAGGACCAGCTCTATGGGGCAGGACCAGCTCCATGGAGCAGGACCAGCTCCATGGACCTCCGGTGAAGCTGGTTTTTCTGTAAAACAATCGTCCATCCAAGCTCCCTGCTGATCGCTTCTATGACACATGAACATTTATCTTTCAATAACCAACTCACTTCAGGACAAAGTCAGTAAAAGCTAAAGGTTTAACTTCTCAAATGTTTTTATTTCATGTTTATCGTTCCATCAGAGGCTGTGAAATACATGTTTCAGTGGACAAAGACAGTTGTGCAGTTTTCCTGGAAGCCTTCAGGTCTGAGGAGGCTGTTTTCACACATCTGAGTTCGTTTTCTGTTTAATTAATGTCTCTTAGTCTCAGTGGGAATAAAATAACCTCATTTATGATCCTGATACTGTGAATCATCTCACACACGTGACCTGGATGTAAACAGGAAGTCATGATCTGAACTCTGACAGGTAATCAGTCCCTCCTCCTGATGTCTCGTCTCCCTGTGATGGATTATAATCTGATAAAAGCCGCCAGTGTTTCCTGCCTACTGACTGACAGCGTTGGTAAAAAAAAAAAAAAAAAAAGCGTTTGTAAAGACTCTACGATGTCGATATGATGCAGCAGACCTGCTCAGAGGATCCACAGCAGGTTCCATAGATCTGAATAAATAACGGCGGCGGCGAGCAGAAACACCCGAGGACGGTCGGTCGGCGGGCTGCTGCTCACTTCTTGAACTTCCTCATGTGCGCCGCTATCGAGCTGTTCT
Source organism: Hirundichthys speculiger (assembly GCA_018398805.1). Taxonomy (NCBI): domain Eukaryota; kingdom Metazoa; phylum Chordata; class Actinopteri; order Beloniformes; family Exocoetidae; genus Hirundichthys; species Hirundichthys speculiger. Next base: position 10,493 of record JAGFBZ010002297.1, on the reverse strand, counting down.
TGTTCTGCCCGAAGTACTCAACGAACTCTCCGTCGGGCCTCACCAGGTACATGATGATGGTGTGGTCCACCCAGAGCCGACCCAAGCCTCAATGGGGCCCTAAGCAAAATTTGATTGTGGGGCCCACTATTTCTGCCAATAATATTGATTATTGATCATTCACACACCTACTACAGTATAAACTTATTACGCCTGACAATGTAAAATGTATGCTTAAAATTCAACTATGTGCAAAAACTGGTGTTTTCTTCCTCAGTACTTCACCCACTCCTTAAAACCTGTCCTTCCTGGCTTTTCTGGAGGCAAAGTCATTTATGACATCACTGTAAGAAATCTGATGGCCAACTTTGTTGTTAATACTAATCACTGCCAGTCCACTCAGTCTTTCTTGTGCCATGGAAGATCTCAAGTAGTTCTTTATTCATTTGAGCTTGGAAAAGCTCCGCTCTGCAGATGCAACAGTCACAGGGAGAGTGCATGCTATCCGTAGAGCTACCCATAGATTTGGGTACAACTCACAGATCTCATTTTGAGAGAGGTAAGTGAGCAGTTCAAATGGGCTCATCTGTGCTTTAGGGAGATCTGGAAGGTTCTCCATCTCTGTAGCCAGTGCGTTCCCATCAATATCAGACTGTTCTCCAAAGGTGAGTTTGTCTCTGAGAAGTTTACACTGGTCCTTTCTTGTCTGTGCATCAAGCTGGCCAAAGTTGGAAAGCACTCCAAAAGTGCTTCTGACCTCTGCTAGGGATTGAAAGTGGTCCTCTAAAGACTGGATGGTACAGTCTACCACAGCATTGAAACAGGAGACTTCCAGCCTCTTCATCGCATCAGATTGGGGCTCATCAGGCCTCTCATAGGCAAAGTGGCTTTTTGTGGTTCGCAACCTCTTTTGTTTCAGCACTGCTTCAGTGTTCATTTGTTCACATGTCTCTTTTAAAGATGCACAGATCTCTGCAAAAAATATACAACTGATTAAATTTTCTTTGTTTTTCTGAATGAGGCCCACTGCAACATCAAACTGCATGTTGGCTGACTGAAGTAGTTTGCTTGTGGTGTTAATATGGGAGAGAATGTCAAACCAAACCACACAGCAACTTTGAAATCTGAATGACCCCATTTCTTCAGCAAGCGAGTTTGTCTCAACTTTTCCGTGGGGTCAGTGGTTTTTTCCCTAACTTCTAAAGGTTCGATACTTTTAACCCGGCTTTCCCATCGTGTTTCACTCCAAGACTTGACTGTGATGTTCACATGCTTCTTCAAGATGCTCCACCTTTGAGGGGAACCTGAGAAGACTTTGTATATTTTTTCCAGATTTCCAAAAAAGCAAGTGGCATCCATGGACACTTTAGCAGCATCAGAGACCACTAGATTTAAGCTCTGGGCTCCACAAGGCCCATAAAAAGCACGTGGATTTTCTTTTGAAAGCCTTGCCATTTATTTGCACCTTTCATGTTTGCACCATTGTCATAAGACTGCCCCCTACAGTCGTCAAAGGGGATGTTCAATTCTTCAAGCCTCTGAAGAATTAGTTCAGACAGGCCTTGACCAGTAGAGTCAGGAGCTAGGAGAAACCCCAAGAAGTGCTCCTTTATCTCTGGTGTTTTTCCAAGATTTACAGTGCGCACAACAACAGACATCTGCAAACAGACCTTTATCTTGGCATTTTTTCTCTTCTTCTCTTTCTTTCTTTTCTCTGCTCCTGAAGGATATGTCCTTTTTTGTGACATTTTTTGCCCCTCAACTACCTGCGCTTTGGACACTCAGTGCGCATTGCAGGAGCTACACATTACCGGTGTAGCGGAGCTTTGACATAGAACGGCAGTAAGAATCACTAGGCCTACATCAGCAGCAACACTAAAGTCTTTTTTTATTTTGTTTTATTTCATTTTTACAATAATATATCTTTGATCATACAGAAAGCATCACTCATACATGCAAAAAATAAAAAATAAAAATATTTTTTTGTTGATTACTCTTTGGGGCCCCCTACTGGCCGCGGGGCCCTAAGCAGGTGCTTAGTTCGCTTATGCCTTGGACCGGCTCTGGGGAGGTGTTTCCTCAGGTTGTCTTTTACAGTGAAACTTCCTGTTTCCTCCAAACAGATGCGGACTCTGTTGTAATCTGGCAAATCTGGAAATTCCTGAAATATACTCAAAAATATGAAGACCTGCATGAAATGTTAATGGAATTATCCACGAAAACATGTTAAAATATATACCCCCTTGTTGTAGGGTTTTTTTTTATACCTTATCTTATTTAAATCAATTTTGCCTTTAATATTTACTTCTAAGCATGCCTCTACTACACCCTCCACCATTGTGATTTACCAGACTTGTTTGTACATATTTTGATAAAATTTATTTTAAAAAAACTTAAACGTGTCAGATTGTAACATCGATGACTATAACACTAATTAATCTCTTTGATTTGACTGTTGATAAGAATGTGTTTGAATAAATGATCATTTTAATTCTATAAACTAGTGACATTTCTCCCAAATTAAAATCAAAAATGTTATTTAAAGCATCTAATTAAAGAAAATGACATAATCATGATTTTAAAAAAAGATCCAGTGTTTTCAGACCTGGGATAATTAAAAAAGTACATTATTTTTATACACAATACTAATGTTTTAACTGAGGACTGTAGCCTCTGTATGTGGACCGCCTGCCTGAACCACCGGGCGACCCAACAAAGGGCGGTTCTAGTGAGGAATGTAACCGACACCATCACGAAGCCACGTGTAGTTACGGAAATGAATGTCCAACAGGAAATGAGCCAGCAGATGCAGCGACTTCAGTTTGTCCCAGTGAATCTGAACCACAGACTGTTCTTCTACACACTGACACCTTTTAGATGGAGACCCCAGTAAAACACCTGCTCACCTGTTTAGTAGATGGGAGGAGCCAACCAACACACCTCCCGTGCGCTAACCCTTCCCAACAGAGCTGAGGAGACTCTAAAGTTATAATGTAGCACAAAGTATGACTTGTAATTAAGTGAAATTAAGACTGAGTAACATCAGAAATGAGCCAAGTGTAGATGTAGTTTTTTAGAAACAGCTCCTTCATAATGAGAGCAGCTGGAGAAGAATTAGTCAGAGGACTGGAGGGTGAAGACAACTAGCTGACAGCTGGGAGGAGCTGGACTGGATCAGAGGAGACCATTACTGGGAAGTTGAGTCTGGAAAAGTAGAGCCTCTGAATCACTGGTTGATCTAGACAGTAAGTTTGTCTGCTGATCCAAGGCTCCGTTTAAATGTTTAATGTCACACCTGAAACACAACATAGAGCTGGGAACTCTTCACTGTTGGACTGGACGAACAAATAAATCCCACACTGATCCGTCTGGTTGTCACAGAGCCAGAACCAAAGAAAAGAGACGAGGAGACGCTGCAGTTGTTTTGAAACATCTGTCCAGGTTATAGATTCCACATCTGTGATCCAACCCTGGAGAAATGACAACATGATCTGTCCTCGTTTGGATCAGCTTCTTCAAAGGTTTCAAAGTAACGAGCCACTTTCTGATCAGTTCACTGACGTCCTTCTAGATTATATCAGTCAGGACATCATGGAGAGAAAAATATCACCAGAGAAAATCCCACGTAGCGCATGGATCCCATGGATGGTGGAGAAAGCTTCTTGGTGGATGACCTGTGGAGAGGATGGTGAGGTCTGAAGACCTGCCTGACTGAAGTGACTGGAAGAACGTCTCTGAAGTCTGAAGACATCCAGACAGTTTTGACAGAAGTTCATTCACGTTCTAGAACCTTCAGCTACCAGAAGAGCCTGGACCACCCACTCCTCCTCACTTCCTGATTGGCCAGCGTCTTGCTGCTCCCATCAGCTGGAGGACTTCAGAGGTCCCTAACAAAGAACGAAGGTCTCGTAACAAAAAGATGGAGATATCAACGGTTGTTGATGACCAAATTTAGGACTAGATGGAAAAAGTAATATGTTCCTGAGCTACGTTCTGCACACCGCTCCTCTCCTGAGGTAAAACCTGGAGATGTGCTGTTAATCCATCAGGACAAACTCCCCAAAGGTTTTTGGAAAATGGGAAGAATTAGAGAAGTTGATGTGACAGAAATGGAAAGGTACGTTCCTGCCTTGTCATGTTACCTTCCAAAGCTACTGTAGGAAGACCTGGACAACTTCCTGATCTTCTGGAGCTGGATGTTGATGAGCTGCCCTCATCGGCCGGGACTCTGTTGCAGCTCTGAAGGTGCACGAAACAAGCGCACCTTTTTAGTGACGCCTGCTTTACCCAGAAGTTGTCAATGAACTGATTAACTGGGGGGAGGGGTTTATAGATGCTTCTGGTGTCATCGTTCAGGTGAATTTTTTCTTCTGTGTGTTGAGAATAAACAACACGTAAAGCACATTCCTGTTTTTCCTCTTCAGTCAAATCAAAGATATTGTACAAAAACAGCTGTGAACCAGTGAGGATCATGGCTGGAACCCTCCTCTCTAGTCTGTGGTTGTTACGACCATAAATACTTTAGATTTGATACATCTGGACTGTTTTGAAGACTTTAATACTTTAGTCCTGCTGTTTTAGAGGAACACATTCAACCTCCTTATCTTCTGATCTTCAGATGTGTGAAGTCCTCCAGACCTGAGCTTGGTTTTTATTTATCATGTTAAAACCATGTTGACACTGTTTTTATTCTGATCAACATTTTCCTGCTCGTTGTTTAATGAGCTGGTTCTGACTGGAGCCCAGTATAGATCCACTTAGAAACCAGTCTCTGGTTCAGAGTTGACCCTGTTCTGATCTTTGTGTTTCTGAACTTTCTTATTTGACTAAATCCTCTTTACAGACTCATAGAGGTTTACTTGGTAGTTTCCTGCTCTTTATTTGTGTGACGTGCTGACTGCTGATCAATGTTTTCTAGTGTATTTTATAGTATAGAATATTTTATAATATATATGTTCAAGACGTGTTAACTTGTTTCCCAATAGTTGAATTTAAATTTACTGATCAACTTCTGCCATCGTCTCATTTATTTTGCCGTATGCTGTATAATCTAGACACGTGGTTTAAGCTAAACTACAAAATGTACAACTTTTTACCAGAATCATCTCAAAAATTCAGGTATTCATGAAGCACTTTCTGCAACTGATTTTTGTAGAAAAGTGGGGGTTGTCCTAAAAGAAGGAATCGTCTTTTATCTGGGTCGATACAGTTCATGTTTTAAGAACAAGATCATTACATGATGCAGAAAATGAAACCATGTTTGACAGCAGTCATGAGGGAAAAATGAATGTAAACGTGTTAATGGTGGAATTTCATTTCTTTAACCTCTATACAAGAGTTTGCTGTTCACAGTCAGCTGAGAGTAGCAGTGGTGACTGTAGCAAATATGAGGCCCTGGGCAAGTCACCCCCCCACCCCCCACCCCCCCGGCTGTAACTCTGCCATATATCACTTAATCTAGTCCACAATTACTGAGTTTGATTGTAGTCTGAGCCTGAACACATCAACACTGTAATATTCAAGAATAGTTGTAGCGCCACCTGTTGGGAACAGCAAATGTCATGTTTGTATTAGGCATCCCTGCTCTTACTGAGATAAGCTGATACATCTCAAACCTGTTCAATCAGTTGTTAAAACACTGACAATAACTGTCAGTGAAAACTGTAACTTTCTATCAAAGGGTGTCGCTGTTAGAGTACGGCGAAATGTAAACTTCTTGCCATGAATAGAATTGTTGTTCTAAGTTGCACATGTGTTTTGCAATTTGTCCCAAAATCCACATGTTTGATGATTCTTCCACTCTGAAAAAGTGTATATGACAGTCTTGGATAAACTCCATTGCACCACCTTTTGGTCAAAGAACCATGATTTTGGTCACATTATTTAGTGTATTTTGTATTCTGTCAGTGCTTCATCAGATCAGCCTTGGATTCCTACAGATCATACTGATAAAAGTCCTCATTCACCATTTCAGTTTGTGGATGAACATGTCTGCATAGTTTATCATGAAACAGGAAGTAGGTGGCTCTGCCACACAAAAATGTGAAAAATTCAATCAAAATCAAAATCAAATGTTGTTGGACTTCTGTGCTCGTCACAGTTTGTCCATAACGAACACCATGTTCAAGCATAAGAGTGTCCATAAATGCACTTGGCATTAGGACTCTCTTGGCCGCAGATCGATGATCGACTTTATAGTGGTATCATCTGATCTTCGGCCGTATGTTTTGGACACTCGGGTAGAGAGAGGAGCTGAACTGTCAACTGATCACTACCTGGTGGTGAGTTGGATCAGATGGCGGGGGAGAAAGCTGGTCAGACCTGATAGGCCCAAACATGTAGTGAGGGTCTGCTGGGAACATCTGGCAGAGGAACCTGTCAGAAAGATCTTCAACTCACACCTCCGGCAGAGCTTCAATCACATCCCGGGGGAGGCGGGGGACATTGAGTCTGAATGGGCCATATTCCACGCCTCCATTGCTGAAGCGGCTGACCGGAGCTGTGGCCGTAAGGTCGTTGGTGCCTGTCGTGGCGGCAATCCTCGAACTCGGTGGTGGACACCTTGGGTGAGAGAGGCCGTCAGACTGAAGAAGGAGTCCTACCGGGCAGGTATCAGCAGGCCAAGCGGGCGGTGGCTTCGGTGGTCTCTGAGGCAAAAACTCGGGTGTGGGAGGTGTTCGGTGAGGCCATGGAAAAAAGACTTTCGATTGGCTCCTCGGAGATTCTGGCAAACCGTCAGACGGCTCAGGCGGGGAAAGCAGTGCTTCACCAACACTGTGTATAGTGGGGATGGGGTGCTGCTGACCTCGACCGGAGATGTCGTTCGGCAGTGGAAGGAATACTTTGAGGACCTTCTAAATCCCTCCAACATGTCTTCCGTGGAGGATGCTGAGCCTGTGGACTTGGGGATGGACTTGTTCATTACTGGCGCTGAGGTCGCTGAGGTAGTTAAGAAGCTGCACAGTGGCCGCGCTCCGGGAGTGGACGAGATCCGCCCTGATTTCCTGAAGGCTCTGGATGTTGTAGGACTGTCTTGGTTGACACGTCTCTGCAACATCCCATGGAAATCGGGGGCAGTACCTCTGGATTGGCAGACCGGGGTGGTGGTTCCCCTTTTTAAGAAGGGGGACCGGAGGGTGTGTTCTAATTACAGGGGAATCACACTCCTCAGCCTCCCTGGTCAGGTCTATGCAGGGGTGCTGGAGAAGAGAGTTTGATCAATTGTCGAATCCCAGATTCAGGAGGAACAATGCGGGTTCCGTCCTGGTCGTGGAACACTGGACCAGCTCTATACCCTCACTAGGGTCCTGGAGGGAACATGGGAATTTGCCCAACCAGTCCACATGTGTTTTGTGGACTTGGAGAAGGCATTTGACCGTGTCCCTCGGGGTGTCCTGTGGGGGGTACTCCAGGAGTATGGGGTGCTGGGCCCATTGTTACGGACTGTCCAGTCCCTGTACAAATGGAGTGGGAGCTTGGTCCGCATTGCCGGTTGTAAGTCGGATTCGTTTTCAGTGGGAGTTGGACTCCGCCAGGGCTGCCCTTTGTCACAGATTCTGTTCATAACGTTTATGGACAGAATTTCTAGGCGCAGCCATGGAGCGGAAGGGTTCCGATTCGGTGGTGTCGGCATCTCGTTTCTGCTGTTTTCGGATGATGTGGTCCTGTTGGCGCCGTCGAGTGGGGATCTACAACTCTCACTGGAGCGGTTCACAGCCGAGTGTGAAGCAGCAGGGATGAGAGTCGGCACCTCCAGATCTGAGACCATGGTCCTCAGTCGGAAAAGGGTAGAATGCCTTCTCCGGGTCGGGAGTGAGGTTCTGCCTCAAGTGGAGGAGTTTAAGTATCTCGGGGTCTTGTTCACTAGTGACGGGAGAAAGGAGCGGGAGATCGACAGACGGATTGGTGCAGCGTCTGCTGTGGTGGTGACTCTGTACCGGTCCGTTGTGGTGAAGAGAGAGCTGAGCCAAAAGGCAATGCTCTCTATTTACCGCTCGATCTTTGTTCCAACCCTCACCTATGGTCATGAACTGTGGGTAGTGACCGAAAGAATGAGATCGCGGATACAAGCGGCGGAAACAAGTTTTCTCCGCAGGGTGGCTGGACTCTCCCTTAGAGATAAGGTGAGAAGTTCAGTGATTCGGCAGAGACTCAGAGCAGAGCCGCTACTCCTTCACATCGAAAGGAGCCAGTTGAGGTGGTTTGGGCATCTGGTTAGGATGCCCCCCGGACGCCTCCCTGGAGAGGTGTTTCGGGCATATCCAACTGGGAGAAAACCACGGGGAAGACCCAGGACCCGCTGGAGAGATTATATCTCTCAGCTGGCCTGGGAGCACCTCGGGATTCTCCCAGAGGAGCTGGTGGAGGCGGCCGAGGGGAGGGAGGTCTGGGCCTCTCTGCTGAAGCTGCTGCCCCTGCGACCCGACTTCATATGAGCGGAAGTTAACGTATGGATGGATGGATGGATGGATGGATGGATGGAAATTTTCCTCGATTTGGGTCACGGCTTGTCATTAAGGGTGATGGTGGGTCCTGAAGCCAGACCAGTTGAGAACCACTGTTCTAGATCACCTGTCGGAGTGATTGTGAGGGTTCATGGTTGTTTGTCTCCATGTGGTCCTGTGATGGACTGGAGACCTGTCCAGGTGGACCCCTGCCTTTAGACCTGAAGAGAGCTGGGATAGACTCCAGCTGATCCCTGAGACCCTGTATAGGATTAAATGGGTATGGATAATAATATATAATATATTATAATATAATATAATATAATATAATATAATATAATATAATATAATATAATATAACTGCAGCTACAGTGATACTTGTTTCACGTTCACTCACACCTACAAACAGAAAAACTCACATCTGCTGATAGATCAGATTACATATCTGACTTAAAGAAAAGATTTCACCAAAAGTTGGTAATAACTATTAATCTACACTCACCAGCCTCTTTATCAGGTCCACCTGTCCAACTGCTCGTTAACGCAGATTTCTAATCAGCCAATCACATGGCAGCAACTCAATCATTTCTTCATGTAGACGTGGTCAAGATGATCTGCTGGAGTTCAAACCAGCATCAGACTGGAGAAGAAAGGTGACTGAAGAGACTCTGAACGTGTCCTGGTTGTTGGTCTGAGTGTTTCAGAAACTGTTGATCTACTGGGATCTTCTCCACCACCATCTCTAGGGTTTACAGAGGATGGTCCAGACAGAGAAGATATCCAGTAAGCTGCAGTTCTGTGGTAACAAATGTCTTGTTGGTGCCAGAGGTCAGAGGAGAACAACCAGACTGGTTGGAGCTGATAGAAAGACAACTGGAACTCAAATAACCACTGGTTACAACTGAGGTCTGCAGAAGAGCATCTCTGAACCCACAACACGTTCAACCTTGAGGTGGATGTTCTCCAGCAGCAGAAGACCACAGCAGGTGTCACTGCTGTCAGCTGAGAACAGGAAACTGAGGCTACAATTCACACAGACTCACCAGAACTGGACCAGAGAAGATTGAAGAACGTTGTCTGGTCTGATGAGTCTGGATTTCTGCTGCTACATTCAGATGGTCAGAACTTGGAGGAACCAACATGAAAGCCTGGATCCATCCTGCCTGGTATCAACGGTTCAGGCTGCTGCTGCTGCTGGTGGTGTGATGGTGTGGAGGCAGTGGCGTAGATGACGTAGGGTTGGTGGGTTTTGTAAACCCATGGGCCCTCTTGTGGTCAAACTTTTTTTTTTTTCAATGTAATACCGCGGTTGACCCTCGCAGCAGCAGGTAGCATATAAGAGGGATACGAGACCCCCCTCCCCCCCCCACCCCACCCCAATTTGAACTGATCCATGCGTCTATTGAATGTGATTGGCTCAGCCGCTCAGACAGCAACTGTTATTTTTCCGGCAAAAAAGGAAAGAAAAAAGCAACGTAGAGGAGATGCTGAAAAGAAAGACGTCAGATTGGGTCACTGCATTGTGTTGCATATAAGAGGGATTAGAACATTAAAGATTACATGATTACATGAGTACAAAGTTACATGCATTACAAATCATTAATTTTCTTGGTCAATTAAAAATGAAATTAAAAGGCTTTACTATTATTTTATTAAGGATTTTATTAGGAAGAGCAGCTAATGATGAGGCGGCGTGGATGCTGAGGAAGATGGCGGTCAGCAGTAGGGGGGGGGGGTGGGAAAGTAGGGAAAGGGAGGGAATGGATGGCAATAAACAAGCAGCTGTTGCAATTTAATCAGTCATGGTCTATTCTGTCTTACTTATTCCTTACTTTTTGGCTTTTTCTGTCCTCTATTCGCGTGTGCAATGTCGGGCCCTTTGACCTCAAAACCCGTGTGGAATACAGCCCAGCTACGCCACCGTGTGGAGGATATTTCATGACACTCTTTGGTCCATCAGTACCAACTGAGCATCATGTCAGCACCACAGTCTACCTGAGGATTGTTTGACCATCTCCATCCCTTATGACCACAGGGACCATTTCTGATGGATACTTCCAGCAGGATAAC